>CM044014.1:46167321-46693004 GCA_024085815.1 Flaveria linearis | reverse complement strand
CATAGGCTTGTATGGTCCATGCACCACTGACTTCCAACAACCAGCACTATTGACAGTGACAGGATCTCAGCCTCTAGTTTGATCAATTAGGTTGTATTCACAGCGGATTTAGTACGAGATTAGCAATTACAGCAAGAACATAAAGAATATTGCAGTAAAGTAAAAGTAGAGAGAGAGAATAACTCTGCCTAAAAGGAATAATATTCTTTTTGCTCACACGTTTCGGCGATGATTACAATAAGGTCATCTTCCTTTTATAGAGGAAGAATGACGTACGCTGATGTCACATACCACTGACATCAACTGTTATTTAACTAACTACTGATAGAACACCTAAACTACTAAAGATGTCACAACAGCTGACATCTTCTTACAATACTGTGTTCTACCTATTACAAGTACTGAAAAGAAACTACTGAAAAGGTAAAACGACTGAAGAACAAACTCTTCAGTCGTTTACAAACTACTGAACTATAACAGCTGAAGAACAAACTCTTCAGCTGTTGTACAAACTACTGAAAGGAAAAACATAACTACTGAAAAGAAAAACCATCACAACAACTGAAGAAGACTTCTTCAGCTGTTGTGACAACTCTGAAGCTTCAGCACTTGGTCTTCAGACTTTGGTCTTCAGATGATTCATCAGCTGATGACTTCAGTAGTTGTCATCAGCTGATGTCTTCAGTCATTGTCTTCAGACTTTGTGCATCAGTTGTTGATCTTCAGTTCTTAGTTCTTCAGTTGTTGATCTTCAGCACTTGTCTTCAGTACTTGAAGTCTTCAGTACTTGTATTCATCAGTACTTCAGACTTCAGTACTTATCTTCAGCACTTTGGGATCTTCAGCTGTTGTACTTCAGATCTTTGATCTTCAGCTGTGATTCTTCAGACTTTGTCAAACTGCTGATGAAGGTCTTCAGCAGTTGTTGTGATGTCATGTGGGACTTAGAGGTTTTCCTGATCTTGGCTCATTGGTTCTTTTGGTCCAACAAACTCCCCCTGAACCAATGCAGCCAAAACCTCTAAGTTATTTATTGTCCCACTTATTGTTGGCAAAATATTGGTCTATTTCCTTCTGGATCAGATCAGAAGTTGACCCTGATAAGCACTGGCCTGGGAGAAAGTCTCTGATATTTGTTTGGCTAAGTATGGATGGGAGCTGTTTGGGGAATTGGACACAGAGCTGTTGTCCCATCCATGAGACTTACCTCCCACGTACAAGCCTGTAGGATTCTCTTGGTGTAGGCTCTGAGGAATGTGATTTGTTCTTCTTTGGATAGGTCCTCAGCCGCACCTTCGAATAATCCTTCACGGCCGTACAGCTCTGAGACAAACTTGGCCTGTTTGCCATTCTTGAGCTCAACTGTTGTAACTTGTCTATAGGCGAATTCATCTTGGTGTCTGCCTTCTAGCAACAAGTTGAGCTCATCTTTGTGGAAGTTCTCAAGCCTCTTATAGACTAACCCTTTCCTAACCACCCTATTCTCCAACATCGTGTGGGGTGATTGGTTAGCTCTATAGGCCTTCTCGAACTCTTCCACAATTTCCCAGGGTGTTATTACAAGAGCCACTGTGATCACTTCATCTACAATCCTCTTCATTGGCTCTTGTATCTCACAGGAATGTCTTTCTTAGTGATCCTGTGAGCCACCTAGGATCAGGCCAAGTCCTCACTCTCTCTTTATCATATTGGAAAGTTTGTTTGAGAGTGAAGAGTCTCAGAGCTTCCTTCTTCATATTCATTATAGAAGTAGAAGCAGCATAAGCTTGATCAATGCTTTTCAGCATCTCTTCATCATGTAATCTCTGCTGCTCCTCTTCTTCTATCTTAACCCTCACAGTATCCATCTGTGAGGTGGGAGTGATGGTTTTGTTTGGCTTTGGGTAGAGGAATGACTGCAGAAAGAGGCAGTCTATCCTCCTCATCCTCCTCTTCTTCTTCTTCTTGCAGCCTCAACACCCTTCTCTTCTTCTGCAAGGGTGGATCATTGGCTGTGGGTTTTGATGGTGAAGGGGTTGGTTTTGTGGGTTGTGTTTGGGTTGTTGGTGTGGGAATGTTTTCAGGCCTTGCTAGTAACCTAGAGATAAGGGAAGGTTTGGTTTGTTTTACTAGCAGGGTCCTGTTCCCAACACCTGCTTCAGAAAGGGCTTCTGCGACCAGCCCTTTTGTGAAATCACCAGCTGAACAGATCTTGGTGGCTATAGCCAAGATTCTGTCCCTGGTCCATGCCTTGACATCAAGGACTGGCCTCCCTAGATACTTCGAAATGAACCTACTCATAGCCTCAAGTCTCTTTCTCTCCTCTTGGCTATAAGTAGTCCATCGGTATTCAATCTCTTTCCTCTCCATATTCCTAATCTCCTGATCTAGCATGGCAGTGTCCTTGTCAAAGCCTTGCCTGAACAGCTGATCAATGACAGAGTCCATTGATCTGCTTTGTTCAGCATCAGCCTCCTTGACAAGGGCTGCTAGATCAGGATCACCCTTCTCTACCTTCTCTCCCTCCTCTCCTCTCTTCTCTCCTCTCTTCTTTTGATAAGTGACACTGAAATCCTTTTGGATTTCAGCCACTTCTATCCGCTCACTCCTCCCTCACCTTCTCCTTCTCCTTCTCCTACCAGTCTCCTCAGACCTCTCCCTCTCATTTGCCCCCTCTCTCCCTACTTCTTTCTCTTCCTCTACCCACTTCCTCTTAGCTTGCACTGATGTCTCCCCCTTTTTGGGTGCATTGGTTGGGGTTTGACTATCAGCAAGCGCCTTAGCAACAGCAACCTCCACCATGGGTTGTATATGAGTGGGAAGCCTCTCATCAATGGTTTCATCACAATTTCTGTGATTATAGGTGTGATGAGAGGCAGGGATTTCTGGAAGATAGCATCTAGCTGCTCAGGAGGGTTCTGTTCCTGAGAACTAGTGCCAGAAGCAGGGGCAGGTGGCTGAGTTTGTGGGAGTGGCTGAGTGTCTGTGAGACCTTCAGGTGAAGGTGCCATCTGTGGGTCAGTGGTGGCAGATGGACTTCTATCTTGAGACATTTTGGCAAGCAGCTCTTTGAGTCTGCTTACCTCATCCTCTAAGATAGTGTTTTGAGCGACTACATCAAAGAAGAAGCTCAGGTCATCATCAGTGTGAACTGAATCACCTAACCTCCTGACAATGTCAGGATGTACATGCACTGAGTGTGGCTCAGTAGTTGCATGTGCACCTTGGTATTGGTACTGGGGACTTCCAGCCTCCGGATTGGATCCATCATCGGCAGTTGCCTCTGGTGAGGTCTTATTGATGTTACCAGCTTCTCCCTGCTCATATGTTGATGCAGGGGAAGTGGCAGCCTCACAAGAATATCCTATCTCCCTAGCCACACTGGGAGATTGGACATGTGATTCTCTGTGTTGTGGGCTCTCACCAACACTTGTGTCCACCCTCTCTTCGGTTGGAGTTTCCCAGTTGTAATTGGTTTCTGGGGAGAGGGTGGAGTGTTCAGGTGAGTCAACACTTTGGCGATTATTAGTGTAGGGCTTTGTGGGGCGGTTTCAGTGGGAGATGGGCTTGAAGCAGTGTGCACATGGGGAGGAGTGTGCATTTCAATGGCAGTCTCCTCAAGTGAGAAAGACCCCAGATGTGTGGCAGCCCCTGAAGTGGTTGCATCAGGCTCCTGTTGAGAGGAAGCCCGTGCGGTTGTGGTGGGTGGAGTCGTGGTGACTGCTGGGAGAATCTGACCAGCTATCACTGCCCGTGTTTGTGTTGTAGGGGCATCCTCAGGGGACTCATTTCCCTGAGTAGCCTTTTTGGCTTCTTTTTGGTTTTGGGCTTGGTGGGGACTTTGGATTTGGAGGTGGAGGTTGTGGGTTCCAGCTGCGTGGGTTTTCGCAGCTTGGCAGCCTGTTTGAGTGATTGGTCGGTGTTGTGCCTGGAGTATACCTCAGCTAGAACAGCCATGGCAGGGACCCCAGTGCCAACAAGTCCCTCAGCACTAAGCTGGCTCTCGATGATGGCCATTATGAACCGAGGATA
The DNA here is from genome assembly GCA_024085815.1 of Flaveria linearis. NCBI lineage: Eukaryota > Viridiplantae > Streptophyta > Magnoliopsida > Asterales > Asteraceae > Flaveria > Flaveria linearis. The sequence goes on along the minus strand of CM044014.1, from coordinate 46,688,993 downwards.
CAAGATCCAACGGTTAGAAATGGGTTTTGTGGCCATATCCTTGATTTCCAAAAATATTATATCAGTAAAGTTCAGAGGTTGTTTTTCAAGGATAGAATATAATACCTGTTGCCACCTTGTGGACATCTGGTCCCATGAAGATGTTTTGGGGGCCAGACACACATTCACCATGTGGAAGATGAGACGTTGGGGATCTGGGAAGTGTTTCTTCAACAAGGTGGTGGCAGATAGGTCACCCTGATAGTCGTTGGCTGTGAAAGATAGATCAAGGGCGCCTTTGGGGTAGTTGGTAGGGAAGGTGGCATCCTCCAGCTTTAGGGTTTGTCGAATAGTAGCTGGAGTGATAACCACGGGGTGGTTGTTTACGGAGGACCGGAGAGAGACCTCGCCATCGTTCTCTCCGGTTTGGACGGTGATGTTCGTGCAGAACTCCGATAGTGAGTCGGTGTAGATGGTGGGGTTTAGAAGAAATGCCGTTTGGTATGGTGAGTCGTTCATTAGGTCGACGGCATGATGAAACTTAGACCAGAAAGGCGATTTCGTAAGGTATGCGACACAGTTGTGTGAGGTTTGATTTGCATGGGCGCCATTAATGGTGTATGGAAGTTCAGAGGTTTTTGAAAAGTTAGGTCAAGTGAGAATGAAAAGCTCTGAAGGTTGGGTATTTATAGGGTATGGCAAAGGCTGAAAGAAAACTACTGAAGGTTTTGGTGTTAGTCATCAGTTGTTGAAAGGACTGATGATGTGGTTTTAACCTTCAGTGGTTGTAACATCTGAGGACTTGGTTATTAGTCTTCAGTAGATGTAAACGGCTGAAGACTTGTTGTCAGTCTTCAGTAGTTATAAACTACTGAAGACCTAGTTTACATCTTCAGACGTTGTAACAACTGAAGACTTGGTTTTAGCCTTAGTAGTTGTGAATTACTGACATCAGTAGTTGTGAATTACTGAAGACATGGTATTGCTTCAGTTGTTGTAAACAACTGAGGACTTGGTGATAGTCATCAGTAGTTGTGAAACTACTGAAGACATGGTTTTGTCCTTCAGTTGTTGTAAACAACTGAGGACTTGGTGTTAGTCATCAGTAGTTGTGAAACTACAGAAGACATGGTTTTGTCCTTCAGTTGTTTGGGTATGAAACAGCAGCTGTTGGCATCAGCTGAAGAGTAAAATTACTCATCAGCTGTTTCCGTCAAATCTGTTGTTTCATGCTGACCTCCACATTTACTCATAAGCTCTTTGGCTGACTTTCAGATGTTTCATTGACCCTTCAGCTCTTGTGAATATTTATGCCTTCAGCTCTTGTGATCAGATGTTCACAAGTGCTGATGAGATATTCTTCAGAGCTGGTGAACAAATTGTCTTCAATACTTATGTGAAAGATTACACATCAGTACTTGTGACCAAAATTTGTTCTTCAGTACTTATTTGTTTGAAAATTATACATCAGTAGTTGTAATCCACCTCACTACATCAGTTGTTTTCAATAAATAATGTACATCAGTACTTTGAAGCATTTTGGTCTTCAGTAGTTGTGAAAATACTGAAGACTCAATTACTCATCAGTACTTATATTTGACCTTTGCATACTAATGCTCATCAGTATTTGTGAACTGAGAGCATCAGTATTGGTCAAATTATTCTAGCTGCAGCATACCAAGCCTTAGTACCAAGTTTTGAAATGTGGCACTATCTAAAGGCTTAGTAAATATATCTGCAAGCTCATCAGCACTAGGCACAAACTTTGGATCAATCAGACCTTTTTCATAGCAATCCCTAATAAAATGATGTCTGATCTCTATATGTTTGGTCCTAGAGTGCTGGACTGGATTTTTAACAATGCAAAGAGCTGAATCACTATCCATTAATAATGGAGTCTTAGTCTCTGTAATGCCATAATCCAAGAGTTGGTTCTGAAGCCAGAGTATCTGAGATGTACAACTTGCAGCAGCAATGTACTCAGCTTCAGCAGTGGATGTAGCAATTGATGTTTGTTTCTTACTCTGCCAAGAAACTAAACAATTGCCTAGGAATTGGCATCCACCAGAAGTGGATTTTCTGGTGACCTTGCATCCTGCATAGTCACTATCAGAGAAAGCAACTAATTTCAAGAATGCCCAGTTGAATACCAAAGACCTAGTGATTGGGTACCTTGCAGATATCTAAAGATCCTTTTGACTGCAATCAAATGGGATTCTTTAGGTGCAGCCTGAAATCTAGCACAGGCACATGTTGCAAACATGATATCTGGTCTAGAAGCTGTAAGGTACATCAACGACCCAATCATACATCTGTAAAGGGTTTCATCAACCGCTTTACCTTTCTGATCTATATCCAGTTGTGTGATGCTGCTCATGGGAGTAGAACAGGGCTTGCAGGTTTGTAAATCAAACTTATTCAACAACTCCTTTGTGTATTTAACCACTGGATGAAGATTCCATCATCCTTTGTTTGATTTGTAAACCTAGAAAGAACTGTAATTCCCCCATAGCACTCATTTCAAACTTTTGCTTCATGAGCATTGTAAATTCATCACACAACTTTAGATCAGAGGATGCAAAGATGATGTCATCTACATAAATTTGAACAAGGAGCTTATGTTGTCCCACAGTCTTGATGAATAAGGTTTTATCAATGGTGCCTCTAGTGAACTTATTTTCTAAAAGAAAAGTTGATAGTGTCTCATACCAAGCTCTAGGAGCTTGCTTCAGCACATAAAGAGCCTTATCAAGCTTGTACACCCAATCAGGATGTTTATTGTCCTCAAAGCCTGGTGGTTGACACACATAAACTTCTTCTTTTATTTTACCATATAAGAAGGCACTTTTGACATCCATTTGATAGACCTTAAGACTGTGAAAGGCAGCATAAGCTAAGAACAGTCTGATTGCTTCCAGTCTGGCCACAGGGGCAAAGGTCTCATCATAATCGATGCCTTCCTCTTGTGCAAACCCTGAACAACCAGCCTGGCCTTGTTCTTAACTATTTGGCCCTTCTCATCTGTTTTGTTCCTAAATACCCATTTGGTGCCTATTGCACACTTACCTTGGGGTAATGGAACAAGCTCCCACACTTGCTGTTTCTTGAACTGAAGAAGCTCAAGCTGCATAGCTTCCACCCATCCATTGTCTCTTAAAGCAACATGATAGTTCTTTGGCTCTTGCTGACTGATGAAGAGAGCATAGAAGCAGAAGTTGGACAATTGATTCTTGGTTGAAACTCCAGCATTGATATCACCAATGATTTGAGATGTGGGGTGATTCTTCAGCTCTTGATAGACTATAATGTCAGTGCAAGTGTTTGTAGGACTTTCAGCAGCAACAGATGGTGATGAAGATTCTTGAAACCATGTAGGAGATGGCAGCTCAAATGAAGTAGAGCATGCAGAAATCGTATCAGCATTTGTTGTGGATGGGGCTGCTGAAGCTACAGGAGCATCAGGTTTAGTGGACTCAGGCAGGTTGTCACTAAACCTGAAGAGGTAAGTACTGACTACATCATCATCAGTACCACCTGGTGGAGAACTATTGACAGGCTCAACAGCTGGAGGTTGATAAGGAACATATTGCAGCATGTCCAGATCAAACAACTCCACAGGGTTTTGTGGAATTTTGTCCTTTGGAGATTCATTAAACTTAACATGCAGAGTTTCTTCAACCACCTTTGTCCTACAGTTGAAGACTCTGTATGCCTTGCAAGTTGATGAATAACCAACAAAATACCCTGCATCCACCTTACTAGCAAACTTCTGGAGTGGATTGCTAGTGTTGAGAATGAAACAAAGACACCCAAAGGCTCTAAAGAATGAAATCAGAGGGGCCAAATGATGAAGAACTTCATAAGGAGTCTTCATCAACCTCTTATTCACTAAAGCTCTATTCTGTACATAGCAAGTTGTATTGACAGCTTCAGCCCAAAAGGTCAGTGGCAGCCCTGAGTCAGCTAGCATTGACCTTGCAGCTTCAATGAGAGTCCTGTTCTTTCTCTCAACCACTCCATTCTGCTCAGGAGTTCTAGGAATACTAAACTGCCTTTTAATTCCCTTGGACAGGTAGAAGTCATCAAGTGTGTGGTTTCTAAACTCTGTTCCATTGTCACTCCTCACACACATGACCTGCAGGGAATACTGCTTTTCTACAAATAACACAAAGTTCATGATAGTCTTGGCTGCTTCATCCTTGGAGTGCAAGAAGAAAGTCCATTCAAACTGGAATAATCATCCACAATTACCAGGCAGTATTTCTTCTTTGCCATGCTCATCACTCTGACAGGACCAAAGAGATCCATGTGCAGAAGCTGCAAGCAGGCAGTGGACTTTGGTTCTTCAATTGAAGGGAATGAAACTTTGTGTTGTTCTCCTTTTAAGCAAGCAGTGCAGTTATCTTCACACTTGAACTCCTTCAAAGGCAATCCTCTTACCAAACCATGGCTTATCAGCTGATTCATGTTCTTGAAATTAACATGCCCCAGCCTTCTATGCCATAGAGTAGACTCTTGAGGAGAGGCCTTGGAGAATAGACAAGGATGGCCTTTTAGATCTATCTTTTTGGAAAGATCTAAGGCATACACTCTTCCTGTCCTGTTGGCCTTCAGGAGAGTGTATTCATCCAACACCTTGTCAATCAAATTTAGAACTTTGGATGACAGAATCCGACAGTTCTGGCTTGTGAAAAGGGCAACATGGCCTTTATCACATATTTGACTGACACTCAAGAGGTTATACTTGAGATTCTCCACATGGTTAACATCATCAAACCTTATTTCCCCATTGGAAACAAAGCCTTTTCCAATGATGTAACCCTTTGCATCATTGCCAAAGGAGACAAATCCCTTCTTTCCTTGAGAGTAGTCATTAAGAAGGGAGCTGCTTCCAGTCATGTGCATGGATCCTCCACTGTCTACATACCAGATGCTTCTTTGGCATGTTGAAGAACCCTGCAATCATAACCACATGTTAGTTAGTTTTAGAGACCCAAACCTGTTTGGTTTTGGGTCTGTTCTCAACTACAGGTGCAACACTAACAGGTGTGTCATGTGTAACAGCCTGAGGTGAAGAAGATGGTGTATAAGAGGAACCTTTGGCTTGGATTTCCTTTTCTGTGGTTTCAACACAGGAGCATCTAAATGGTTGACACTTCCCATTAGATGCTGAACCATCATCACCAGTTGTGTCTGACTTTGTGATAAAGCTTTCAGCTCTTCAGACACATTAGGACTTGCTGATGATGGATTCCTATGTTGCACCATCTTCTTTTGAGCAACCTCAGCTGTTGCCTGAGTAACCCCTCCCTTCTTTTTAGATTTAGCTTTGGGCTTAGGGATTTCAGGCTTTGATGTTGCTAGTACAAACTTGGTCTCAAACTCATTCTTCATTTTATTTATGTCCTCGTTAATTTTCTCCTTTTGTTTGAGTTTGGAACCACTTTTGTACCAGCAATCATCAGTAAGATGATTGAACAAGCCACATACTTCACATGGCTTCTTCTTCATCTTATGTTGATCATCAGCTGAAGAGGATGAAACTGCTGAAGACTTGTTCTTCAGCTGTTTACTATCAGTACTAGCAGTTTTCTTCCTAGTAGTACCTGCTTTCCTGACATCCTCTTTAGCTGTCTTCAAACCTTTTCTACTGTCAGTTTTCTTCTCTTTCGTGCTGGCAGTAGTTGAGGTTTGAACTTCAGGTGTTATCACTTGCTCTCCAGTACTTTCAGTACTTCTAGAGACAACACCTGAGTTGATCAACCTTTTGATCATGTGACAGTCAGCATTTGAACCATCAGCTGTTGTAGCATCAGCTGATTCGTTTGGCAGGAGTTAATGCTGACTTCTATCTCTGGTGATGCTGAATCAGAAGATAGTAGGTCACATGATGAGAAGGACTGATTATTGCTCTCTCCATCAGATTCAACTTCTGCTCTTGAAGTAAAATCTGTAGGAGGAGCAGTGTGATTATAACCAATGCCAAACTTCACATTGGAAGCTGATTGCTTGCTAAGAAGCATTTCAAAACCCTTGCATGATTGCACCCATCGATCACACTCTACTTGGGTGGTTGCAAGAGTTTCCTTGAGGTCTCTGTACTTCTCTAGAAGTACATCTTCCCTGGCTTTGCCATCTTTTATTTGACATTTAAGCTTATATATCTCATCATTTTTCTCATTAAGTGTAGCCTCAAATTCAGCTTTCTTTTTGAAACTTGTTTGCTCTAGCTCAAGATTTTTATCTATTAAAGGTACATTTGCTTCTCTAATAGAAGCAAATGCTGCTATGCATGATTCAGAACAAAGCTTGGCTTTGGCCTCAGAGGATACCTGCGATGAAGCATTGGATGATGACCGCTCAGCAGACTCAAGGGCCATCAGAGCAAGATTTCCAAATGGATTATCACCTCCATGTTGACCAGCACCTTGGAGTAGTTGTTCCTGACCAGATAGATCATCTGGCAGACTACTCCAGTCAACAACTCCTGGGGTGAAGAAGCTGTGTTGTTGAGGTTGTGTTTGATGATGAGATTGGGAAGTTGAGGCTCAGGAAGAGCATGTGGTGGCTGAGCAGAAGGTGCTTGAGTTTGACTGGGCTAAGGCACATAGTAGCAGGGGTATGAGTATGGCATATAACCCTGAGGCACAAAATAAGCAGGTGATGCCTGTGCTTGTGATGGATGGCTAGAACTGGAGGAATGTTACCCTCTGTGTTGTGAGCTATTGCTTGGAAAAGTCACAAAGGGTGCAGAGGAGTTAGATCCAGATGATCTACACTCTCTAGCAAAGTGTCCAAGCCTTTGGCACTTGTGACACCTCAACTTGCTCTTGTCAAAACCAACTTTGGTTTTGCCAGAGAGACCAAGGAATTTCCTACCAGTTCTCTTGTAGAACTTTTGAGATCTGATATTTATCATTGCCATTTGGTTCAAAATATCCATCTATTCCAGATCATCATCTGGAATGCCCTTCAAGTCTCCATCAGAAAGCACAGATTTTCACTGCTACCTCCTGAACTACTACTAACACCAACAAAAGTTTTTCAGAGTTGGTAGAGAAATCAATATGCTCATCATAAGAACTCTCTGATGCAGCATATTCAGACTCCTGACTTATCAAGGCAGCATTGCCATGGACAAAGTCATCAGTGAGCTTGCCAGAGGTGGACAACTTCCTCTTTTGCTCTATCTCTTTCTCAAATGTGAGCAGTTTCCCATGAAGTTGGGTGAGAGATAGTATCCAGATCTGCACTGGAGCGTAGGACAATAGTATAAGTGTCCCATCTCTCAGGCAGTGATCTGAGGAATCTGTTGTTCATCTGGCTGTTAGAGTACTCTTGTTTGACCATCTTTAACTCAGAGATCAAACAAGAAAACCACTCAAACTACTGAGTCAGAGTCTCACCCTTCCTATGAGAGAATGTCTCATATTGTTGGGCGAGGATTTCCCTAGTATTTGCTAAGACCGAATCGGTTCCTCCGAATTGTTCCTTCAGAGCAACCCATAGGTCATGAGCAGTTTCATGATGCAAAAGCCCTGAATAAATCTCATTTGAATAGCCATGGCTAAAATTCCATGGGCTCTAGCATCAATCTCGAACAGCTTTAGATCTTCATCCGAATATTGTTCAGGTTTCTTCGGAACCTGTTCATTTGATTCAGGGACGCTCACCATAGGCTTGTATGGTCCATGCACCACTGACTTCCAACAACCAGCACTGTTGACAGACAAGTGGTGAAGCATACGACGTTGCCATATGTTATACTCATTCCTCACAAGCATCGGAGGCTTGGTTGAGGAACCAGTATTGTGAGGATCGTTTGTTGGTGTCGTCATCTCAGATTTTAGTCAAAAACAAGTTTACGCAAAACAAATGTAGCTCGAAACCACCAGAGAACCTCAAGTTTTCAGCCAGAAACAGCAGAATCTCACTCTCTACAGCTAATTCTTGCAAATTGCTAATTCGATCAAACGTAGAGATCAAAAGAGCAGTTTCAAATGATCAATAGTGAAATCGATCAATGATTAACCTGCTCTGATACCATTTGACAGGATCTCAGCCTCTAGTTTGATCAATTAGGTTGTATTCGCAGCGGATTTAGCACGAGAATTAGCAATTACAGCAAGAACATAAAGAATATTGCATGTAAAGTAAATGTAAAGAAAGAGAATAATTCTACCTAAATGGAATAATATTCTTTTTGCTCACACGTTTCAGCGATGATTACAATAAGGTCATCTTCCTTTTATAGAGGAAGAATGACGTAGGCTGATGTCACATACCACTGACATCAACTGTTATTTAACTAACTACTGATAGAACACCTAAACTACTGAAGATGTCACAACAGCTGACATCTTCTTACAATGCTGTGTTCTACCTATTACAAGTACTGAAAAGAAACTATGAAAAGGTACAACGACTGAAGAACAAACTCTTCAGTCGTTTACAAACTACTGAACTATAACAGCTGAAGAACAAACTCTTCAGCTGTTGTACAAACTACTGAAAGGAAAAACATAACTACTGAAAAGAAAAACCATCACAACAACTGAAGAAGACTTCTTCAGCTGTTGTGACAAACTCTGAAGCTTCAGCACTTTGGTCTTCAGACTTTGGTCTTCAGATGATTCATCAGCTGATGACTTCAGTAGTTGTCATCAGCTGATGTCTTCAGTCATTGTCTTCAGACTTTGTGCATCAGTTGTTGATCTTCTGTTATTTAGTTCTTCAGTTGTTGATCTTCAGCACTTGTCTTCAGTACTTGAAGTCTTCAGTACTTGTATTCATAGTACTTCAGACTTCAGTACTTATCTTCAGCACTTTGGGATCTTCAACTGTTGTACTTTAGATCTTTGATCTTCAGCTGTTGATTCTTCAGACTTTGTCAAACTGCTGATGATGGTCTTTAGCAGTTATTGTGATGTCATGTGGGACTTAGAGGTTTTCCTGATCTTGGCTCATTGGTTCTTTTGGTCCAACAGACAGACAAGTGGTGAAGCATACGGCGTTGCCATATGTTATACTCATTCCTCACAAGCATCGGAGGCTTGGTTGAGGAACCAGTATTGTGAGGATCGTTCGTTAGTGTCATCATCTCAGTTTTTAGTCAAAATCAAGTTTAAACAAAACAAATATAGCTCAAAACCACGAGAGAACCTCAAGTTTTCGGCCAGAAACAGCAGAATCTCACTCTCTATAGCTAATTCTTGCAAATTGCTAATTCGATCAAACGTAGAGATCAAAAGAGCAGTTTCAAATGATCAATAGTGAAATCGATCAATGATTAACCCGCTCTGATACCATTTGACAGGATCTCAGCCTCTAGTTTGATCAATTAGGTTGCATTCGCAGCAGATATAGCACGAGAATTAGCAATTACAGCAAGAACATAAAGAATTTTGCATGTAATAGTATTGTAGAGAGAGAGAATAATTCTGCCAAAAGAGAATATTCTTTTTGCTCACACGTTTCGGCGATGATTACAATAAGGTCATCTTCCTTTTATAGAGGAAGAATGACGTAGGTTGATGTCACATACCACTGATATCAACTGTTATTTAACTAACTACTGATAGAACACCTAAAGTACTGAAGATGTCACAACAGCTGACATCTTCTTACAATGCTGTGTTCTACCTATTACAAGTACTGAAAAGAAACTACTGAAAAGGTACAACGACTGAAGAACAAACTCTTCAGTCGTTTACATCTACTGAACTATAACAGCTGTAGAACAAACACTTCAGCTGTTGTACAAACTACTGAAAAGGAAAAATACAAAACAACTGAAAAGTAAACCATCACAACAACTGAAGAAGACTTCTCCGCTGTTGTGACAAACTCTGAAGCTTCAGCACTTTGGTCTTCAGACTTTGGTCTTCAGATGATTCATCAGCTGATGTCTTCAGTAGTTGTCATCAGCTGATGTCTTCAGTCATTGTCTTCAGACTTTGTGCATCAGTTGTTGATCTTCAGTTCTTCAGTTCTTCAGTTGTTGATCTTCAGCACTTGTCTTCAATACTTGAAGTCTTCAGTACTTGTATTCATCAGTACTTCAGACTTCAGTACTTATCTTCAGTACTTTGGGATCTTCAGCTGTTGTACTTCAGATCTTTGATCTTCAGCTGTTGATTCTTCAGACTTTGTCAAACTGCTGATGAAGGTCTTCAGTAGTTGTTGTGATGTCATGTGGGACTTAGAGATTTTCCTGATCTTGGCTCATTGGTTCTTTTGGTCCAACACTCCGGCTGACGTAAACACCAAGATTGAGCCTGATCCTAAAGGAAAACCAGTAGACCAAACTCTATATAGATCTATGATTGGTTCTTTGATGTATCTTACTGCATCAAGACCAGACATCATGTATGTTGTTTGTGTTTGTGCAAGGTATCAATCTGACCCGAAAGAATCTTACTTAATTGCTGTCAAAAGAATATTCAGGTATCTCAAAGGTAAACTAGCTTTAGGGCTTTGGTATCCTTACGAGGGTAATTTTGAGTTACATGGATACACAGATAGTGATTATGGTGGATGCTGTCAAGACAAAAATCTACTACGGGTGGTTGTCAGTTTATTGGACCCAGGTTAGTTTCATGGCAATGTAAGAAACAAACAAATGTTTCTGTCTCAACTGCAGAAGCTGAGTACATAGCTGCATCAGCAGGATGTTCTCAAATCCTTTGGTTGCAAAACCAACTGCTAGATTATGGGTTCAATTTTCTTAAAACACCCATTTACATTGATAACACTGCTGATATGTTCATTACAACTAATCCAGTTCAACATTCAAAAACAAAACATATCGAAATTCGATATCATTTTCTAAGAGATAATTCTAAAAAAGGTTTAATCATTTTGATTCAAATAGCAACTGAAAAATAGTTGGCAGACCTATTTACTAAAGCTTTTCTACCAGGAAGTTTGAGTATTTAGTGGAGTCAATTGGCCTTATTAACCATGTGTAAACCTGGTTACTAATTTGAATCTTTCCATGATCAAATTCTTTCCTAAATCTGAAGGTCTTCATAAGGGTAACTTTTCATAGTTATTTGCCTGATTGTTTGTGTGTGTGTGCTTTCTTTTATAGAAAAACAAAATACAACATTAGAAAACTCAAAAATAAAAAAAAAGGAATATAAATCAAAAACACCAAAAATAGAGTTCTTTTTGTCTCTAATTCATTTTTTTAGGAATGAATCTGTGTTTGCCTCATGTGAGAAATGATAGTACATTAGTAAGATATTTGCATACTTCACTCACTAATAAAGTCTGACATGATCAGGATATGATGTGTAGACAATATCATGCTAGTATACTAAACAAGTAAATTCTTGTGATTACACCAAATCTCTATGCTTGTTTGTGTATTCATCTAAGTACTTTTGAGTGTATTAGCTTATCAGATTGGCTGCTTGCTAAGCTACCCCCACTCACACCTGATGATAATGTGACTAATCATGAGATCTGTTACAAGCATCATTCACTTCTCTATTATGAGTCATTATAGACCTGAAGTGCTGAGATATCCTCTGTTGTAAGTCATTACAGACCTGGATATTCTCTTTTGATGCAAAAGATGCCAATGTGCATAACCCATTCAAATGGATGGTTAGAGTTGATCAAATGGTTATCCATGATCATTCTCTATTCAATTAAGTAACACGAACTCTTGTTATGCATATTTGTTAGGTAATAGGTTGAGAATGTGTGCTATCTTGCATGTCTTGATGATGGTTGATCCTCTAAGTCTTGGTATGAGTCACATCTTGTCATTTATAATTCTACCCTACTCAATCCAAGAATTGAAAAAGTAAGTGAGCTGATAATTTGTGTCAAAAACACTCATTTTCTGTCCTTAGATCTTGTGTCAACTTTGCTGTGATATCACTGACCTGGAACACCCTTGGTTAGGATTTAATCATTGTCTATGACTATTCACATATTTTTTATTTTAATGTTCTGATCTTTACTAATATGATCTCACTGCAATCTATGATTCTATTGTAAATATTAGATTTTCCTTATGCTTTAGTTTTGATTTTATGCATGTTTTCTTGTGTGCAGGCAATATAACAATGTTAAGTATGCTATTCTTATGATCTATTGGTAAACTTCTAAGTTTTGCAAAAACTTAAAAGTTTAGGGGGAATAATAAACCAATAAGAATATTCTTAGAAAATCAAAATAATCATGTTGAATTGAAAGGATGATGCTTTAATTTCAAAGTATGTGTGTGTTTATCTATGATAAAATGATCTCATAATTTTTAGCAAGTGGAAAAGCTTCTTTGAAATGTTGAAAACAAGAAAATTTGAAACATTTGATTGGTTTATTTTGAAACTAAAATGAAGGGTCAAAATGTAAAAAGTTCAATTTTAAGGGTCAAAAGTGTAAATTTGAGGGAAAAGTCAAAAAAATGCAAAATTGTTTAAATATTAGTATGAAATATTACTAATATGTTTAAACAGTGTGCAGGAGAAGATTTAAAAAATCACAAGTGCAAAAACATCTGAATAGTTGTCATGTGCCTGAACAGTTGTTATGTGGCTGAACAGATGTTGTATGTCTAAACAGTTGTTATGTTTCTGAGAAGTTAGTGTGTGGGCATTTCAGCATCATTTTACTACTGCACAGTGCTAATGCTACTAAACAGGACTCATACTACTGAACAGTTCTCATGCTACTGAACAGTACTCATACGACTGAACAGTTCTCATACGGCTGGCTTTATATGACTGAACAGTGCTCATATGTCCAATACTTAGTGAAATTTAGAACCTAATGTGCCTAAACAGTACTTAAACGCCTGTACAGTGCTCATGAGTCTAACAAAAATTTTACTTAGTATAAAAAGCACACTTGTGACAAATTCATTTCATTCCCATTTCAAAAACCCTCTTAAAACCTTCCCTGACCATTCGAACTCTCGACAAAACCCTCGTTCTTTGATTAAAATCATTTCGAGCTCAAATCACAGATTGTTGACAGTGTTTATGTGATTGTGAACGTAAGTTTATGATTCACATTTATTTGATTTGTGTTAAAATGGAAATTCTTTGATAGGCGTTCGACACCTGTACGGACGTTTGAACCCTAAACTCGTCAAAAACTCAGATTTGATCATTCAAATCGAAAAAATGTCTGAAATTGATGATTGAATGTTGTTTGTCATGTGATTTCGATCATATGTTATGTTAAATTTGGTTTAATCTGACATTTGATTGAAGACACTATTCAATGTTCATCGATGAATAGTATCATTAGATGATGAACTCGATGAAGAAGATGAACAGATTCATAATTTTTAAATAAAAAAATTGAAAAATAAATTTTAATTGATAAAAGTCATCATTACAAGAATTAAAGAGTTTAATAAAATGATATAAGATAAAATAAACTAAAGTGTTAAATTTTCAATTAAAATCAATCTTGCTAATTCATCTTTTATTAAAATTTAAGTGTTTTTTACACTTAAAATTAAAATTACAAGTTGATTTTAAAATTAAAATTTATTTTAACACATCAGTTTATAATATCTTAAATCATTATATTTTCAAACTCACATTAAAATATTTGCTTCAAAATTCACATATTGTCTAATATCATTGTTTTAAAATTTTGCAGATGGCTGATCTAAAGTTTGTGCCTAAGCACAACATTGTTGCTTTGCTCAATGAAGAAGTTCAAGATGCACTTTCTTATGAAGAGATGATAAGATTTCTTCTAAGAACTAAATATATGTATGCCATGTGTTACCAGGCAGTGATTTATGAAAGACTCATCAGAAAGTTCTGGAGTACAGCAAGTGTTGAAGTAAATGATGAAGGAAGAAAAGTTGTCAGAGGATTTGTGACAAGAGATAGAATGATTGAAGTGTCTGAAGAATCTATTAGAACTGCATTAAGACTGGGTCACAATGATCCAGAAGATCTGGCTGAGTTAACATTCAATGAATGCAGAGAGACATTCATGGAAATGGGTCATCCTGATCATTTCCCGAAGAAACAATTCTTCAGAGCACGAGTATATAATCATTGGAAGCTCCTTTGTTGTATCTTCCAACACTGTATGTCAAAGAGGAGTGCTGGGTGGAACTCATTCCCAGTAGATATAGCATCTCCAATTGTGGCCATTGCAACAAATAGAAGATTTAATATGGCTAAATGGATCTTGAATGGATTAATCTTTAATTTGGAGAAAGGAACAAGAAATAAATATCTGATGTACCCCAGGTTCCTTCAAATGATCATTAATGAAGAACATCCAGATATTCATGTATATGGAATAGGGGGAGATAGACTTGTCTTGGAAAACATGTCTGAGGTTACTTACAAGAAATTAACAACGTTAACTGGTGCTCAGAATTTTCCTATGTTTGACTACATGAGGAATGTAGCAAATGATGATGTGGATATCACTGTGGATCATTTTCATTTGTTAGAAGGTGAGCCAATTGATCCATCTGAGTTGATAGATGTATTTCCTCTAGAAGATGATGATCATAATGAGGATGATGAGAACGATGAAGAACATGATGATGACAGCTCATCTAGTTCTGATAATGATGATGTTGGTGATGTAGCTGAGACACACCAATCTATGAGTATTGATACACCAATGTCTGAGCATGCAAATGAACTCAAAATGAAGATGAAGAAACAATTGGTGGTGAAGGTCAAGATGATAGTGTGCATGAAGTATTTGAAGATATAGGTGTTGTGATTCATGATGAATCTAGTCATGAGGTTGAAAATGAAGATACTGAAATGCATATAGATGTGGAACATGAACATGATGTTGATATGCAAAATCAAACTTTTGAGTATGACTTTATTGATGCTTTTCATGTTGATCAAGAATTGCCAGTTTTTACAACACATAATGTGTCTGTTCAAACTGATGAAATCTTGGATATAGATGAAATTGAAAGAATAAAGGATGATAACATGGAAAAAGAGAAAGAGATTGCAGATCTTAAAGATGAGCTTAAAAAGTTGAAAGAAGAGAATGAAAAATTGAAAGAAGAAAGTCTAAGTAAAGATGAAAAGATTATGACTTATGCTAAAGATAAAGAAGATGTGATTAAAAATTTTGAGGTGATGATAAAAGATATGACCTTCTTGAAGAGAAATTCAAGAAATTGTCTGAAGAAAATGAAAGTTTGAAAGAAGAATTGAAGTTAAAAGAATCTGAAAAACCCAATTCTCCTAAATTGTGATTGTTTCAGAAAATATTCCAATAGATGTTGAAAAGGTTTCTGAAATGGAGAAAGGGAAGAGAAAGATAGATGAAATTGATACAAAGTTGTACCTGAATCATCATCAAAAGCTCAAAGAACTGAAGAGTCATTTGAAGAAGAAATTCAAGAAAGCCAAGAACCAGTTATTCAAGACAAAATTGGTGCTTTGGAAGACTTGGAAGATGAATTTAATGATGATTGGTATAATGAGGTACTTGATGATGAAGATGTGGATGAAGAATTTGAAAATCCTTCTTTTGAGCATGATTAAGGGGTTGATGATATTCCAATAGATTTTGAAGAAAGGTATAACTACCTTGTGAAGACGAAATATAACAGAGTCTTTTTAGATGGGCTAACAGTTTCTCAGATAAACGATGAATATGAGAAATGTATAGCTGCAGAATCTGTTGCTCCAATAGATCCAAACGAAATAGTGATTGAACATGGAGAATAGAATAGAGAAAGAGAAAGTATTAATGTTGATGAACTTTCAAGTTCCGAGCGCACCATCCAGATCCTGAAGATATGAGTGTGTTTGCTTTAAGATCATGGTTGCAAGCCAGGAATTATCCTTGGAGGAAATTGAAAAGACTCCAATCTGTATCATCAAGGAATCTATTTAAAAGTTTCCAAGAGACGGAAAAACAAACTAAAAAGATGATCATATTGGATACTGACAATCCTCAATACTTGGAAATTACAAAAAGATCAAGAGTATTAAAGCCACAGGAGATTAAACAGATGTCAATGAAATCAACTGCTCATGAAAAGAGAAAAGAGTTAATGAAAATGTTTCCAGAATCTGAAAAGCAAGCTTATAAGGCTTCTGAGGAACAAATGCAAATTTTTGATAAGTCAAGATCCACTGGTGATTTGGTGAGGAATGTATTACAAAAAGGTTAATCAGTTGCTGAATTGTTGAATGCTATGATTGCACCTGACTTCACAAATCAAGTAAAGATAATAGCATGGAAGTATGATGAAGTATTTGATGCTTTTCTGATCAAAAGAGTAAATGCAGTATGTGATGTTTATCACTTTTACGCAAGCATCAGAAAACTTCCAGTGCAGGATCTAAAAGTGTTGAATAGATTATTGTTGATTAATCATTCAAATGCAAAGAGAGGAACAATGATGGTGGATTTGTTGAGAACAGGGTTGGAAAGATCAAGTGATTCTTTGAGAACAAGGTATGAACAAGAGGATAAAGAATACTTCATGTCAATGAAGAAGAGGAGAAGTAAGAAAGGTAACCAATTAGATGAAGATAACTTTATGATTGAATTCTATGACAAGTATGTGGAAAAAGTGACAACTCCTGGCTTAAAGATGATTGATGGGAATCAAAAGACAAAACCAATTCATAGATGGTTTTACAATTCAGAAACGTTTGAACTTAAGCTTGTGAGAAATTTAGAAGACTGGAATGAAGATATGATAACATTGTTTGGTGCATTCGAACTAAGATTGCTACACCCAAGTTACATTTCATTTTATCTGTTAAAAGTTTGAAAAGCTATCGAATGAGACAGCAGAGCAAGATAAGAAATACTTTGTGTCAATTATCAATGTTATGAGTGCTGCCATGGAGAGAATTTCATTAAGAAAAGCACTGGCTTGTGCAAACATAGTGAAAAAAGATATTCCTGATATTGAATTTATGAGAATTTCAAGGAAAGGTGTGCTTGAAGTGTATACTAAAGACTGCGGAAATCCTATTGAGCTGTATGCAAATGTTGACATAGCCTGTTTGTCAAAGAACACTTTGCAAAGAATGAAGCAGTTAGAGATAAAAACAAATGAGTCAAAGCCAGAGCAAGTTATCCTAGCAAAGAAATTTAAGTCATAAATAAAGAATGCTTTGAAAGAAACAGAAATTTACAAGATAAAGCCAATGTTCACAGTTAAAGAAGAACCTGAAGAATTCTTTGGTTAAAGAAGATAAAGACAAAAGAATGAATATGATGCTGTTAAAGATGAAGACAAAGACAAAGATCAAGAAGAAAAGCAAGGATGGAGCTGAAATGAAGACTGAAGACAATGTAAATCTTAGGGGGAGTATTGTTAGGTCCCTTAGAAGATTAACATTTAGTCTTTAGTGTCTAGTTTTGTATTTTATACTAGTATAGGGACTAGTTTTGTAAATTTTAGTTCCTTAGTTTCTAGTTTAAATAGCTTAGACTTAGAGTAGAATGATAAGTTTTTGCATGAACTGCTCTCTAACTCTTGTAATTGTCTTTGCTTATCAATGAATTCAGAATTTCGTTGATATTGCTTGATTTGATTACAATTGTTTGTATTTCTTTGAATTGTTATCATTAATAATTACAGATTGCTCTAATTGATCCTATCAGATGTGGCTAGTACATTATCATCCAAGTCGGGTCATACCCAATAACAAGCTAGACAAAAACCTACAATATTTATTTTATGATATGATCAAATGAATAAATATTAACACATAGAGTATTTAGAAATCGGGTTTCTAAATATCTGCACCTGTAATGTAAATGAATTATATGGATAATTTATATTTAAAGAGAGTATTCTACATTGTTATTTAAATGGCTGAAACACAATGTACATTGTCTAATAACATTTTGTATGTTATTATGTATTATGTTATGTTACTACTTTATATGAAATGTGACATAAATAATATGTATGAAATTGAAAAGAAAACTAATATTTTGAGAGGGAAAGAGACAAAGGGACCGTCCCTTTGTATCTCTCTCTTCCATTATTATTTTTCTTGTTTTCTACAACATGTATTGATGATTTAAAACACGGGGTTTAGTGTACCAATAACTTCACATACACTCCACTCTCTTACACAAAAAGAAAACACACACAATGTGCTGAATTCTCTCATCTCTTCTCTCTAATTTTCGGCCAAGAACCAAGAGAAGGAAGAAACTCTTTCAAGTGTTGAAAAATCCTAGCAACAAAGGTGTTTGTTGGAAGCTTGGTTGGTAGACAAGCTTGAGGCCTTCTTGTTTGGAGTTTTTCATTCAAATATTCATCTTCTTCAAGTTCTTTCAAAGATGTAGTCTATATATAACACCTTATGGTTGTGTTTAGTAAACATGTTAATTCATATATGGATCCTTGGTTTGGGTTTGGTTTATGAAATAGGTTTTATATTCATCTAAATAACAAGATTTAAATCATTTTATTCTGCTGCATTTTTCATATAAATTGGTTTATATGACTTTGATAATCTTGTTAAAACACAACAATGGCATCAAGAGCTGCTTATACGGACACATGTTTCTTTGGATCTAAAATTTTTTGGGTTTTATGGTGTGTCACACCATATGGCTGAAAATTATTGTTTTGGTTACCCCTTGGTTCTCCTAGATTATTATACATGCATATGATAATCTTGAAGAATAATATAATTTGGATGATTGGTTGTTTTGTTTGGACTAAAACCCAAATCTTTCAGTTTACCTTAGCCTTCAAATGTTTGGGTTAAACAAGGGGAACCATTTAATCTTTGTGTTCTTGCCTATATGGATGTGTATTGGATGTTCATAACCTAGCCTTGGCCTTATGTTTGGATGAATGTTTGTGTTATGGTTCATTTGATTATCCTATTTGGTTGTAATATTCATTTATTCGGGTTTGTAATCTATTTATTTGTTCATATTGGTTTGTAATAAATAAGTAGATTAGTTGTATTTCTTTTACTAGAGAAAAATGTATTAGGATATATTTTCTTTATAAAAGAAGATTCAACAAAGCTAGGGTTTTGGTTTTGGGCCTTAATGGACCTCATTGTCCATGGTGGGATTCTAGCCCAAAGACCAAAGCCCAAACATGGAGACCCATGGGAGCTAGGAGTTGAAATTGGAGCCCAAAAGGAAGCCCAAATAAAGTGGAGGAATCAAAACACAAAGTAGTCACTTGAGGCATTTGGATGCGGGATCAAGTGGGAGTTCACCGACACATGCCTTTGGTATTTTGGTTCCTTAGGAGAGACCTTTTGGCACACTTGCTTCGGTCAACAAGTGTGACAAAGAATTAGATGGCGATGGTTATGAACTTGTGGTTTATTTTATGATTGTGTGGTTGTTTTATGTTTTGTCTTATCTTGTTTGGATATGGATATTTAACAACTTGATATAAACAACTTGCATAAATTTGGTTCCGTAGAAATCATTAAGTGATAAAATTGGTTTTATCAAAGGCTAATGACTTCGAATAAAATGGGTTTTATTAAAAGGGACTTTGAAAATTGGTTTTCAAACAAAGTACCATACATTTGAATGCATGCAAATGCAAGGTACATAAACTATTTTCTGAAGGGTTTTTAACATGTTTATCAAAGCTCATATAACCTTGTTTATATGAAAACGCAGCGGAATTTTATGTTTTAAAACATGTTACTAAGATGTTTATTAAACTCATTTAATAAAGAACCCCAAACCATGGATCATTATACAAATGCATACAATAAAACAACACAAGATAGTTAAGCGTATACAACCTTTGTAGCTTCCTAAAACTGAACTTGTGAGGTGAGAAAGATGACTTTCGTGGCTGAGACTTCAAGCTAAAAGTCCTCAAGAGGTGATACCCCAAGCTTGTACAAACACCTTCTTGCTAGGTCCTTCAACACCAACTTGAAGAACTCTCCTTTTGTTGAATCTTTTCAGCCAAGAACACTTCTTGCAAAGCTGAAAATCCTGATTCTTTTCTTCTAAAAACCGAGATTAGAGAGGGAGAAAGGAGAGAACTTGCTCTTGTGTGTGTGTGAGAGAAAAAGAGGAATGCAAGAGAGTTGAAGTGAAAGTAATTGCATGTCCTTGAAACATTAAAAAGGAGTTCCCAAGACACAACAAAGGGGCGGCCGAAATTGGTCCCCTTTTGGTTTCCCTCTCAATTCAATTTTTATAAAAAATATACTCTTGCATTCTACTTTTTTTTATAAAATTAAACCATTTTAATTTTATAGCACTTACACACTATTATATGTCATTGTTTAACTAATTTAAGCAATGAAACAAATAATCCCTCATGAACAAATTATCTATATATATATATATATATATATATATATATATATATATATATATATATATATATAATCTTGTCCATTTACAAAAGCAATGATTTAGAAAAGCCTGTATCTAAATTGGTGCTAATATTTATTTGTATGATCTTATCAACGAATAAATATTTATCGGTGTTTGTTTGCCTTGTTATTGGGTATGACCCGACTTGGATCATATCACACTAGCCACATCAATTTAATATGTATCTTGGGCAGATCAATTCTTTCAATCTCCTACTTGCACAAGATTCATAGAAGATTGATGCAAGCAGCAAATAACGCCTAGCAACGGTTTGCTACCCCTAATGTATATGACTAAGTGCCATTCAATAACATCATCCTTTTCAAGTACCTTACTTGAATATGTTTTAGGTGAATTAATCATTTATCCTTTTGTTCAGATGTCATGTTAAATCCAAGAGACACAGAATTGTCATTCTCCGATGATTTAACTTTAATAGGCCTTAGACATCTAACTCTCAATGAATAAGAGGAACAAATTCCATCTTGACTACATACGTCTCTTACAATCACCTCATATCATACCTGAACTCAGCCTTATGTACTGCCAATATTTCAGAACAGCAAAGTACTAAGTCAAAGTACAATACTTGGTGAATATCAAGACCCAATATGAATCTCAGGTCTGAGGATACAATGATATTCACCTTTACTCAATATCTCTTATGACTAATCACAAAGATTACATGCAGAAATAATTGAGAGCGGGTCGGTCCAATATCTATATCCCATAGATATCAATGAACCTTGGTAGCAACCTCTTGCTCTATATTCATACCTTATGAATATCAACCAATCCAAGTTCATTATAGTCTTACATTCATAATTGTTCCCACAAGTATGATCGACTACGGATGTTTAGAGTAACTCATTTATTCACGGATTTAAAACATGCTAACATAGAAGAACAAATGAAAATTATAACCATGTAATTAAGTCAAATAACATAAGTTCCAATATCCAAATACAAAATACAACATCAAACCCAGTCACTTGAATATCTAAGTCCCATGGCACAAGCATGACCTTCATGCTTTGCCTTTTCAAGGAGCTTTGTGAGTGGATCCGCAATGTTTTTCTCAGTGTGGACTTTGCGAATACATATCTTTCCTTTTTCATCTTCATCCCTTATGTAGTTGAATCTCCGTTCAATGAGCCGAGTCTTTTGATGAGCACGAGGTTCCTTGATTTGAGCAATTGCACCCTTGTTGTCACAAAAGATCTCTAGGGGATCCTGAATGGAAGGGACTACCCCTAGATCGGCTATGAATTTCTTCAGCCATGCAGCTTCTTGTGCTGTCATTGAAGCGGCGACATATTCTGACTCTGTAGTGGACAACGCTACGACTTCTTGCTTTGAGCTTTTCCAAGAAACAGCTCCCCCATTCAGAATAAAGATGTATCCCGATTGAGATCGTGAATCATCTCGATCGGTTTGGAAACTCGCATCCGTGTAACCTTTTACAACGAGTTCCTCTTCACCAGACCCGTAGATCAAGAACATGTCCTTAGTCCTCCTTAGGTACTTCAGAATGTTCTTGACAGCCATCCAATGACTATCACCAGGATTTTGCTGGTATCTACTTGTCATGCTTAAAGCGCATGACACGTCCGGTCTAGTGCATATCACTGCATACATGATGGATCCTATAGCAGATGCATATGGGATTTCCTTCATTCTATTTTGCCCACCTTTGAGCTTGGACATTGAGTCGTACTCAATATTGTCCCTCTTTGAGTAGGTACAATACCTTTCTTAGAGTTTTCCATCTTGAACCTTTTCAAGATTTTGTCAATGTATGCACTTTGATTCAAACCAATCAGCCGCCTTGATCAATCCCTATAGATCTTTATTCCCAGAATATAGGCGGCTTCACCAAGATCCTTGATGGAAAAACAACTTCCAAGCCAGGTTTTTACACCTTCCAAGGTTGGAATGTCATTTCCAAACAGTAGTATGTCATCAACATACAATACTAGGAAGGTTATTGTGCTCCTACTAGCCTTCTTATACACGCAAGCCTCATCAGCGTTTTTGATGAAGCCAAATTTCTTTACTTCATCATCAAAACGGTGATTCCAACTTCTCGATGCTTGTTTCAATCCATAGATTGATTTCTTTAACTTGCATACTTTGTTAGGATGTTTTGGATCGACAAAACCTTCAGGCTGAACCATATAGACATCTTCCTCAAGATATCCATTTAGGAAAGCGGTTTTGACATCCATTTACCAAATCTCATAATCATAATGAGCAGCTATGGCAAACAATATCCTTATAGACTTTAGCATCGCAACAGGTGAGAAAGTTTCATCATAATCAACCCCTTGAGTTTGAGTGAAACCCTTTGCTACAAGTCTAGCTTTGTAAGTATCCAAGTTTCCATGCATATCGGTTTTCTTCTTGAAAACCCACTTACTTCCAACTACCTTGGAATTAAGAGGTGGTACAACAAGTTCGCAAACTTGATTGTCATACATGGATTGCATCTCAACGTTCATGGCTTCGAGCCATTTGTCACAATCCAAATTGGACACTGCATCATGATATGTGGTTGGTTCATCTGAATCTACCACATAGCATCCATCCATGAAAAATCCGTATCTTTCAGGTGGATTACTAGTTCTACCACTTCTGCGAACGTTTTGTGTGTATTGATCAACCGCTTGATCATCCTCAACATCCTCATGTTGAGTGCTAGTTTCAACCAAACGTGTATAGGGCTGTGGTTCTTGATCCTCCTCAACATCCACTGTTCTACTGCTAGTTCCTTCCATAAGAAACTTTGTTTCTAAGAACTTACCCTTTCTGGCAATAAACACCTTTTGTTCCAGTGGATCATAGAAATAATATCCCATAGAATCTCTAGGATATCCAACAAAGATACACTTGGTGGATCGGACAACTAATTTGTTTGGGGTGGGAGTCTTAACATAAGCCTCACAAAACCCCAGACCCTTAAGTATGATAGGGATGGAACTCTTCCATGCCATATCTCAAAAGGTGACTTTTCCACATTTTGGTTGGGGCCATATTCAGAATACGGGCCGCGGAGAGCAAAGCGAAACCCCAAAATGATAGAGGCAATGTGCTTCTAGCCATCATAGATCGAACCATATCCAATAAGGTTCGATTCCTCCTCTCAGACACACTATTATATTGTGGTGTTCCAGGT
The DNA here is from genome assembly GCA_024085815.1 of Flaveria linearis. Taxonomy (NCBI): domain Eukaryota; kingdom Viridiplantae; phylum Streptophyta; class Magnoliopsida; order Asterales; family Asteraceae; genus Flaveria; species Flaveria linearis. The sequence goes on along the minus strand of CM044014.1, from coordinate 46,665,511 downwards.
GGAGTGAGTTATGAGACAATCCCACAACTCCTAAGATGATCTTGAAAAACATCACTTAGGTATTCACCACCTCTATCTGTGCGGAGAACTTTAATTGACTTGTTGAGTTGATTTTCTACTTCATTCTTGAAGATTTTGAACATTTCAAAAGCTTCATCTTTGTGCCTCAATAAGTACACATACCCATAGCGACTATAATCGTCGGTAAAGGTAATGAAGTGTCTTTCACCACTCCTAGTCATTGGCTTAAAAGGACCACATACATCCGAATGTATGATACCTAATAAATCTTTTGCCCTTTCGTTAGTTCTACTAAAGGGTGCCTTAGTCATTTTTCCTTGTAAACAAGATTCACATACATCAAATGAATCACATTCATTTGTGTTTAAAAGACCATTCTTTTGAAGTGTTTGTATACGTTTCTTGTTTATATGACCAAGACGACAATGCCAAAGGTAGGTATCACTCAAATCTAATTTGAGTCTTTTGGTGGTTTCTTGGTATATTGAGCTATCATATGTTGCGTTTTCATGAACCAATTCATAAATACCATTACAAGGTATAGCTTTAAAATAAAATACATGATTTAAACAAACATGAATATCATTGTCAACAAACTTGAAATCATAATCATATTGTCTTAAACGGGAAACAGAAATTATGTTCCTAGTCAAACTAGGAGCATATAATACATTATTTAAAATAACTTCCAAACCACTTGGAAGCTTCAAAATGTAGTCTCCTTGGGCTTCCACGTGAGCCTTTGCACCATTGCCCATGAAGAGACTTATTTCCCCTTTTGCATAATGCTCATTTCTTTGAACCCCTGCAACAAATTGCAAATATGAGTTCCACATCCGGTATCTAATACCCATGTGTTAGAAGAAATAACATTTAGCTCAACATGTATCATGTAAATTATACCTGAGGTTTGCCCCGCATCCCTCTTTTCTCTCAACTCTTTGAGATAGACTGGACAATTTCTCATCCAATGCCCTATCTCACCACAGTTGAAGCATGGGTCGTTGACAGCAACCTTTTGCTTCTTCTCCTTGGGCCTCGGAGGTTGCGCCCTAACAACCATCTTCCCCTTTCCCCCAACGTGCCCCTTTCCTTTGGCAACAATTGCCTTAGGAGGGGGTAGAGACCTTCTCCTTCTCCCACCTTCATTAATGGTGAGAACGGGTAAAACCCTTTTACCCATTCCCGCCTCGGCTGATTTGAGCATTGAATGAAGTTCATTTATGCTCTTGTCCCATCCGTTCATGTTGTAGTTCATGAAGAATGCCTCAAACTTTTTAGTTAGGCCGTTAAGGATCAAATCCGTGGCCAACTCTTTTGAGACAGGACAGTTTAGCCTTTGAAGGCGGTCGATGTGGCTTTTCATCTTAAGAACATAAGATGAAACTGATTGGGATTCCTCCATCCGACATGCATGAAGCGCTTGAACCGTTTCGTAGCGCTCCACTCTAGCTTATTGCTGGAACGTTTCCCGCAACTGAGTGATCATGTCATAAGCTCCATGGAGCTCATACTCCTTTTGGAGTTCGGGTGTCATACTTGCTAACATTAGGCAAGAGACTTGGATGGAGTCTTCTACATATCTAACCCAATCATTATAGGCTTCCACATCCTCCTCGTTTGGTTCATCGGGGATGGGATCATCAAGGATGTAGGCCCACTTTTCTTGCTTGAGAACGATTCTCAAGTTGCGGTACCAATCCATGAAATTGTTAGGTGTTAGACGATCCCTTTGAAGGATCACCCTTAGGGATTAGTTGTTTGGTTTGGTACATCGTTATTAGCGTTGTTGTTGTCGGCTATCTACAAGATTTTACAAAGTTCCATTAGTAATCGTTGATATAATTATATTTCATTTATTAATACCCTTTATGTCTCATAGACTATTAATAAATAAAATTTTAGAATCCAACGTTATATTTAAATATTGGTTAGGTGACCTTTATCCCATTATTTAAATAAACAAGGTAGTCATAAATGACAATTGCAACCTATTGCAACTTCTAGTGGTATGGGATCGTTTGAACATCTTATGTTTAAAACGGCATGTTTATCCCATCAACACCTTTTGTAAAACATATTTTAGGTGATCCATTCAATATATTTTACAAATCAAGTCGTCCTACTTACACACACGTGTGAGTTTACTATATAAGTGGTTAGGTGACCTTTATCCCACAAACATGGTATTCTCACCTCAAGTTACAAGTTCCCTCAAAGTGGTTAGGTGACCTTTATCCCACTAAGAGTTTGCAAGTAACCTGAGTGTTGTGTAAAAGGATGGTGTTTAACTTGTTTTCTAAAGGGATTTACATTTTCACAATTCTTGTTTAGAAAAGTCTATGTACCATATGATTGTATGCATTCAACCATATGGTACCCTATTGGTTCTTTTTAAATAAAACCCATTTTATTTAACAAACCATTAACTCCTTTTATAGAACCATTCTATTTGTACTTAATGATTTGAGAACCAATTTCTTGTTTATAGCTTGTTATAATTGACGGTTTGTTAATCACATCCAAATATTCAAAACAAACATCATCATAAGCATTCAACCAAGCATAAACAAACAATCACATATGCATAACAAAGCATATTAGATTGAGCACACTTGTTTAGCCAAACAAGTGTGTCAAAAGGTCTTGTCCTAAGGGTTAAGAACATGACACATGGTTGACAAAAGGACTCCCACTTGAATCCACATCTTTAAGCATCCTCTTTGTCCATCTTTTCTTCAAGTCTTGATCTTGAGCATCCTTACAAAATATGTATCCTAATACATTTTTTCTAGTAAAGAAAAACTCCTAATCTATTTATTACAAACCATATGAATGAATAGATTACAAAACAAGACTTGAAACAAAAATTAAATTATTACATGCCCAAATGAATATAACATGAAAACCAATCAATCATCCACAAGGTCTAGGCTTTGTTATGCATAACCAAAACAATATATCCAAATATACCAATAAGTCACGATTTTGGCTGGCCCTTTTTAACCATTTTTCTTGGCCAACATAAACCAAGAACAAATGGGTTTTCTCCAAACAAATAATCATCTCATGATTTATATTTTTAAAGATCATTACATGCATAAAGTAACATCTTTAAAATCAAAAGGAGATGACCATAACAGCCCTCTAACTCACGGGTATGTGGTGTCAAACACCACTAAACCGTGAACTAGCAAGTATAATACATGTATGCATATGTATAAGTGGCTCTTGATGCCATTGAAGGGTTTTTAACATGTTTATCAAAGCTCATATAACCTTGTTTATATGAAAACGCAGCGGAATTTTATGTTTTAAAACATGTTACTAAGATGTTTATTAAACCCATTTAATAAAGAACCACAATCCATGGATCATTATACAAATGCATACAATAAAACAACACAAGATAGTTAAGAATACACAACCTTTGTAGCTTCCTAAAACCGAACTTGTGAGGTGAGAAAGATGACTTTCGTGGCTGAGACTTCAAGCTAGAAGTCCTCAAGAGGTGATACCCCAAGCTTGTACAAACACCTTCTTGCTAGGTCCTTCAACACCAACTTGAAGAACTCTCCTTTTGTTGAATCTTTTCAGCCAAGAACACTTCAAGCAAAGCTGAAAATCCTGATTCTTTTCTTCTAAAAACCAAGATTAGAGAGGGAGAAAGGAGAGAACTTGCTCTTGTGTGTGTGAGAGAGAAAAAGAGGAATGCAAGAGAGTTGAAGTGAAAGTAATTGCATGTCCTTGAAACATTAAAAAGAAGTTCCCAAGACACACCAAAGGGGTGGCCGAAATTGGTCCCCCTTTGGTTTCCCTCTCAATTCAATTTTTATAAAAAATATACTCTTGCATTCTACTTTTTTTTTATAAAATTAAACCATTTTAATTTTATAGCACTTACACACTATTATATGTCATTGTTTAACTAATTAAAGCACTGAAACAAATAATCCCTCATGAACAAATTATATATATATATATATATATATATATATCTATATATATATAATCTTGTCCATTTACAAAAGCAATGATTTAGAAAAGCCGGTTTCTAAATTGGTGCTAATATTTATTTGTATGATCTTATCAACGAATAAATATTTATCGGTGTTTGTTTGCCTTGTTATTGGGTATGACCCGACTTGGATCATATCACACTAGCCACATCAATTTAATATGTATCTTGGGCAGATCAATTCTTTCATTTTCCAATCTAGAATTTTATTAACTTAAATTCCTTTAATACAAGTTTGACACCATCCTTTTATACAACACTCAAATCACTTAGGAACTATTTATGGGATAAAGGTCACCTAACCACATTTAGGAAACTTGTGTTTTGAGGTGGGGTTGCAATATTTGTGGGATAAAGATCACCTAACCACTTGTATACGCATACTCACACGTATGTATAAGTAGGGCAACTTGAGTTGGAAACCATGTGAATAAGGTCACTGAAGCATGGCGTACAATGGTGTTGATGGGATTAAACATGCCAACTAAACATAAAGATGTTTAATCGATCCGATAAAAATAGAAGTTGCAAAGGGTTGCAATTGTCAAATGTTGATTACCTTGTTAATTTAAATAATGCGATAAAGGTCAGCTAGCCAATATTTAAATGCAACGTTGGATTCTAGATTTTAATTATTAATTGCCTATGTGACATAGAGGGTATTAATAACAAAATTTTATAATCATTAAAAATACTAAAATTGGACTTTATTAAATTATGTAGATGGCCGCTAACAACAACGCTATCACCCCGACCGTCCATCCCCTGTCACTAAGAATAATCCTTGAGAAGGATCGTCTCAACCACAACAACTTCATGGATTGGTATCAAAACTTGAGAATTGTTCTCAAGCAATCCGATGTGTTGGACGATCCTAGTCCCGATGAACCCGACATTGATGATGAAGATGCCTATAATGATTGGATAAAGCACACTGAGGATTCAGTGCAAGTTTCTTGCCTCTTGCTAGGAACCATGATTCCTGAAATTCAAAAGGACTTTGAACATCATGGGGCATATGACATGATTACCCAATTGAAGGAAATGTTCCTTCAACAAGCAAGGGTAGAACGCTTCGAAACGGTTCGGGCACTTCATGCATGTCGGATGGAAGAAACCCAATCGGTGTCATCTTATGTACTCAAGATGAAAAGCCACAAGACCTTCTAATGGAATTTATGAATTAGTTCATGATGACACATCCTTTGATAACTTGTTGTACCAATAAAGCATAGAGAAACCTTAAATGGGTTTATGTACGACATATCTTTGGCATTGTCGTCTTGATCACATAAATAAGAATCGCATTGAAACACTTCAAAAGAATGGTCTTTTGCAAGCAAATGAAAATGATTCATTTGATAAATGTGAATCTTGTTTACAAGGAAAAATGAACAAAGAACCCTTTAGTGGGACTAACGAAAGGGAAAAGATTTATTAGGAATCATACATTCGGACGTATGTGGTCTTTTTAAAGCAATGACAAGGAATGGTGAAAGATACTTCATTACCTTTATCGACGATTATAGTCGTTATGGTTATGTCTACTTGCTAAGGAACAAAGATAAAGCTTTTGAAATGTTTAAAATCTTTAAAAATGAAGTAGAAAATCAACTCAACAAAACAATCAAAGTTCTTCGTTCAGATAAGGGAGGTGAATACCTTAGTGATGCTTTTCAAGACCATCTTAGGAGTTGTGGGATCATCTCACAACTTACTCCGCCCGGAACACCACAGCATAATGGTGTGTGTGAAAGGAGGTACTGAACCCTATTGGATATGGTTTGATCTATGATGGCTAGAAGCATATTGCCTCTATCATTCTGGGCTTTCGCATTACTCTCCGTGGTCCGTATTCTAAATATGGCCCCAACCAAGAAAGTGGATAAGAAACCTTTTGAAATATGGCATTGAAGGGTTCCATCGCTATCATATTTAAAGGTATGGGGTTGTAAAGCTTTTGTTAAACATAACACCCCAAACAAGTTAGAAAGTCGATCCACTAAGTGTATCTTTATAGGATATCCCAAAGATTCTATGGCATATTACTTCTAAAATCGAACAGAGCAAAAGGTATTTGTTGCTCGAAAAGCTGACTTCTTGGAAACTAAGTTCCTTATGGAAGGAGCAAGTAGTAGAACAGTTGAACTTGAGGAGGATCGAGAACCACGAGACGATACATGTTTGGTTGATACTAGCAATCAACAAGAGGTTATTAAAAACGATCAAGTGGTTGATCAATACACCAAAACATTTACAGGTCTGGTAGAATTAGCAATCCACCAGAAAGAGATGGATTTTTTTGGATGGATGCTATATGGTTGACTCGGATGAACCAACCACATACCATGATGCAATGTAAAATTCCGATTGTGACAAATAGCTTGAAGCCATGAACGTTGAGATGCAGTCCATGCATGACAATCAAGTATGGGAATTGGTAGTACCACCGCTTAACTCCAAACCAGTTGGAAGCAAGTGGGTTTTCAAGAAAAAAACTGATATGCATGGAAACATGGATAGTTATAAAGCAAGACTTGTAGCAAAAGGGTTTACTCAAACTCAAGGGGTTGATTATAATGAAACCTTTTCGCCCGTGGCAATGCTAAAGTCAATTAGGATATTATTTGTCATAGTCGCATATTGTTACTATGAGATTTTGCAAGTGGATGTCAAAACCGCTTTTCTAAATGGACATCTTGAGGAGGATGCCTATATGGTTCAACCTGAAGGTTAGTCGATCCACAACATCCTAATTAAGTATGCAAGTTAAAGAAATCAATCTATGGATTGAAACAAGCATCTAGAAGTCGGAATCACCGCTTTGATGAAGAAGTCAAGAAATTTGGATTCATCAAAAATGCCGATGAAGCTTGGGTGTATAAAAAGACTAGTGGGAACACCATTACCTTCTTGGTATTGTATGTTGATGACATACTATTGTTTGGAAATGACATTCCAACCATGGAAGGTGTAAAAACGTGGCTTGGAACTTGTTTTTCCATCAAAGATCTTGGTGAAGTCCCCTACATTTTAGGAATAAAGATCTATAGGGATAGATCAAGGCAGTTAATAGGTTTAAATCAAAGTGCATACATCGACAAAATCTTGAAAAGGTTCAAGATGGAAAACTCTAAGAAAGGTTGGGTACCTATTCAAAGAGGAACAATATTGAGTTCATCTCAATGTCCAAGCTCAAAGGATGAGCAAGAGAAAATGAAGGGAATCCCATTCACATCGACTATAGGATCCATCATAAACGTAATGATACGTACAAGATTGGACGTGTTATGCGCTTTAAGCATGACGAGCAGATACCAACATAACCCAGGTAATAGCCATTTGATGGTGGTTAAGAGTATATTGAAATACCTTAGGAGAACTAAGGATATGTTTCTAATATATGGGTATGGTGAGGAGGAACTCGTTGTAAAGGGTTACACAAATGCAAGTTTCCAAACTGATCGAGATGATTCTTGATCACAATTGGGGTATGTCTTCATTATGAATGGAGGAGCAGTCTCATGGAAGAGCTCAAAACAGGATGTAGTTGCATTGTCCACTACAGAATCAGAATACATCGCCGCATCACTGGCAGCACAAGAAGCTGCATGGTCAAATAAATTTATTGCTGATCTAGGGGGTGGTCTCTTCCATTCAAGACCCTCTGGAGATCTTTTGTGATAATGAAGGTGTGATTGCTCAAATCAAGGAACCTCGTGCACATCAAAAGACAAGGCACGTTGAATGGAGATTCAACTACATAAAGGATGAAGTTAATAAGGACAAGATATGTATTCGTAAAGTTCATACCGACCAAAACATTGCAGATCCACTCACGAAGCTCCTCAAAAGGCCAAAGCATGAGACCCATACCTGTGCCTTAGGACATTGATATTCTAGTGATTGGATTTGATTTGTTTAGTATTTGAATAACGGAACAATTGTTATTTAACCTCTTTCATATGTTTATGATATTTTGAGTTATGTTCCATTTTAGCATGTTTAAATCCATGAATAGATTAACTATTCTAAATATCCGTAGTCGATCATACTTGGGGGAACAAATATGATTGTACAACTATCATGAACATGGATTGGTGGATATTCATAAGGTATGAATATAGAGCAAAGAGTTCCTACCAAAGTTCATAGGTATTTGTGGGATACAAATATTGGACTGACCCGCTCTCAAACATTACTGCATGGAATCTTCGTGATTGATCATAAGTTAATTTGAGTAAAGGAGAACATCATAGTATCCTCCAACCTGAGATACATATTGGGTCTTGATACTCACCAAGTATTATACTTTGACTTAATTCTTCGTTGCTCTAAAACATGACGGTATATAAGGCTAAGATCAAGTGTAATACAAGGTAATTGTGAGAGACGTATGTAGTCAAAAGCGAATTTGTACCTCTTATTCGTTGAGAGTAAAATGTCTAAGGCCGGCTAAGTTAATCAACAGAGAATGATCACTCTATGTTTCTAGATTTGACATGACATCTGTGACAAAAGGATAAATGATAGATTCACCTAAATCATTTCAAGTGAGGTACTTGAAGGAGATGATGTTATTGAATGGCACTTAGTCATGCGTATTAGGTGTAGTAAACGATTGTTAGGTGGTATTTGCTACTTGCATCTATCTTCTATGTATCTTGTGCAAGTGAGAGATTGTTGGACTTGGTTTGCCCAAGACACATATTAAATTGATGTGGCTAGTACGTTATGATCCAAGTCGGGTCATACCCAATAACAAGCTAGACAAACACCTATAATATTTATTTTATGATATGATAAAACAAATAAATATTAACACATAGAGTATTTAGAAATTGGGTTTCTAAATATCTGCACTTGTAATGTAACTGAATTATATGGATAATTTATATTTAAAGAGAGTACTCTACATTGTTATTTAAATAGTTGAAAAACAATATACATTGGATAATAACATGTTGTATGTTATTATGTATTATGTCATGTTACTACTTTATATAAAATGTGACATAAATAATATGTATGAAATTGAAAAGAAAAACTAATATTTTGAGAGGGAAAGAGACAAAGGGGCCGTCCCTTTGTATCTCTCTCTTTCTCTCTTCCTTTATTATTTTTCTTGTTTTTTACAACATGTATTGATGATTTAAAACATGGGGTTTAGTGTACCAATAACTTCACATGCACTCCACTCTCTTACACAAAAAGAAAACACACACAAAGTGCTAAATTCTCTCTTCTCTTCTCTCAAATTTTCGGCCAAGAATCAAGAGAAGAAAGAAACTCTTTCAAGTGTTGAAAAATCCTAGCAACAAAGGTGTTTGTTGGAAGCTTGGTGGGTAGACAAGCTTGAGGCCTTATTGTTTGGAGGTTTTTCATACAAATATTCCTCTTCTTCGAGTTCTTTCAAAGAGGTAGTCTCCATATAACACCCTGTGGTTGTGTTTAATAAACATGTTAATTCGTATATGGATCATTGGTTTGGGTTTGGTTTATGAAATAGGTTTTATATTCATCTAAATAACAAGATTTAAATCAATTTATTCCGCTGCGTTTTTCATATAAATGGGTTTATATGGCTTTGATAATCTTGTTAAAACCCAACAACCTGGGCAGCACTTGACCCTAGCTCATTTTCACTAGCAAGATCAAGAAGAAATTTATCCAGATGAAGTAGAAGAAATGGATCTGCAATGGCAGATGGCAATGATTGCCTACAGGGCAAAGTTGTACCTACGGAGAAACAAATGATTATCTGCTCCAAGTAGAACAACAAAAATAGGAGTCAATAAGTCTAAAGTGAGATGCTTCAAGTGTAACCTTTATGGGCACTTCTCAATGGAATTCAACCAGCAGTCCACATCTTAGTAACAATATCTACATCCTCAACATCAACAACATCAACATCAAGCAAAATCAAAGGCCATGCAGCCTCAGCTCACCAACTCATCCCCACTAACCACCAGTACATCTGCAGCCAGCTCAAGCAAGAACAAAGAGACTGGATTAATCATTCTGTAGGATGGTACATGTGACTGGAGTATATATGAGAAGGAGGTCTTGGAAGAAAATCAAGCTCTCATGGCAAATATGGAGAACAAGGTCCCACCAATGTCCAGAGTGGTAAGGGACAGTTTATGTTCATCCAGCTGCATTGAGGAAGTTGAGAGGTACAAAACTCATGCTACACAACTTGCCAATAAAGTTAAAGAAACAATGGTTTTAAATGAATTTCATGTAAGGGGACATAAAGTTTATCAGGTAAAAATCACATCCTTTCAAAAAGACTTAGATAAAGTAGTTTTTGAAAATTACAATTTAAAGGCACAAGTTGAGCATTTGACTGTATCATTAACAAAATCAATGGCAGAACATGCATCTACTGAAGTGAAACTTCAAAAGTTTCAACTTTTATCTCAACATGTAAGGCCCCGTTCCCGGAGAACTCACAGTTGCTCAATCATAGCATTATATATATAAAACATTACACATTTCATATCATAAGCAGCGGAAGTATGTTAACAATAACCATTCATGACATTAATATAAAAACTGTTGTTAAGCAATATAACATTGTCTACTTACAAAAGTATCGTTTAAATTGCATTACAAAACAACAATAATATTATACATGAATGGATGCCAGTCTTGCCCTGCTAAGTAGCCTCCCCGTGTGCCATCCTTAACAAAAGTACCTGCCAACTAAAAATGCATAAATGTCAGCGTTGCTGAGTGACTTCTAGTTTTAGAAGTATACCTTGTGCATTTTATATATGAAAATATACTTCTAAATAAAATACTTTACTTTCGTATACGAGCGCACATCATACGTACATCCAAACAATATTAATTTTTTATTTCATTCTTTCATACTTTATTTCTTATCTTTCATCATCATATGCATACTTTTGTTTCATTCTTTTCATTAACATTCACATTCATATGCATACTTTCGTTTCGTACTTTTCACTATCATTACTTTCATTCACATACTTTCTTCGTACTTTTCATCATCTTTTACTTTCATACGGATCGATGTATAATACCCCGAACATTATGCACGAAGCTGATGCTGGGCCTGAGGTCTACGAATAGACCTCGATCATTATGTACGAAGCTGACATAATCACCTAGGGCATGTCATCTCTCCCTTTTATCTGAACCAATGTGCTATACCCTGAACATTGTGTAGGAAGCTGATGCTGGGCCTGAGCTCTACAAATAGACCCCAAATATTATGCACGAAGCTGACCCAGCCACCTAGGGCATGCCACAAGGGTCCCGTCAATCTCAATGATTGACCCTGTATGCATCCTTCGGGTTATTTAAGCCCCACACAGTTGAGCTAACAACAACGTGGTCGTGCACCTCCTTTCTATTTGCTTGCAAGCCATTCTTTCGTGCATTACGTTCCACTTTTCATCTTTGTTATCTTTCACTTCATTACGTTATAGTTTACGTTCATTCATACATACGTGATATTACGTAAAGTCATCACATAATACATAACGTATTTAATATAATATATACGTTTAGAAAATCATTAAAGGATAACACATCATGCACATATGCATATCATAACATACATCACATCATAACCCTCATCATATTATCATGCACACTCTAATCATATCCCATCACACAGTCATGTTAAATAGGAAAATATAGTCCATAAGTCAAACTAGGGTCGAACCCTAAAAGTCTATTAATTCCTAAAAATTCAAAAAAATTCCTAATTGTTCAGGCGCTTTGGCACTATGCAGGCACATGAGGCCTGTTTAGGTATTTTTCCACTATGTAGGCGCATGGACTTACTTAGACGTTTCAACACTTAGGCGCATGAGCCACTTCGGGCGAATGGTTACTATTTGGGCGCATGGGGTAAACTTAGGCGCCTGAGCCTAATACTTAGGTGATTGAACTACTGTTCGGGCGTACGGGCTTACACTTAGAAATTCTAAGGCAATACTTGGGCGCATGGGGTACTATTCAGGCGCATGAGCCTATACTTAGTTTTCTCAGGAAATATTTTGGGCGCATGGGGACTATTGGGGCGCATGACCCCTAACACTTAGGCTTTTCTAAGGCACAAGTCAGGTGCATGGGCCCTGTTTGGGCGCATGGCCAACTGCTTTGCATATTTTTAACTTATTTTCAGTCCCAATCACAATCCAAACATATTTTGACTTATGTCTATTATTCTAAACATGAACACATACACAACCAAAGAGCATACAAACACATACACATATACATACGGTTACATACATAACATATGTAAAAATGTTTTACATGCATATTCAGCCCCAAAATCATTTAAAACAAGTAAAACCGGGGTCTAGAAACTCACCTTTTGCAGCCTTCGGTTCGAACACCTAAAACACGAAGAACATATATATTTGGACACACATAAACAAATAAGTACACGTAGAACTCGGTCCTAAAGCAAAAAACTCAGTTGAAACCGAATATTTACAAGAAAATCTTACCTTGTTGTGACTTCTTCTTATTCTTCTCTCTAGAAATCGATAAAACTATGCTCTCTCTCTCTAAAATACCAAAAGCAGAGATGTAACATAAATTGTGGGCGGCCATGCCCACTTTAAGTATAATAATAATAATATTTTGTGCTTTCTACACTTTAACCCCTCCACTTTTGTTCATTCTCATTCTCTTCAAAATACTTTTATCTTTCTTTTCTTATTATCTTTCCTTTCTTTTATTTTATAAAATTCTGGGTGTTACAAGTCTACCCCTCTTAAAGGTTTCGTCCCCAAAACCTGTAATTCTTCGAATAACTATGGGTAATGTTGTCTTATTTCTTCCTCAGTCTCCCACGTAGTCTCCAAACCCTTTCGGTGTTTCCACTGCACATGCACCAGTGGAACCACTTATTCCGCAGCCTCTTTCCTTTCGATCAATGATCGCCACTGGCTGCTCTACATAATTGAGCCGTTCATCCACCTGATATCCTCCAATGGTACAATCATGTCTTTGTCGGCTAAACACTTTCTTAGATGAAATACATGGAATATGTGATGAATTCTACTTAACTCATCAAGCAATTCTAATCGATAGGCAACCTCTCCTACTCGGGCGATGATCCGGAAAGGTTCTATGTATCTCGGGCTTAGCTTACCCCATTTCCTGAACCGAATGATCCCCTTCCAAGGTGAGACATTCAACATGACTCTATCCCCGATGTTGAACTCAATTGTTCTTTTCCTTTTATCAGCATACGACTTCTGTCTATCCTTCGCCGCCTTCTTAAAGGCTTTGATTTATTAAAACTTTTCCGTCGTAGCCTCGATAACTTTGACACCTCCCAACTCCCTCTGCCCAATGTCTCCCCAACATACGGGCGTTCTACACCTCCTACCATATAGCATCTCGTATGGTTTCATGCCAATGTTGGCATGATAATTATTGTTGTATGAGAATTTCGCTAACGGAAAGTGATCATCCCAACTTCCTCCAAAATCAATCACGCATGCTCAGAGCATATCCTTGAGCATCTGAATCGTCCTCTTAGACTGACCATCTGCCTGAGGATGATAAGCCATGCTAATATGTAGCGTCATCCCCATCGCATCATGGAATCTTTTCCAAAACATGGATGTAAACCGAGTATCGCGATCAGACACAATAGACACTGGTACACCATGACGAGCTATAATCTCCTTGACAAACAGATCCGCCAGTCTCACGGATAAGTATGTCTCGCGGATCGGTAAGAAGTGAGCACACTTTGTCAGACGATCAATTATCACCCAAACGGTATCGTACCCCCTCGCCGTGCGGGGTAACTTCGTAATGAAATCCATGGTGATATGCTCGCACTTCCATTCGGGTAGATCCAATGGTTCTGATGCTCTGCCTTCACTTGCAAACAAGTGAGACACTTACTCACATACTCCGCTACATCGCGCTTCATTCCCAGCCACCAATAATCTTTCTTCACGTCCTGGTACATCTTCGTGTCACCGGGATGAATCGAGTATCGAGTTTTATGAGCTTCATCCATGATTCGCCCCCTTAGGTCTCCATAACAAGGGATCCACATTCGTCCATTTCAGGGTCTAATACCGAGAGTATTCTCACCCAATTCTGCAACTAGACCCTTTATTCGCTCGGCATTAAGGCGATCTTCTTGCAACGCCTCGTCTTGAAATTCTTTCACCTGGGTCATCACGTCAGCGGTCATAAACAACTGATAAGCCTTCACCCGAATCAGTTCGGGCCTCTCCTTTTGGCTAAGGGCATCAGCCATAACGTTGGCCTAACCTGGATGATAATGGATCTCACAGTCATAATATTTGATGAGCTCTAACCACCTCCTTTGCCTCATGTTGAGATCCTTTTCCTCAAAGAAATACTTTAAGCTCTTCTGGTCTGTGAAGATGGGGCACTTTGTCCCGTATAAGTAGTGTCTTAAAATCTTCAACACGAGGACCACAGCCGCTGGCTTCAAGTCATGGGTAGGGTAATTGAGTTCGTGGATTTTTAGCTGTCGGGACGCATAGGCCATTACCCTCCTCGTTGCATCAGCACGCAAGCCAGTCCCCAATAGGAAGCATCCAAATATACCACTAAGTCTTCACTCCCTTCGGGTAATGTCAAGACAGGAGCTTTAGTTAATCTTTTCTTTAACTCCTCAAAAGCATCCTCCTGTTTCCGACCCCATGCAAACTTTACACCTTACGAGTCAATTTAGTCAAAGGTGAGGCTATCTTAGAAAAGTCTTGAATAAATCTCCTATAGTAACCCGCCAAACCCAAGAAACTGCAAATCTCGGACGGTATCTTTGGAGACTTCCATTGCATCACAACATCAAACATTACCCGATCCATCGTGATTCCTTCAGCATTTACCACGTGACCCAAGAATTGAACTTCATGCAACTAAAAAGCACACTTAGAGAATTTAGCATACAACTTCTCTCTTCTAAGTGTCTCCAGTACTTCGCGTATGTGACAAACATGTTCTTCCTTATTTCTCGAATAAATCAGGATATCATCATTAAACACAATCACTGATTTATCTAACATTGGGTGACACACTCGGTTCATCAAATCCATAAAGGCAGCTGGCGCGTTAGTAGACCAAAAGATATAACGAGAAACTCGTAGTGTCCATAACACGTACGATAAGCTGTCTTAGGGATATCTTGCTCCTTCACCCTCAATTGATGGTAGCCAGATTGGAGATCTATCCTTGAGAACCAATTGGCACCTTGGAGCTGGTAAAACAAGTCATCGATCCTTGGTAACGGGTACCGATTCTTCATCGTCAACTTGTTCAGCCCACGGTAGTCAATACACATCCTCATACTACCATCCTTCTTCTTTACAAATAAAATCATAGCACCCCATAGGGAGATACTCAGTCCAATGAACCCTTTATCCATCAACTTCTGCAGTTGAGACATTAGTTCCTTCATCTCGTAAGGAGCTAATCGATACGGTGCTTTGGCAACGGGTTGAGCACCGGGTATCAGATCAATCTGAAGCTCAATCTCGTGATCCAGTGGCATACATGGCAAGTCTTCTGGGAACACGTGCAGAAAGTCACGCATAACTGGCGCATCAGACCATTGTGATACTAAAGCCTCCACATCTTTCACGTACGCTAGGTAGGTGCTACATCAATGTCTCATGTACTTCCCTGCCACCGCCATCGAAATCATCTTTAAAACCGTAGTGACGCGATCACCGTAGACCGTCACCGAACTTCCATTGGGCGTAATTAATCGAATCATCTTCTTGCGACACACAATATTCGCCTCATAGGTTGCTAACCAATCCATCCCTAGTACTACATCAAATCCACATAGGGGCATCGCATGTAATTTAGCAGAAAACCTATGGCCTTCTAGTTCTATGGCACAATCTCCTATCATATCTGTGACTCTAGTAGACTTACCAATAGCAGTTTCTACATCCAATGGGTCATCAATAGCAGTAGAAATAAAACTCCTACTAGCACTAGAATCAAATAACACAGAGGCACAAGTTTGGTTTACTAGAAACATACCTGACACGATGTCGGGGTCTACCCTGGCCTCATTCCACATCATCATGAATGCTCTAGCAGTTGCCCTCTGTCCTCCATCCTCCGTTCCCTTCTTCACTCCGGAACCCTCAGCCCTTGGCTTCTTACACTCCTGACTCGGGTGACCTACTTCACCACAGTTGTAGCACCTTGACACCCTACAGTCCTTAGCGATGTGACCAGGCTATCCACACTTGAAACAGACATTTAATCCCAGCTTGCACTCGCCAGTATGCTCTCTCCCACACTTACCGCACCTCTTCGTTCCCGACCCTGCTGCAACCACCCGTCGATCATTAACCCTCGCCTTCTTGTTGTTTGGGGTGAACCCACATTGCCCAAACCGTTTCCTTCCCAAGATTTTGTCACCATCACTCATCTTCTTCACCTCAACCACCACCGACTCCTCTCTTTCATCATACAGCCTACCTGCCAGGTCTACCACCGACCGAAAGGTACCCGGCCGGGCAACAATCATATGCCTACGGATGTCAGGTGGCAATCCTTGGATGTACTTCTAGATCTTCTTTAATACCAGCCTCACCTGATCCGGTACCAGTCTCGCCATCTCATTAAACTTGGTGGTGTATTGCTGATGTGTCATGGTGCCTGCCTCAAGCTATTGGAACTCCCTCTTTATCTTGTCGAGTTCCCAGTGAAGATAGAATTCCTCAATTACCAGCTTCTTCAACTCTCCCCATCTCATTCTTCTAATGGCGCTACTGCCCTCGGCTTGGACAATATTGTCCCGCCAGCACTGAGTCGAGTCTATAAAAGAGTGAATGGCAAACTTTATCTTTTGATCCTCCCTACACTCACTAATCTCTAACACTGCCTCCATCTCCCTCACCCAGCGGTAAGCAGCAGCATTGCCATTTCAATATAACGTTGGGTGCTTGCATCTTTGAAATGCCCCGTAATTAAAACCCCGTGCTATTTCCTCCACCGCTTCCTCCTCCTCCTCCTCCTCACTCGAGACAACCGTCTCGGTCTCTGATAGTTCTCTTTCTTCTCTCCCAGTGGTCCTCCTCCTTTCTTTTTTTTCATCCTCTTTCACTGAGGCCCTCAAGTTCGCACTCTCATCACCACCTCCTAGTGATGCATCTTGGGCCCTTCACGGTCCTCTGAGTAGTCTTAGCCTTATTCCTCATAACTCACGGTTCTGCACCACGTCCACCATGTACTAGAGGCCTTAGACGATCTACCTCCAGCCATTCTTTAATCACTATAAGATTCAAACACTAACACGGTCATTCAAGGTAATAGCTCAGTTTATGTTAAGTATAGTAACTCCCTAATTACAATGGCCAGCTATGATTAGCCACTTACTTTACTCTTCACACCCCAAGCATTTCCTATCCTAAATACATCAGTATCTAAATCTACTATGAGCACATAACCAAATAGCACATGCACGTCACTTTAATTAACGTTAACAAAAGAAATACCTGATGGCACGTAGCTACTCGGGCAGGCATCCCTTTCCTTTAGTGCCATTCTCAGTTTAAGATTAGGTTTTTCAATAATATTTACCTAATTCTCTTAAACTTTGGCTCTGATACCAACTTGTAAGGCCCCGTTCCCGGAGACCTCATAGTTGGTCAATCATAGCATTATACATACAAAACATTACACATTTCATATCATAAGCAACGGAAGTATGTTAACAATAATCATTCAACACATTAATAAAAAACTGTTGTTAAACAATACAACATTGTTTAAGTTACAAAAGCATCGTTTAAATTGGATTACAAAACAACAATAATATTGTGCGTGAATGGATGCCAGTCTTGCTCTGCCAAGGAGCCTCCCCGTGTGCCATCCTCAGCAAAATTACCTACCAACTAAAAATGCATAAAAGTCAGTGTTGCTGAGTGAGTTCTAGTTTTAGAAGTAATAAAATACCTTGTGCATTTTATATACGAAAATATACGTCTAAACAAAATACTTTACTTTCGTATGCGAGCACACAATATATGTACATCCAAACAATATTCATTGTTTATTTCGTTCTTTCATACTTTGATTCTTATCTTTCATCATCATATGCATATTTTCGTTGCATTCTTTTCATTAACATTCACTTTCATATGCATACTTTCGTTTTGTACTTTTCACTATCATTATTTTCATTCACATACTTTCGTTCGTACTTTTCACTCTTTTACTTTCATTCACATACTTTCGTTCGTACTTTTCATCATCTTTTACTTTCATACAGATCGATGTACAATACCCCGAACATTGTGCACGAAGCTGATGTTGGGCCTGAGGTCAACAAATAGACCCCGAACATTATGCACGAAGCTGACCCAGTCACCTAGGGCATGTCATCTCTCCCTTTTATCCAGACCAATGTGCAATACCCCAAACATTATGCATGAAGCTGATGCTGGGCCTGATTTCTACAAATAGACCCCGAACATTATGCATGAAGCTAACCCAGTCACCTATGGCATGCCATAGCGGTCCCGTCAATCTTAATGATTGACCTTGTATGCATCCTTCGGGTTGTTTAAACCGCACACAGTTGAGCTAACCACAACATGGTCGTCCACCTCCTTTCTATTTGCTTGCAAACTATTCTTTCGTTCATTACGTTCCACTTTTCATCTTTTATATCTTTCACTTCATTACATTATACTTTACGTTCATTCATACATACGTCATATTACATAAAGTCATAACATAATACATAACATATTTAATATAATATATACGTTTTGAAAATCGTTAAAAGATAACACATCATGCACATATGCATATCATAACATACATCACATCATAACCCTCATCATATTATCATGCATACTCTAATCATAGCCCATCACACAGTCATGTTTAAAATAGGCAAATATAGTCCATAAGTCAAACTAGGGTCAAACCCTAAAACTTTGATCATTCCCAAAAATTCAGAAAATCTCCTATGTGTTCAGGCGCTTTGGCACTATGCAGGCACATGAGGCCTGTTTAGGCGTTTTTCCACTATGCAGGCGCATGGACTTACTTGGGCGTTTCAACACTTAGGCGCATGAGCCACTTCAGGTGCATGGGCACTATTTAGGCGCATGGGGTACACTTAGGCGCCTGAGCCTAATACTTAAGTGCATGAACTACTGTATAGGCATATGGTTTTACACTTAGAAATTCTAAGGCAATACTTGGGCGCATGGGGTACTATTCAGGCGCATGAACCTATACTTAGTATTCTCGGGCAACATTTGGGCACATGGGCACTATTAGGGCGCATTACCCTTAACACTTAGGCTTTGCTAAGGCACAAGTCAGACGCATGGCCAACTGTTTTGCATATTTGTAACTTATTTTCAGTTCCAATCACAATCCTAACATATTTTTGACTTATGTCTATCATTCTAAACATGAACAACACATACACAACCATAGAGCATCCAACATATACACATATACATACGGTTACATACATAGCATATGTGAAAATATTTTACATGCATTTTTAGCCCCAAAATCATTTAAAACAAGTAAAACCGGGATCCAAAAACTCACCTTTTTCAGCCTTGAAACAACTTACTCGAACTCAAGCTCTCAAAGAGTTCTAACACCTAAAACACCAAGAACATATATATCAGGACACACATAAACACATAAGTGCACGTACAACTCGATTCTAAAGCTAAAAACTCAGTTGAAACCGAATATTTACAAGAAAACTTACCTTTTTGCAACTTCTTCTTCTTCTTCTCTCTAGAAATCGATAAAACTCTGCTCTCTCTCTCTAAAATACCGAAAACAATTATGTAAGAGAAGTTGTGGGCGGCCATGCTCACTATAAACATAACAATAATAATATTTTGTCCTTTCTACACTTTAGCCCCTCCACTTTTGTTCCTTCTCATTTTCTTCAAGATACTTTTTTCTTTCTTTTCTTATTATCTTTACTTTCTTTTATTTTTACAAAATTCCGGTTGTTACACAACAATGTGAGAAGCTGTTAAATTCTCATATTGAATCACAAAACAAGTCAGGTTTGGATTATCATAATGTTGCACCCCCAGTGAATAACAATTATACGTCATTACCTGATTCTATGACTAACAACTTATCAAACCATTTTGTGCCAAGCAACAATAATGAAATTAAAACAGATTTTAATAAAGCGGGCAATGGTGATGATTTTGATGTGAGTAAAACTAAATCAACTGATTCAGAAGTTTTATAACAAGATGAATCAGATTTTGATTTCGATGGATGTAGTGATCTGTTTGAGCTGGATGATCATGATCAACAAGGTAATGGTAAGGGTAAAAGAAAAAGTGCGGTATTTGAACCTTTAATACCAAAAGTACTAGAAGAAATCAAGCTGCCTTATCCACCTCAACAAAGAAACTTGCTAAATACTATTATAAGAGAATAGCTCAATTGAATGCTAGGATTCAAGAGCTCAACAAACAGCAAGTCTCTCAACCAACAACAAAAAGGTCTAAAACTAATGACAAGCTAACTTCTACGGAAGAAACAAAACCTACTTCTGCATAAAAGACGAGGAAGGCCATTTCAACAACACTGATCTTCTCCAAAAGAAGAAGATTATTAAGATATCGGCACAATCATCAGTAGATCCTCAGCGGATGAAAAGAACTGTGAGTTCATCTAAACAATCATCCATAGAAGACCTATGGTAGAAGCAAGTGTCTACTAAAAACTCAGTAACAAAAGCAAAGTAACCTTCTTGTGAATCTTCAATAATCAAAAGCACAGGCAAGAAACCTGAGAAGGCTATGCATCACCAACAAAAGTCAGTTGCTAAAACATCAGAACCATTTGACATTAGGGCAGGAAATGGAAAAGAATCTTCAGCAGTCAAAATTTGAAAAAGAACTGAAAGGACATCAAAAACAGCTGAAATAGAAGATGAAATAGGTGAATTAGGAAGTGAAGTGGAAGATAAGTACTGCAAGTGTGTGATATGACCAATCATAACACCGAAGATTGCTACTTCAGTAACTACTGTTCCATCTGAATATGAACAACCATATGACTTCAGATTGCTATTTCAACAAGCATTGTGCAATCTGCAACAAAAACAATCATTCAACTCAAGATTGCTACTTCAATAAAAAGAACAAAACAAAAGTCCATAAGAAGAAGCAATCTGAGAAAAATAAAGCAGATTCACAATCTGATGATAGCATCAAAGAATCAAAACCAAAGCATCAACAGCTAAAGAAACAGGCTGGAAAGACAGAGAAGACATCTGCTGCTGATGATCAACAACAATAAAAGGTTGACAAGACTAAGAAGCAATAATCTGCTAATGATGCACAACCAAAGAAGAAAGAAAAACAACTGTCTCAAAGAAGGACACCACATAAAAAGCTGGTTTTGAAAGAAAAATCAACAGATGCTGATGAGACCTTCTTTGACAAGTTTGATAAAGGTACTGAAGTATCAAACTCATAATCAAAGGATGTTGAAACCTTCTTCAACAAAGGAACTTCATCAAAAGAAAATGAGAAGAAAACTAAAGAGAAGGTGAAAGAGGAAGTGACTGAGAAACAAGTTCTAAATGTCTCAAGTCAATCTCCAAAAGAATCATCCTCACCACCACAAACAAACAAAACGAATCAATTGAGTCTAAAGTCAAACCTGAATCATCAATACTCATTCATGAAGTAGTGACAATTTTAGACACCAATGGTCAGCCCAAGCTCATCAAGGCTTGGGTTCCCTATTCTAGTTGATTTCATTTTATGTCAAGGAACATACATGGAGGGCTGATAACAAGTGGTATGTTGACAGTTGATGTTCAAGGCATGTGATATGAAATTGTTCTCTCCTCCATTACTTCGAACATAAAAATGCTTCTTATGTAGCATTTGGTGGGGATAAGAAGGAAGGTAAAATTATAGGCGAAGGAATGGTAACTAATGGTGTGCTTAAGTTTGAGAAAGTAAATTTTTGTGAAAACTTACAATGTAATTTACTCAGTGTCTTTCAAATTTATGATCAAAACTATACCACTTTATTTGATAACACTCATTGTTACATTCTTAAACCTAGTTTGAAAATCCCAGATGATTACATTCTTCTCAAAGCACCAAGAAAAGGTAATACATATGTTTTGGACATGAACAACACCTTACTAACATTAAATGAAACATGCTTGATTTCTAAGTCATCAGAAGATGAATCTCAACTATGGCATAGAATGCTGGTTCATTCTAATATGAAGAGCATGAACAGGCTGGCTAAAAATGACTTAGTCATTGGCCTTCCAAAAAGAGAATTTCAATGTTCTACTCATTGGTCTTAATGTTACAAAGGAAAATAACATAATGTGTCTCATAAGTCCAAAACAACTAACACAAATACAACGCCACTCAAATTGCTTCACATGGATCTTTTGGTCTGACAATGTAATGAGCATTGGTAAAAGGAAATATTATTTGGTGATTGTTCATGATTTCACTAGATTCACATGGGTCTTTTTCTTAAAGCATAAAAGTGAAACATCAGAAACACTAATGGACTTCAACACTAAAATTGAAAATCAACTTGATTTAAAAGTCAAAATTTTCAGAAGTGATAATGGGTCTGAGTTTATTAACTGTGTTCTAGATACCTTTTGCAGGAACCAAGGCATAGCAAGACAGTTCAGTGCACCAAGAACTCCATAACAAAATGGAGTTGCTGAGAGAAGAAATGGAACTCTCATTGAAGCAGCTAGAACAATGCTAGCTGATTCACATCTGCCCATTACCTTTTGGGCTGAAGCGGTGAATATAGCTTCCACTATTCAAAACAAAACATTAATTGTTAAAGAACATAACAAAACACCTTATGAGCTTTTGCTTAAAATAAAACCTTTTATAGGCTATCTTAGATCTTTTAGGTGTCATGTGTCTGTTTTAAACACCAAGGAACAATTAGGAAAATTTTTAGAAAAATCCTATGATGGTTTCTTTGTTGGTTATTCACCAACATCCTAATCATATAGAGTTTACATTGCACAACAAAACATTGTGGAAGAAACACCTAATGTATCTTTTGATGAAACCTTATTTACAAAATTAGTAATAGGTTCATCATGGTTGTTTGATATAGATGCTTTCGCAAATTCATTTAACTCTGGTTAATTGAATATTGTAGGTTCTACGGATACATGTTATCCTTATATAGCTCCAACAATGAGTGAAGTGCCACTAACTGCGGATCCACCAAGACCTTATTCACACACTTCAAGTGGTGCAGATCATGGCCCTTCAACACAATCGAGTAGTGGACAGACCAATGGAAATCTAACTTCGACCTCCAAAGAACTGAATAAAGTATCAATAACTGTTAACTCTGCCTCCGCAGATGTTGATACTGCATCTGGAGAAGTTCCTTCATCCGTAGATGTTCCATCTACATCCAGAGATACTACAGTTCCTTTAACTAAAGTTCCAAAACCATTAGTAGAAAGTCCAAATCCATTAACAGCATCAGTAGAACCACCACTTACATCCGGAGATGTTCCTGTAACACCTACGGAAGTTCAACCTCCATCTTATGAAGCACAAATCAAGAAGATGGATACCATTCAGCATCAGACCACCATGATGAAGAATTTGACTACTTTATAAATTCTACATCACAGCTGGATCAATCTCCATCAACACACATAACCAACATTGAAACTTTCATTCCAGTTGAAACAATACCTACAACTAGAATTCATAAACATTACCCAGTTGAAAATATAATTGGTGATCTTCATGAAAGAACCACAAGAAATCAAGGGGGAGCAGCCATCATTTGTCTCTTCTCCTGTTTTCTTTCTCTAGTTCTATTGTGCTTAAATGTAAATGACTTCCATTTTGATTACACTGATGTAATGTTTTGATATATGTAATGAAAACATATTATTGAATGATTATTGGTTATTGAATGTCATATCCATTTATATTATTGTTTATTACATGCTTATATGAACATGTTATAAGGGTTTAAAGTTGTTAGACATAGTTCTGTATCATTAAAGGTTCAGGAATGTGTTTAACCAAGGCTTATGATCCAGTCGCATGACTGGACCATGGTAATGGGCCAGTTACACAACTGAACCATGTGATTGAGCCAAACACACGATTGAGTCATAAGACTGGCTCAGTCGTATGAATGAATCAATCGTATGGGTCAGTCGTCCGTGTGAGTGGATCGTATGACTCAGTCGCACGACTGTGCCATACTTATGGCTCAGTCGTACGAATGAAGATTGTAACCTATAAATACCACTTAATTAATGGAAAATAAAACACTTCAAGAATTCACAACCCGTAGGCGTCCCAAAACGTCCAAGTCGTCCCTTCCAACTTCATAGAGCGTTCCTCATCACTGCTAATCAATTCTTAATGTTTTCTAATCGTTAGTTTTGATCAGATTAACGTTCTCCCTAATTGGATCGCCAATCAAATAGGATTCCGCACTATTTGATCTGGTTTCACGTAGATTCGGTTAGTACCAGTTCGTACTCGGTCCTAACAAGTGGTATCAGAGCTTTGGCTCTCGATTCTACGTGGATTCAATCATGTTTTCGCAAAAGTCAACGTTTTTCAATCAAAAGATCCATTCCGTTTGCATTAAAAATTCGATTTTTATGAATGCATGTGTTCAAAAGTTCGTATTTTTCGGGTTCTAGCCGACTAGGGTATTCAAAATCGTGTTTTTAGTCGAATCGTGTGAAAATTTTGAAAAATTTCGAAGTCAGACGTCTCAGTCACACGATTGATCCAATCGCACGACTGAAATTCATACGCATAGCTCAGTCGCACGATAGGTCCAATTGTCTGCTCATTCGCACGTTTAAGTTCATTCGTTCGGTTCAGCTTAGTCGTATATTTCATTCGTACGACTGAATTCATACGCATAGGTTCATACGCACGATTGACCTCAATTGCACGTGTGAATTCAGTCGCACACTTCAATCGGCTGGTTGACTTCAATCGCACGGTTGAGTCTCATTCGCACTCCCCAGTCGCATCAGTCAGTTAGTTTGTCAAGTTTTCAGACTAAGTCATCATGGACGAATAAAACTTTGCTTTCTCAGCCAGGAAGGACTCCAGAATTCAGAATCTCCTGCTTTTAGAAAATGAGATCGGAAATCACAACAAACCACCAAAGCTGCTGTCACTTAACGAATATCCTCAATGGAAGCAACGGTTTGAAATTCATTTGAATGGAGTGGACACAAACTTATGGAGCGCTATTGAGACTGGCTACACTATGCCAGTTGGAGCTGACGGTATTCCACTGAATCTAAGTGGTTTGAATGAGGCGCAAAAGGTTGCATACAATGCTGAGAAGAAGTCCTATGCATTGTTGACACAGTCCATCCCAAAAGATATTTTCCATCAGTTCTCAGAACACAAGTAGTACAAGAAGTTATGGAAGGCTCTAGAGAAACGTTATGAAGGAAATGCAACGCTTAAGTCTCTTAAGGCTAAAGCTTTGAAGAAGGAATTTAATAACTTCTCATCAATCGGAATGAGAGTCTGGATGATATTATCGATCGCTTCTATCATTTGATGAGTGAACTGAACACTCATGGGGTTAAAACGTCTGTGGAAGATAAGGTGTCAAGTTTGGCTGATGGGTTATAAACGTCTATGGAAGATAAGGTGTCGAGTTTGCCTAATGGGTTACCTGATAAGTGGGATTCATTCGTTTCCACTTTAAGACATAATGCAGCGCTGGAAACGTTGGATATAAATGACTTTATTCTGAAATTGATAGAGGAAGAGCTGACATAAGTACAAGTCTAAAAAGGGAACCTACACTTAAAATCCTTCTTTATACAATGTGACTCATACTACTGCATCTTCTATTGCACCCTTGCAGACTGCTTTCGTATCTAACACATCTGCAAACGTTCAAAGTGGATCTTCAGGTGATGAGTCAAATGTTTCATCAAGTGTTCAACACAGTTCAGCAGAAGCTCAACTGACGAAGTTAACGACAGAGAATCTGAGCAAAGTAACTGTAGAAGTTGCTAAGGAGCATATGGATTTACTTGCTGTTGTGGTTCATTCGTATGATGGGTTAGTAGCAGGGAAGATTGGTAACTGTCACTTGGCCGATGAAGATTATGAGCAAGTGGATGAAACTGAGCTAGAGTAGAGGGATATCATGTGGGCTCTCGCTAGTGCTGTGCGTAGAGCAAAGAAGTTTGTGAAAAGACGGGACAGAACCTGGTGGCTACAAAGGATACAACTTTTGGATTTGACAAGTCAAAAGTCACCTATTTAAACTGCGGTGAGAAAGGTCATTTCAAGATAGAGTGTGTCAAACCTAAGAAGATAGGAAATGGCAACCCGTTTTCTTCAACCAACAGGCAGGATAAGGACAAAAGGTAGCTTCAACCAGCCATGACTCCAAAGCCATGGTAGCATAGGGTGATGAAGGACAAGACTGGTCCTTCCGTTTCTTATCTAATGGTGAAGCTATGGCTGATGTGAATGAGACTATGGCTGCTATTGATCACCTGGTGGAGGATGAACTGAATGCAGGATATGCAACACACCGAGAACCCCAGGCTGCTTTCATGGTCGGCACCTCTACATCTGCGCAGGTAGAATCGAAAGAAGCTCTCTTTGATAAACATGCTTGTGTTGATTGTAATAAATTTAGAGAAAGTATAGATTAAAATTTGCTAGATTGTTAGATCATAATGACAATTTGGTAAAAGACTTAAAACTGCGTACTGAGGCTAATCGGGTGTTAAAACTAAATGAGAGCAGTTATAAAGAGAAAATCGAAGTTTTGAGAAACAACTAAGGGAAACCGAAGTTGTAGCATTTAACCAAGAAAATGACATAAAGTTTTACATAAAGACAATTGAGGAAACTAAAAAGGAAAGAGCTGTTTTACAAGTTGAAAATGAGTCCTTAAAGCAAAAACTACATAGTTTAGCTAGTTCCTCTCACATCTTAAAAACTTAGTTAAAGAATGAAACAATGGGGAAGGGCTGAGTTATAATGTTGTGCCCCCACCATATGAGATCCTTCTAAACACCAAACAGAGACATGTTAACAATAACCCCATCAAGGACCATGTGGTGACTACTCCTCTGGTCAGTGATCCGGACACTACAAATAAACCTGCACCTCCGGTTGTTGATCAGAAGGCTTCAACATCGGGCACAAAGGATAAAATCATCTTTAAGGATTGGGTGGAAGAGGATGATAATGTAACTCTTGGGTTGGGTTCACAATCTGCTGTTACACAACCAAAGACTTCAAAACCAACTCAGTCTAAACCAGTTAAGCAAGATCTCAATCATTTGAAAAGACAAAATAATCATAATGTTAAACATATCAAATTTGTCAAAGAAGATGAAAAACCAAAAGGTGAGACCAAAAAGACCAATCCTGAAGTGTACTACCCACTCCACAAGAGATCTCCTAGTCCTATTGAGAGGATATCATGCTATACTTGTGGACAAAGAGGACACATTTCTTCACGTTGTCCTCGCTATCAGACACCTTGGCGTAAAGTCAAACTAGATCCGGATGTTAAACCTAATTTCACAAAACCAAGGTCTAAAACACCTGCAAGGTCTAACACCCCTCCCCAACACCACAGACAACACAGACAAGCCACAGGCAAGTCTGTGATGCCTGAGGCAAAACCAATTTGTGAAAATACACCTAAAGTTCAAACTGTTAATCAATCATCGGTTTACCACAAACAACCCTTACACAAGGATGGTTTGTAGAAAGCTAAAACATCTAATGTGTCTGATAGTGGTGATAAGCAGAAAAATGAGGTTTCTCCAACTCCAAATGGACAGTGGGTGGAGTTTGTGATGTGCGATGCCTCTGGGAAACCCAAGACAGTAAAGCCTTGGGTCCCCCTCCTTAACTAATCTTTTTCTGTTTATGTACAGGTTGTCCGCTATAGTGCTTCTACCAACACATGGATTGTAGATAGCGGAGCATCCAGGCACATGATAGGAAATCAGTCTCTCCTTTTCAACATCAAACAAATTAAAGGGGGACATGTTTCGTTCGCTGGAAACAAAGGAGGCTACATTACTGCGCAAGGAGAAGTAGGTAATGGAAAGGTAAAGTTTGATAAATAAATTTTGTTCAGCAGTTAGAAAACAATTTACTTTCAGTTTCTCAGATACGTGATAAGGGCTTCAAAGTAATGTTTGACAATAGGAAGTGTTACATTCTGAAGAAGGAGATGGATATTCCGAAGGAGCATGTATTAATGTCAGCGTCAAGGTACAACGATTTGTACGTCTTGGACATCTCAAATGCTTCTACTACTGAGTCCACTACTCGGTGCTTTTTGTCAAAGGCAACAGAGAAGGAGTCTATCTCATGGCACAGAAGAATGCGACAGATAAATCCCAGGAGATGAATCATCTGATTCATAACAACTTAGTTGAGGGAGTTATTGTCAAGAACTTCAAACTTCCAGATTTTTGTGTCTCGTGCAAGAAGGGAAAGTAGACCAAGAACACGTTAACTCTATTGAGATGCCCCTGGAGCTTCTGCATATGGATCTGTTCGGTCCTGTCAGCACGAAGAGTATCACTGGAGACTGGTACTGCTTTGTAGTCACAATGACTACTCACGATTCTCCTGGGTGATGTTTCTGAAAGCTAAGTCAGAAACATTTGAATCGTTCAAAGTGCTCGTCACAACACTGGAGTCTCTTTACAATCTGAAGGTGAGGTAGGTTCGTTCAGATAATGGAACTAATTCAAGAATCAGTGGATGGATGCTTTCTGCAAAGAAAAGGGAATTGTTCATCAGTTCTCCTCTGAATACACGCCACAGATAAATGGGGTTGCTGAACGCAAGAATATGAGCTTGATCGAGACTGTAAGGACTATGTTGGCAAATTCAAAGCTGCCAGTACAGTTCTAGAATGAAGCAGTTGCCAATGCGTGCTACACGCTTAATCGTGTGTTGGTAGTCAAACGACATGGGAAGACTTGCTATGAGTTACTTCAGAAGCACAAACCGAACCTGGAGTATCTGGAACCATTCGGAGCTCCATGTATGTTACTGATGAAAACTCCGGAGGGCAAGTTCAGCGAGAAAGCAGATCAGGGGATCTTTCTAGGATACAGCATACTAGACAAACAGGTTTATAACAACTCGACATGTTAAGTGGAAGTGTGGTGCAACGTAGATGTGCAAAGATACACCACCCCCTGCTGGAAAAGGTCCGTTGTCATTCTTCGATTACGATGGCTTTTTCAAATCATTCAACCTTCCTTCGACATGTTCAGATGATGAGATTGCTGCTCAGATGATATTCGATGTCTTGAATACACTGAATCTGGACATCAGCAATATAGCACCAGCCAGTGGTGCTTTGGGATCTTCAACAACTGCTCAGGACGAGAAAGATGATTCATCAGAAGATGAAGAAGCAGTTGAGACAAGCAATGAGCATAACGTTAATCAAGATGCAAGCTCAACAGATGCTGAGAATGCATCAGGGTATCCGAATACAACACCTGCCATCACAAATCTGGATACTGAAGTTGTCATTCCTACGACACCCGTGACTAGGATCAATGTAAATCATCCCCCGGAGACTATCATTGGGGATCTTCACTCCGGTGTGTAGACGAGAAATCAGCTATACTCTGCTGATTATGTGCGATTATGGAAAAGGGCTATGTGAATGATGGGGCTTTCAAATGTTTTGTTTCTCAAGTCCAGCCCAAACACGTAAGTGATGCCCTGAAGGATGAGGACTGGGTCAATGCTATGTAGGAAGAGCTGTTACAGTTCAAGAAGCTTGGAGTGTGGACACTCGTTGACAGGCCCAAAGGAGTGAAAGTAATAGGCACCAAATGGTGCTACGCTGCAAGAAGGATGACCAAGGTGCTGTAATCAGAAACAAGGCAAGATTGGTCGTTCAAGGCTTCAGACAAGTCGAGGGAGTCGACTACAACGAAGTGTTTGCACCAGTGGCAAGGATGGAAGCTATTCGTATTTTTCTGGCCTATGCATCCTATATGAAGATCAAGGTTTATCAGCTGGATGTTAAAAGTGTATTCCTTCATGGGGAAATCCATGAAGAAATCTACGTCAGTCAACCCGAAGGATTTGAAGATCCTTACCATCAGGACAGAGTCTACAAGCTGGACAAGGCACTGTACGGGCTACACCAAGCTCCTCGAACTTGGTATGAGAAGCTCTCCACCCACCTATTAAAACATGGTTTTCGCAGGGGTGTGATTGACTGCACGTTGTTTATCAAAGAGAAGGATGGAGATTTACAAATGGTGCAAATTTATGTGGATGACATAATCTTCGGTTCTCGAAACGAAGAATTATGTAAAGAATTCGAATCTGTGATGAAGGCGGATTTTGAAATGAGTGCAATAGGAGAGACGAAATTCTTCCTAGGTTTACAGGTGGATCAGACACCTACCGGTATTTTTCTGCATCAGACTAAGTATGTTGGAGACATTATAAGTCGATTTAATATGGAAAATGTCACTGTTGTCGGTACCCCATTTGCCACAAACTATGATGTTGCACCAGATGATAATGGGGATTTGGTGGATGCCACTATGTATCGTGGGATGATCGGATCTCTCATGTATCTCACTGCCTCGCGTCCAAATATCATGTATGCCACATGTCTATGCTCCAGATATCAAGCCAAACCAAAAGTAAATCATCTGATCGGGGTGAAAAGGATTTTTTGTTATCTGACGAGTACTCCAACACTGGGGTTGTGGTATCATCACGACGATGAATTTGAGCTAACAGCGTATAGTGACTCAGACTATGGTGGATGCAAAGTGAATTACAAGTGTACATCAGCGGGGTGTCAGTTCTTTGGAAGGCGATTAGTCACCTGGCAATGCAAGAAGCAGACATCTGTTGCCTTGTCAACATGTGAAGTTGAATATGTTGCTGTTTCAAGTTACTGCTCTCAGATCATTTGGATTCAACAGCAAATGCGGGACTACGGTTTGCAATTTTCTAATACCCCTATCTTTGTTGATAATTCTGCTGCCATAGCTATAACTAAAAATCATGTTCAACACCCTAAAATAAAACACGTCGGCATAAAGTATCATTTCATACGCGACTGCTATGAAAAACAGTTAATTGATGTGATTAAAATAAACACGGATTTTCAGTGTGCCGACCTCTACACTAAACCGCTTGATAAACCTAGATTTTTTATCTGTTAGAGGTCAACGGCGTGAAAAAGAAAAGTGACGTCATTCCAGAAGATGCAAATGCTTAGTCCGACACTTATTTAGTTTTTTCTTTTTATTTTCTTTTATTTATCTTATTTTAATTTCCTGTCTTAAAAATCCAAAAGCACAAAAATATTTTCGGTTTTAGACTTTTAGGGGGAGATTAGTTTAGTTTCAGTATTTATTTGCTTAAAAAAGGGGGGAGGACAGATATGCTAAAAAGGCAAAAACAACAAATTTAACAATGTGATTCAACACTATGGAAAGTGATGGTACACATGCGTCGTGTTACTTGGAACACCAAAAAGATTTTCCATTTTCGCATTGTTTAATTTAAATCAAAGAAAATCATAAGTTTGATAGCTCTAAGTCTAACATATTGGAAAAATGATAGTACGCTTATCTGTTACTGTAATTACAATGAGAAAGTAGATCTAGGGAGGTGCTAGTCTATTATACGATGTGTCGGTAGGTTCAACACAAAGAAATTAGACACCATTGGTGATTCAACTTAAAATTAAATCAGTCAACATGTTGTGGGTTCCCATAGTATCCCTGGTTTGCATAATCAATCAATTTTCAATAAGGGGTAAGGAGCAATTGAATGCCACAAATGTGTGCAAAGACCTGAAAACAGAGCAAATGATGACAAATGCCACTGCTTAATTGTATAATAATATTGCTCTAAGAAGAAGATAGGTCTTGCGCCTCTCTGTTGTGCGATGGCACTGACCTGAGGCTTGGCATAACCTATCCGTTCTAAGAATTCATTGTTGTTTGCGCCTCTCTGTTGTGCGATGGCACTGACCTGAGGCTTTGCATCTCTTTGAAAGCTCTTAGAACCAAAATCTTCTTATTCCCCGGACCGCTCAAAAATCTCCTGAGGAAGATTGATTACCATATACCTGTGGGACCACAAATACTTGTTGATCTAATTCACCTAATTAATCACTGATGTGTGTAAAAAATCTGTGTATGGATTTAAGGGGACAAGTATACTGACAATCGTCGTGGCTGCACTGCCTGATGTTCAAAATCAATGTGTGTTACATAACAGATCAAGCATGATTTTCAGTTAGCGATTAGAAGTCTTAGATGAATGAGAAACTGTGATGTGTAAATATGTTTGTTTCCATTTCAATATATCTATAAAAGTTCCAAGTAATTGCGTTTATGCCTGTCTGATTCCATATGAATCTGTCTTAGAAATGATGTTAATGCTAATAGGCTGTTCTGCTCAGGGGGAGAATCATTTTAAAATGATTGTTAAAGTGTTTTAAACCCTACCCTAACATAATCACAAAACATGTTTATTTTGTTACTTAGTTTAGTTTTTAGTTTTCAAGTTTTATGTATAGTGTGTCAGTGTCGGACTATGCTACGAGATTCATCTCTGTGAATGTCACAAAATGAACTTAACGTAAATCTTGAATCACTTGTTTCTGAAAATGTAAAAGGATCATGTCTGAGGTGATCGGGTGGATAAATGGATCAAGTCTGAGGTGATCGGGTGGATAAAGGGATCACGTCTGAGGTGATCAAAGGTTCTTTAAGTTAAAATGGTCATGTCTGAGATGATCGAATGCTCAAAATGTTTTATCAACTGCTAACAAGGGGCTGAGTGTCAAATGGTCATAAAGTCAAAATTCATAAGTATGAGCCATTCACACGACTGGACCATGTATGGACCAGTCGTACGATTGGACCATAAGTATGAACCCAATTGTACGATTGGAGGTGACCGACTGTGACAGTCGCACGAATAACCATCAATCGCACGATTGGAGGTGACCGAATGGGCAAGTCGCATGACTGACTTTCAGTCGCACGAATCAATCATGCGACTAGGTTCAATCGCACGAATGGAGGAAACCCGAGTATAAATAGAGGGGGAGTCACTCACAGTTGTTCATTCACTCCAATCGCCCTCTCAAATGCACGACCTAAACTCACTCTGCCAAAACTTCGTTTGATAACTATAGACCTTTGTGTGACTTATTCTGATGATTTGTACTGACTATACAGGTATAGCGCGACGTTGTTCAACCTCAAAGATCAGTTATACATGGCTAAATGATCGAACTTAAGATCTAAATAGAACCGAGACTTATTTTGGCAAATAAACAATTTAAAACTAAGTATCTTGATCTGTTGGACCAAAAGAACCAATGAGCCAAGATCAGGAAAACCTCTAAGTCCCACATGCCACTGCTACAACTGCTGAAGACTCCCATCAGTTACAATGTTCTCTTGCTTGAATGTCAGACTCGAGAACATCTGAAGACTCTCATCAGCTATTGTGTTCTCTTGCTTTAATGTCAAACTCGAGAGCATCTTAGCTCCAGCCTTCTGCTGTTATGACAAAGTCTGAAGAACAAAGTATGAAGATCAAAGAACTGAAGAATATCAGCTGAAGACTCCAAAGTACTGAAGACCAAGTACTGAAGTCTGAAGTACTGATCTTACAAGTACTGAAGACTTCAAGTACTGAAGACAAGTACTAAAGAATCAAAAGCTGAAGAACTAAAGAACTGAAGACCTTCTACTGAAGCACAAAGTCTGAAGACAAAGACTGAAGACAACAACTGATGATATCTACTGAAGTCATCAGTTGTTATATCATCTGAAGCCAAGTCTGAAGACCAAGTACTGAAGACTCAGAGTTTGCCACAACAACTGAAGAAGTCTTCTTCAGTTGTTGTGGTGGTTTTTCTTTATCAGTAATTTATTTCATTTCAGTAGTTGTACAACAACTGAAGAGCATGTTCCTCAGTTGTTATAGTATCAGTAGTTATAAACGACTGAAGAGTTTGTTCTTCAGTCGTTGTAGGATTTCAGTAGTTTACTTTTATCAGCACTGAGGAACTTTTGTAAGAAGATGTCAGTTGTTGACATCTTCAGTAGTTTTATGTTTTGACAGCTGTAATTTGAATATTCAGTGATGTCAGAAAAGGACATCACCACCATGCTTTTGCCGCCTATATAAGGATGGCAAGCCATACAGTTTTAATTGCCGAAACGTGCGACCAATAGAACATTTATTGCTTCGCAGAACTCTCTCTCTATGTTTATGCTTTAATTGCAATATCTTTTATGTTCTTGCTTTAATTGCTAATTAATGTGCTAAATCCGCTGCAAACATAATCTAATTGATCAACACGAGAGGCTGAGATCCTGTCAAATGGTATCAGAGCAGGTTAATCATTGATCGATCTTACCATTGATCATTTGAAACTGCTCTTTTGATCTCTCAGTTTGATCGAATTAGCAATTTGCAAGAAGTTAGCCATAGAGAGTGAGTTTCTGCTGTTTCCAGCCAAATCTTGAGGTCTTTTGGTGGTTTTGAGTTACGTTTGTCGTGTTTAAACTTGTTTTTGACCAAAACCTGAGATGACAACACCAACCAATGATCCTCACAATACTGGTTCCGCAACCAAGCTCCTATGCTGGTTAGGAACGAGTATAACATATGGCAAAGACGTATGCTACACCACTTGGCTGTCAACAGTGCTGGTTGTTGGAAGTCAGTGGTGCATGGGCCATACAAGCCTATGGTGAACGTCCCGGAATCTAATGAACAGTTGCGAAAGAAACCTGAACAGTATTCGGACGAAGATCTAAAGCTGTTTGAAATTGATGCTAGAGCCCATGGAATTTTAGCCATGGCCATTCCAAACGAGATATATTCAGGGCTCTTGCATCACGAGTCTGCTCATGACCTATGGGTTGCTCTAAAGGAACAATTTGGAGGAACTGATTCGGTCTTAGCAAACAATAGGGAAATCCTTGCCCAACAATATGAGGCTTTCTCATATAGAAAGGGTGAGACTCTGACCAGCAGTTTGAGCGGTTCTCTTGTTTAATCTCTGAGCTGAAGATGGTTAAACAAGAGTACTCCAAAAGCCAGATGAACAACAGGTTCCTCAGGTCATTGCCTGAGAGATGGGACACATATACCATTGTCCTACGCTCTAGTGCTGACCTTGACACTCTATCTCTCACCCAACTTCATGGGAAACTACTCACTTTTGAGAGAGAGGTAGAGCAAAAGAGGAAGTTGTCATCTTCTGGCAAACTTGCTGATGACTTTGTCCAAGGTAATGCTGCCTTGATAAGTCATGAGTCAGAATATGCTTCATCAGAAAGTTCTTATGATGAGCATATTGATTTCTCTACAAACTTAGAACAAGCTTTTGTTGGTGTCAGTAGTTCAGGAGGAGGTGGTGACAACTTGTGTTTTCTGATGGAGGATTGAAGGGCATTCCAGATGATGATCTGGAAGAGATGGATATTTTGAACCAAATGGCAATGATAAATATCCGATCTCAGAAGTTCTACAAAAGAACTGATAGGAAATTCCCAGGACTCTCTGGCAAAACCAAAGTTGGTTTTGACAAGAGCAAGTTGAGGTGTCACAAGTGCCAAAGGCTTGGACACTTTGCAAGAGAGTGTAGATCATCTGGATCTAACTCATCTGCACCCTTTGTGACTTTTCCCAGCAATAGCTCACAGCACAAAGGGCAACCTTCCTACAGTTCTTCCCATCCATCTCAGGCACAAGCACCACCTGCTTATTTTGTGCCACAGGGTCATATGCCTTATCCTAACCCCTGTTACTACATGCCTCAGCCTGGTCAACCTCAAGCACCCCCGGCTCAACCACCTCATGCTCTTCCAGAGCCTCATTCTTCCCAATCTCATCACACACACAACCTCAACAACAAAGCTTTTTCACCCCAACTGCTGTTGACTGGAGTAGTCTACCAGAGAGAGCTATCTGGTCAGGAACCACTACTCCAAGATGTTGGTCAACATGGTGGTGATCAACCTTTTGGAAATCTTGCTCTGATGGCCCTTGACTCTGCTGAAGGGTCATCATCCAATGCCTCATCTCAGGTATCCACTGAGGCAAAAGCCAAGCTTTGTTCAGAGTCATGCATAGCAGCATTTGCTTCTATTAGAGAAGCAAATGTAGCTTTAATAGATAAAAATCTTGAGCTTGAGCACACTATTTCCAAAAGAAAAGCTGATTTTGAGGTTGCTCTAAAAGATAAAAATGATGAGATTTACAAGCTCAACTGCCAAATCAAAGATAGTAAAGCTAGGGAAGATGTACTTCTAGAGAAGTACAAGGACCTCAAGGAAACTCTTGCAACCACCCAAGTTGAGTGTGATCGATGGGTGCAATCTTGCAAGGGTTTGAAATGCTTCTTAGCAAGCAAATAGCTTCCAATGTGAAGTTTGGCATTGGTTATAATCACACTGCTCCTCCCACAGACTTCATTTCAAGAGCAGAAGTTGAATCTGATGGGGAGAGCAATAACCAATCCTTCTCATCATGTGACTTACTATCCTCTAAATCAGCATCATCAGAGATAGACTATCACATGACCAAAAGGCTGATCAACTCAGGAGTTGTCACTAGAAGTACTGAAGGTACTGGAGAGCAAGTGACAACATCTGAAGTTCAAACCTCAAATACTGTTAGCACTAAAGAGAAGAAAACTAACAGTAGGAAAGGTTTGAAGACAGCTAAAGAGGATACCAGGAAAGCAGGCACTAGGAAGAAAACTGCTAGTACTGATGACAAACAGCTGAAGAACAAGTCTTCAGCAGTTAAATCTCTTCAGCTGATGATCAGCATAAGATGAAGAAAAAGCCATGTGAGATATGTGGCTTGTTCAATCATCTTACTGATGATGCTGGTACAAAAGGGGTTCCAAACTCAAACAGAAGGAGAAAATTACTGAGAGCATCAATAAAATGAAGAATGAGTTTGAAACCAAGTTTGTACTGGCAACATCCAAGCCTGAAATCCCTAGGCCCAAAGTTAAATCCAAGAAGGTAGGGATTACTCAGGCAACAGCTGAGGTTGCTCAGAAAAAGATGGTACAACATAGGAACTCATCATCAGCAAACTCCAATATGTCTGAAGAGCTGAAAGCCCTATCACAGAATCAGACACAATTGGTGATGATGGTTCAGCAGCTAGTGGGAAGAGTCAACCACTTAGATGCTCCTGTGTTGAAACCACAGAAAAGGAAGTCCAAGCCAAAGGGTTCCTCTTCTGTACCATCTTCTTCACCTCAAGCTGTCACTCACAACACACCTGTTAGTGCTACACCTGTAGCTGAGAACAGACCCAAAGCCAAGCAGGTTTGGGTCTCCAAGACTAACTAACACATGGTTGTGTTTGCAGGGTTCTTCAACATGCCATAGAAGCATCTGGTATGTAGACAGTGGAGGATCCATGCATATGACTGGAAGCCGCTCCCTTCTTAATGACTACTCTCAAGGAAAGAAGGGATTTGTTTCTTTGGCAATGATGCAAAGGGTTACATCGTCGGAAAAGGCTTTGTTTCCAACGGGGAAATAAGGTTTGATGATGTTAACCATGTGGAGAATCTCAAGTACAACCTCTGAGTGTCAGTCAAATGTGTGACAAAGGCCATGTTGCCCTTTTCACAAGCCAGAACTGTAGGATTTGTCATCCAAAGTTCTGAGTTTGATTGACAAGGCATTGGATGAACACACTCTCCTGAAGGCCAACAGGACAGGAAGAGTGTATGCCTTAGATCTTTCCAAAAAGATGGATCTAAAAGGCCATCCTTGCCTATTCTCCAAGGCATCTCCTCAAGAGTCTACACTATGGCATAGAAGGCTGGGTCATGTAAATTTCAAGAACATGAATCAGCTTATAAGCCATGGTTTAGTAAGAGGATTGCCTCTGAAGGAGTTCAAGTGTGAAGATGACTGCACTGCTTGCTTGAAAGGAAAACAACACAAAGTTTCATTCCCTTCAATAGAAGAACCAAAGTCCACTGCCTGCTTACAACTTCTGCACATGGATCTCTTTGGTCCTGTCAGAGTAATGAGCATGGCAAAGAAGAAATACTGCCTGGTAATTGTGGATGATTACTCCAGGTTTGTATGGACTTTCTTCTTGCACTCCAAGGATGAAGCAGCAAAGACAATAATGAACTTTGTGTTACAAGTAGAAAAGCAGTATTCCCTACAGGTCAAGTGTGTGAGGAGTGACAATGGAACAGAATTTAGAAACCACACACTTGATGACTTCTACCTGTCCAAGGGAATTAGAAGGCAGTTTAGCATTCCAAGAACTCCTGAGCAGAATGGAGTGGTGGAGAGAAAGAACAGGACCCTCATTGAAGCAGCAAGGTCAATGTTGGCTGACTCAGGGCTGCCACTGACCTTTTGGGCTGAAGCTGTCAATACAGCTTGCTATGTACAGAATAGAGCCTTAGTAAATAAGAGGTTGATGAAGACTCCCTATGAAGTTCTTCATTATTTGGCCCCTCTTATTTCATTCTTTAGAGCCTTTGGGTGTCCTTGTTTCATTCTCAACACTAGCAACCCACTCCATAAGTTTGCTAGTAAGGTGGATGCAGGGTACTTTGTTGGTTATTCATCAACTTGCAAAGCATACAGAGTCTTCAACTGTAGAACCAAAGGGGTTGAAGAAACTTTGCATGTTAAGTTCAATGAATCTCCAAAGGACAAGATTCCACAAAACCCTGTGGAGCTGTTTGATCTGGACATACTGCAATATGTTCCTTATCAACCTCCATCTGTTGAGCCTGTCAACACATCTCCACCTGGTGGTACTGAAGATGATGAAGTCAGTACTCACCTCTTCAGGTTTAGTGACAACCTGCCTAATTCCACTGAACCTGATGCTCCTGTAGCCTCAGCAGCTCCATCCACTACAAATGCTGATGAGATTTCTGCTTGCTCTACTTCATTTGAGCTGCCATCCTCTACATGGTTTCAGGAATCTCCATCACCATCTGTTGCTGCTGATGGGTCTACAAACACTTGCACAGATATCATAGTTTATTAAGAGCTCAAGAATCACCCCACTTCACAAATCATTGGTGATATTCATGCTGGAGTTTCAACCAGGAATCAATTGTCCAACTTCTGCTTCTATGCTCTCTTCATCAGTCAGCAAGAACCAAAGAACTATCATATTGCTTTAAGAGACAATGGATGGGTGGAAGCTATGCAGCTTGAGCTACTTCAATTCAAGAAACAGCAAGTGTGGGAGCTTGTTCCATTACCCAAAGGTAAGTGTGCTATAGGCACCAAGTGGGTATTCAGGAACAAAACAGATGAGAAGGGCCAAATTGTCAAGAACAAGGCCAGACTGGTTGTTCAAGGGTTTGCACAGGAGGAAGGCATCGATTATGATGAGACCTTTGCACCTGTGGCAGACTGGAAGCAATCAGACTGTTCTTAGCTTATGCTGCCTTTCACAGTCTCAAGGTTTATCAAATGGATGTCAAAAGTGCCTTCCTATATGGAAAAATAAAAGAAGAGGTTTATGTGTGTCAACCACCAGGCTTTGAGGACAATAAACATCCTGATTGGGTGTACAAGCTTGATAAGGCTCTCTATGGGCTGAAGCAAGCACCTAGAGCCTGGTATGAGACACTCTCAACCTTTCTTCTAGAGAATAAGTTCACTAGAGGCACCATTGATAAAACCTTATTCATCAAGACTGTGGGACAACATAAGCTCCTTGTTCAGATTTATGTTGATGACATCATCTTTGCATCCTCTGATCCAAAGTTGTGTGATGAATTTACAAAGCTTATGAAGCTGAGATTTGAAATGAGTGCTATGGGAGAATTACAGTACTTTCTGGTTTGCAAATCAAACAACTGGATGATGGAATCTTCATCCATCAGTCCAAGTATACCAAAGACTTGTTGAATAAGTTTGATTTACAAACCTGTAAGCCCTGTTCTACTCCCATGAGCAGCATCACACAACTAGATGTTGATCAGAAAGGTAAAGCGGTTGATGAAACCCTTTACAGATGTATGATTGGGTCCTTGATGTACCTACAGCTTCTAGACCAGACATCATGTTTTCAACATGTGCTTGTGCTAGATTTCAGGCTGCACCTAAAGAATCCCATTTGATTGCAGTCAAAAGGATCTTTAGATATCTGCAAGGTACCCAATCACTAGGACTTTGGTATTCAGCTGGGCATTCATGCAAATTAGTTGCTTTCTCTGATAGTGACTATGCAGGATGCAAAGTCACCAGAAAATCCACTTCTGGTGGTTGCCAATTCCTAGGCAATTGTTTAGTTTCTTGGCAGAGTAAGAAAAAACATCAATTGCTACATCCACTGCTGAAGCTGAGTATATTGCTGCTGCAAGCTGTACCTCTCAAATACTCTGGCTTCAGAACAACTTCTGGATTATGGCATTACTGAGACTAAGACTCCATTATTAATGGATAGTGCTTCAGCTCTTTGTATTGTTAAGAATCCAGTCCAGCACTCTAGGACCAAACATATTGAGATCAGACATCATTTTATCAGGGATTGCTATGAGAAAGGTCTGATTGATCCTAAGTTTGTACCTAGTGCTGATGAGCTTGCAGACATTTTTACTAAGCCTTTAGATAGTGCCACATTCCAAAATTGGTACTAAGGCTTGGTATGCTGCAGCTTGATTGATTTGACCTATGCTGGTACTCTTAGTTCACAACTACTGAAAGCAAAGGTCAAATACAAGTACTGATGAGTAATTTAGTCTTCAGCTCTTTCACAACTACTGAAGACTAAATAACTCAAAGTACTGATGTACATTATTTATTGAAAACAACTGATGTAGTGAAGTGGATTACAACTACTGATGTATGATTTCAATAAATAAGTACTGAAGAACAAATTTTGCTCACAAGTACTGATGTGTAATCTTACACAAATACTGAAGACAAAATTTGTTCACCAGCTCTGAAGAATTTCATCAGCACTTGTGAACATCTGATCACAAGAGCTGAAGGCATATTCCCAAGAGCTGAAGGGTCAATGAAACATCTGAAAGTCAGCCAAAGAGCTGATGAGTAAATGCCGAGGCTAGTATGAAACAACTGATTTGACGGAAACAGCTGATGAGTAATTTCACATCAGCTGATAACAACAGCTGCTGTTTCATACACAAACAACTGAAGGACAAAACTATGTCTTCAGTAGTTTTAACTACTGACATCAGTAGTTCACAACTACTGAAGGCTAACACCAAGTCCTCAGTTGTTTACAACAACTGAAGCAATACCATGTCTTCAGTAGTTCACAACTACTGATCTCAGTAGTTCACAACTACTGAAGGCTAACACCAAGTCTTCAGTTGTTACAACGTCTGAAGAAGAATACTAGGTCATCAGTAGTTCATAACTACTGAAGACTGACAGTAACTCTTCAGACGTTCACAACATCTGAAGGACAAAACCAAGGTCTCAGTAGTTTCAACTACTGAAGGCTAACACCAAGTCCTCAGATGTTACAACCACTGAAGGTTAAAACCACGTCATCAGCTGTTACAACAACTGATCACTAACACCAAACCTTCAGTAGTTTTCTTTCAACCTTTGCCCTACCCTATAAATACCCCACCTTCAGAGCATTTACTCCTCACTTGACCTAATCCTTACAAACCTCTGAAATTCCCATACACCATTAATGGCGAACATGCAACTGAAACCTCGACACAACTGTGTCGCCCACCTTACAAAATCGCCATTATGGCCAAAATTTCACCAAGCCGTTGATCTTATGCATGACTCACCATACAAAACGGCTTTTCTCTTGAACCCCACTCTATACACCGACTCCTTGACGGAGTTTTGGACAAATGTCAACGTCCAAACCGGAGAGCAGAATGCCGAGGTCTCCCTCCGGTCCTCGGTCAACGGCAAACCGTGGTTATCACTCCAGCCACCATACGACAAACCTAGAGCTGGAGGATGCCACTCACCCAACTTCCTACCCCAAAGGTACCCTGGATCTTTCATTCACATCCCATGACTATCAGGGTAACCTCTCCGCCTCCACCTTGTTGAAGAAACATTTCCCTGACCCTCAACGCTTGATCTTCCATATGGTGAATGTCTGTCTGGCTCCCAAGACCTCTTCGTGGGACCAGATGTCCACAAGGTGGCAGCAGGTATTGTATTCTATCCTTGAGAAACAACCTTTAAATTTTACTGATCTTTTATTTTTGGAACTCAAGGACATGGCCACAAAACCTTTTTCTAACCGTTGGAACTTGTATCCACGGTTCATAATGGCCATGATCGAATACCAGCTTCAGGCTGAGGGACTAGTTGGCACTGGGGTCCCTGCCATGGCTGTTCAAGCTGAGGTATACTCCAGGCACAACACTGACCCACACTCAAACAGGCTGGCCGGCTGCGAAAACCCACGCAGCTGGAACCCACAGCCTCCACCTCCAAATCCACAGTCCCCACCAAGCCAAAAGCCAAAAAGAAGCCTAAAAGGCTACTCAGGGAGATGAGTCCCCTGAGGATGCCCCTGCCACACAAAGGCAGGATGTGCCTGCTGGTTCGATTATCCCAGCAGGTACCACGACTCCACCCACCACAACCGCACAGGCTTCCTCTCAACAGGAGCCTGATGCAACCAATTTTGGGGCAACCACATTACTGGGGTCTCTCTCACTTGAGGAGACTGCCATTGAAGAGCACAGTCCTCCCCATGTGCATACTGCTTCTAGCCCACATACTGAGGAGACCGCTCCACTAAGCCCAACATTGGTAATAGCCAAAGTGCTGACCGATCTGAGCACTCCACCCTCTCCCCAGAAACCTATTACACCTGGGGAGACTCCAACCGAAGAGGGGGTGGGCACAAGTGCTGATCGGAGCCCACAGCACAGAGAATCAGTTCAATCTCCCAGTGTGGCTAGGGAGATAGAACAATCTGGTGAGGCTGCCACTTCCCCTGCATCAACATCTGAGCAGGGTGAAGATGGTAACATCACTAAGACCTCACCAGAGGCGATGGCCGATGATGGATCCAATCCTGAGGCCAGAAGTCCCCAGTACCATGAACAAGGGGCACATGTCATTACTGAGCCACACTCAGGACATGTTCATCCTGACAATGTCAGGAGGTCAGGTGATTCAGCTCATGCTGATGATGACCTGAGCTTCTTCTACGATGTAGTAGCTCAAAACACTATCCTTGAGGATGAGATAAGCAGACTCAAAGAGCTGCTTGCTCAAATGACTCAGGATAGAAGTCCATCTGCCACCACTACCCCACAGATGGCACCTTCACCCGAAGGTCTCACAGACACTGAGCCACTCCCACAAACTCAGCCACCAGCCCCTGCTTCTGGCACAGCTCTCAGGGTCAGAACCCCCCTGAGCAGCT
Source organism: Flaveria linearis (assembly GCA_024085815.1). Lineage (NCBI taxonomy): Eukaryota > Viridiplantae > Streptophyta > Magnoliopsida > Asterales > Asteraceae > Flaveria > Flaveria linearis. Next base: position 46,621,993 of record CM044014.1, on the reverse strand, counting down.
GGATGCTATCCTCCAGAAATCCCTGCCTCTCATCACACCAATCTTAAAGATATAGTTATTCAAACCCTTGATGAGAGGCTTCCCACATATATACAACCCATGGTGGAGGTTGCCATATCTAAGGCTCTTGCTGATAGTCAAACCCCAACCAATGCAACCAAAAAGGGGGAGACATCAGTGCAAGACAAGAGGAAGAGGGGAGAGGAGGAGAAAGAGGCAGAAAAAGAGGTGGTGGTAGAGAGGGAGTTGGCTGAGGAGAGTAGTAGGGTGAGGGAGAAGGGGAAGAGGAAAGTGAGGGAGGTAGAGCAATAGAAGTGGCTGAAATCCAAAAGGATTTCAGTATCACTGATAAGATAAGGGAGAGGGAAGAAGGTGGCTGATCCTGATCTAGCAGCCCTTGTCAAGGAGGCTGATGCTGAGCATAACCGTTCAATGAACAAAGTCATTGAACAGCTGTTCAGGCAAGGCTTTGACAAGGACACTGCTTTGCTAGATCAAGAGATCAGGAATATGGAGAGGAGAGAGATTGAGTACCGATGGACTACTCATAGCCAAGAGGAAAGACAAAAACTTGAGGCTATGAGTAGGTTCTCTTCGAAGTACCTGGGCAGACCAGTCCTTGATGTTAAGGCATGGACCAGGGACAAACTCTTGGCAATAACCACCAAGATTTGTTCGGCTGGTGATTTTACAAAGGGACTGGTCGCAGAGGCCTTATCTGAAGCCGGTGCTGGGAACAGGACACTGCTAGTCAAGCTAACCAAACCAGCCCTTATCTCTAGGCTGCTAGCAGTGCCTGCCAACACTCCCACACCAACAACCCAACCACAACCCACAAAACCAACTCCTTTACCACCAAAACCCGCAGCCAATGATCCACCCTTGAAGAAGAAGAGAAGGGTGCTGAGGCTGCAAGATGAAGAAGAGGATGATGAGGAGGATAGCCTGCCACTCTCAGCAGTTATACCTCTACCCAAAGCCAAACCACAAACCATCAATCCCACCTCACAGCAGGACACTGTGAAGGTTAAGTTAGAAGAGGAGGAGCAGCAGAAAAGACATGATGAGGAAATGCTGAAAAGCATTAACAAATGTTATACTGCTACCACCTCTATAATAAACATGCAGAGAGAAGCTCTGAGATTATTCACCCTCAAACAAACCTTTCAATATGAAAGGAGAGGGTGAGAACTTGGCCTGACCCAAGGGTGGCTCACAGGATAGTCAAGAAGGACATGCCTGTGAGATACAAAAGCCAACTAAAGAGAATCGTAGATGAAGAGATCTCTGTGGCTATTGTAATAACACCCTGGGAAATAGTGGACGAATTCGAGAAAGCTTATAGAGCCGGCCAATCACCCTTTTCAATGCTAGATAATAGGGTGGTTAGGAAGGGTCTGGTCTATAAGAAGCTTGAGAATTTCCGTAGGAATGAGCTCACTTTGTTGTTAGAGGGTAAACACCCTGATGAGTTTGCATATAGGCAAATCACAACACTTGAGCTCAAAAATGGAAGACAGGTCAAGTATCTCTCAGAGCTGTACGGTCGGGAGGGGTTATTCGAAGGTGAGCCTGAAGACCTGTCCAAAGAAGAACAAATGATCTTTCTTCAGGCTTACTGTAGAGAATCCTACCGGCTTGTACGAGGGAGGTAGATCTCATGGATGGGGCAACAGCTCTGTGTCCAATTCCCAAGACAGAGCTCCCATCCATACTTAGCCAAACAAACACTTGAGACTACCTCTCTGGCCAGTGCTTATCTGGGTCAACTTCTAATCTGATCTAGAAGGAAATAGACCAATCTTTATGCCATCAATAAGTGGGACATCCAATAATTAGAGGTTTTGGCTGCATTGGTTCAGGGGGAGTTTGTTGGACCAAAAGAACCAATGAGCCAAGATCAGGAAAACCTCTAAGTCCCACATGCCACTGCTACAACTGCTGAAGACTCCCATCAGTTACAATGTTCTCTTGCTTGAATGTCAGACTCGAGAACATCTGAAGACTCTCATCAGCTATTGTGTTCTCTTGCTTGAATGTCAAACTCGAGAGCATCTTAGCTCCAGCCTCTGCTGTTATGACAAAGTCTGAAGAACAAAGTATGAAGATCAAAGAACTAAAGAATATCAGCTGAAGACTCCAAAGTACTGAAGACCAAGTACTGAAGTCTGAAGTACTGATCTTACAAGTACTGAAGACTTCAAGTACTGAAGACAAGTACTGAAGAATCAAAAGCTGAAGAACTAAAGAACTGAAGACCTTCTACTGAAGCACAAAGTCTGAAGACAAAGACTGAAGACAACAACTGATGATATCTACTGAAGTCATCAGTTGTTATATCATCTGAAGCCAAGTCTGAAGACCAAGTACTGAAGACTCAGAGTTTGTCACAACAACTGAAGAAGTCTTCTTCAGTTGTTGTGGGTTTTTCTTTATCAGTAATTTATTTCATTTCAGTAGTTGTACAACAACTGAAGAGCATGTTCCTCAGTTGTTATAGTATCAGTAGTTATAAACGACTGAAGAGTTTGTTCTTCAGTCGTTGTAGGATTTCAGTAGTTTACTTTTATCAGCACTGAGGAACTTTTGTAAGAAGATGTCAGTTGTTGACATCTTCAGTAGTTTTATGTTTTGACAGCTGTAATTTGAATATTCAGTGATGTCAGAAAAGGACATCACCACCATGCTTTTGCCGCCTATATAAGGATGGCAAGCCATACAGTTTTAATTGCCGAAACGTGTGACCAATAGAACATTTATTGCTTCGCAGAACTCTTCTCTCTCTATGTTTATGCTTTAATTGCAATATCTTTTATGTTCTTGCTTTAATTGCTAATTAATGTGCTAAATCCGCTGCAAACATAATCTAATTGATCAACACGAGAGGCTGAGATCCTGTCATGATCAAATAAAAGTATTAGGAGTTTAGTCGGACATTTGCGAACTTAATGAGCCAAGCCATAATGTCTAACATCATGTTTTGCTCAAATTTTAATTTGAATGGACAAACAGTCTGTCATGCGAATGGACACCTTGATGAACTTCAATCGCACGACTGAGCTATGCGAATGGCTTAATCGCACGACTGAGATGGATGAATTGCTCAATCGCACGACTGAACCATGCATATGAGTTCAGTTGCACGACTGAAGTAAACGCTTGAGAGAACATACGTCTAAGCCCAGTCGCATGACTCAGTCATACGTATGAGCTCATGCGCACGACTAGATCTCAGTCGCACAGTTCATTCGCATGACTGAACAAAAGTTTTCAAGTTCATTGAATCAAACTGTTACTCTTTGACACTTACTAACGTTTATTTACTTTGTGTCACAGATGGCGAGTCGATGGACGATGAGCACAAAGCACAACATTTGTGCTCATCTTGATCTGTCGTCACGCAACGCAGCTGAGTTCTCCGGTATCATCACTTTTCTACAGAGATCTAGGATCTTCCGTGTGATCTCGACACCGTGCACACCGTATAGATCAGTTGAGCAGTCTTTCTGGGAAAGCGCTGTAGTTGACAGGTCCTCCGAGCCCATCGTATCAGAGTTCCATCTTTGGGGAGGCTATAGAGATCACAAAGGAGGATCTCAGGACTGTCTTAGAGTTCGAGGATGATGCTGATTGCCCCACACGACTGCATCCCCTTACTGTTCGAGGATGTTTCCTGAGGGCTAAGTACTCGGGGCACATCAACGTAGGTGTGCTCAACAAGAGCAACATGTGCCCCCAATTCAAGTACTTAACCCACGTACTATTGAGATGCATCATCTCACAGAAGGGAGGCTTCGACGAGTTATCAGATCAGATGCAGAACGCCTACATGGCGTTGGTGCTGAATCACCCATTCAGCTTCTCGAGGATGATATTCACCTATCTGGTGGAGAACATTGAGGCGAAGGGCAAATAGAGCTTCTGCATGTACCCATGCTTTATGCAGATGATTATCGATCAGAAGCTCCCTTCGCTGCCCAAGGAGAAGGAGGACGTCATGGTCCTAGAGGTGATGGATGATACCACCCTCGGATGGATGAAGGTGTACCAGGGCAAGCAGGTGAAGCCCCAGTAAGGCGACTGTTCGGGCATCTGGCCCGGGAGGATTATGTGGCGCCAGCTAGGCGAAAGTGGCGCCACGATGACAGCGATTCGGATACCGAGCAGATTGTGCTCCCAGTTGACGACTCGGATGATGATGATAGTGGTGATGGTCGAGATACCGGCCCCTTTCAAACTCGGGCAACTTGTGCTGATGTTACATCTCCACCATCTACCCAAGGAGGTACAGAGACTGCTGGATTCTATCAGGAGTTTCAGTCTGATGAGGAGGAGGAGTCAGACGAAGAGCCTCTGGTACGAACAGTAGGAAGCCGGATCGTAGCCACTGAGAGAGGCGTGAGGGCGGTTGGTGGACGCTAGGGTGATCTGGGGAGGCTACTCCTATCCATCTTACTCCCCAGACCAACCCAGCAGCCAAGGGGGAGCCTCCGTGTCAAAGGGGACACGAAAGAAGAGGATGGCTCAGTCCTATGGCAAGAAGGGGAAGAGGCGAGGTTCACGTTGATTACCACCACCTCTACCACTACAGCCACCACCACTACTACCACGCCAGCCACTACTACTACCACACCACCCACTACTACTATCACACCTCCACCTTTAACAGTTACACCCCATACTTCTCCACCCATTCATTCACCATCACCCATATTCACCACAGCCACCACTACCACCACCAGCCACAAGCGGACCATCCTCATACCCATATTCCCTACTGGATCATCCCTTCCTCCTATTGGAGTAGAGGAACAGCTGTCAGCACTAAATCGTATGGTGCTGAAGCTGTTGGCTGCTGATGAGGAGAAGACTGCACAGATACGTCAGCTTGAGGAGCTCAATGCTACCCAAGCCCTCCAGATCTCACAGCAAGCCCAGCAGATTGCCCAACTTCAAGAGCATAAGGAGGAATCAGCTAAGAAGTTAGAGGAGTTGGAGGCAGCTAAAAAAGACAATCATGCTCAAACTCAAAGGATCTAAGGATGATCCTCTTAAGATCGGTGAAGGAGATGATGATGAGGATGATGGAGAAGATGATGAGAGTGATGATGATGATGAAGTCAGTGGTAAGGGAGAAGCAAGAGGAAGGAGAGAAGATGATGATGAAGAAGAAGGCGATGCAGCTGCATATGCCTCAACTCTGGGTCAAGAGCGAAGAACAAAGAGAAAAGAAGACCAAGGAGCATCATCTTCTGCCCCACCCTCTTCCCCTACTGCGGAAGACCCGACATGATTCAAGACAAAAGTAAAGCCTAGATGTCTATGTTTATAAAATTTTTGTACTTGAAATCATGTATTAATGTTATGTAATTAATTTTTATATATTGTTATTCAGTGTTTGATTATCTTGATACTTACTAACTATTGATGTGTTTACATGTTAATTCAAGCAGATCAAACATCTCAGCAAGATGAATAAGATGTTGCTCCCCTACAGCAAATCAAGTCTCAATTAACAATGATACTTGATTTGCAAGGGATTTTCAGGATGTCTGTGAGTTATACTCCGGAAGACGGAGAAATAATTCATGACCTTACTGATGAGCAACTTGCTGAGATGTTCCGGCTGAACCCGGATGAGATCGTCAAGGATGCTCCTACCTTTGATATGGCTAGTGACGATGAGCTGAACGATGTAGATGAAATAGAGATTAAGGACGTCACAGCCCAGCACTATCTAGAGTACACTGCCGAGAGGGAAATGTGGTTCCCAATTTGGGTATTACTCTCAGCAATGATACATTGGATAAGCTGAATCAAAAGGAAAAGGAGGCAGAGACATCAACAAGCCAAGCCCAAGCCTCGGACGCCGATGTGGACATCAGAAAGGCTGAATGGGCGGCTTGTTTTGTAGAGATCCGAGCCCAACGCGCTGCAACAAAGCCAAGTACCTACACCAAGCTCTACAAAGTGAAGAAGCATCTCAAGGTGCCAGGGAAGATCATAGCGTGGGCATACTTTGAGGATTTGAGTGTTTACGCAGTATAGAGATAGAGGGGAATAGAGTACTTTAGATTTTCACATGATCTAAAGACTTTTCCCGGTTTTGAGCTCAACTAGCTGGCACGTCTAAAGATGTTATATGCCGACCCGAAGAAGATGTTAGGCTGGTTTAAGGCTGCGTTGAAAAAGAGAGTACTGCACCAGGTGGGTTAACTTCCGACCTCAACAACCGACGAGGTATATCAAAGGGTCTGAAGTTAATCCCATTACTATCAGGCCGACAGTTGTCTTGAAACGGAAACCTCCGCGCACGATGTCTCGTATACCTATGAGGGAGATGCCACAAGGACTTTACCACCCCATTTTAAATGGTGGTACTATGATTGGCGTACTGGAGAAGCCGTCATTGTGTTGGATAGAAAGGGGACTTTGGAGACAATAAGGGTGTTCGACCCAATGTGGCTCACAAACTTGTCAGCAACTGATGTATATACTTTGTACAAGTGGCCATTGTTTTTTGATACGCAGGATATCGTGTAAGCACTTCAGTTTCAACAAGTTATACGTTTATGCTTTGCATTTGATATTCATGTTAGGGTTTCAAAGGAAGAAAGATTCAAGAGATATGAAGAGTTTGCTAAGGAAGTCAAAAAATAGGTAGAACTAGGTCCAAGGGGAGTTTGTTGGTACACATGTCCCTTGTTCTAGTTCTAGTGTGCTTAAATGTAAATGACTTTCATTTTGATTACACTGATGTAATGTTTTGATATATGTAATGAAAACTCGTTATTGAATGATTATTGGTTATTGAATGTCATATCTATTTATATTATTGTTTATTACATGCTTATATGAACATGTTATATGGGTTTACAGTTGTTAAACATAGTTCTGTATCATTAAAGGTTCAGGAAGGGGTTTAACAAAGGCTTATGATCCAGTCGCACGACTGAACCATGTGATTGAGCCAAACGCACGATTGAGTCATAAGACTGGCTCAGTCGTACAAATGAATCAATCGTGTGGGTCAATCGTCCGTGTGAGTGGATCGTATGACTCAGTCGCACGACTAAGCCATACTCATGGCTCAGTCGTACGAATGAAGACTGTAACCTATAAATACCACTTAATTCGTGGAAAAATAAAACACTTCGAGAATTCACAACCCTAGCCGTCCTAGAATGTCCAAGTCGTCCCTTCCAACTTCATAGAGCATTCCTGATCATTGCTAATCAATTCTTAGCGTTTTCTAATCGTAGTTTTGATCAGATTAACGTTCTCCCTGATTGGATCACCAATCAAATAGGATTCCGCACTATTTGATCTGATTTCGCGTAGATTGGGTTAATACAAGTTCGTACTCGGTCCTAACATTACACCTGCACTTAAAGACAATAGCTGAATTGAAGCTATGCAAGAGGAGCTTTAACAATTCAGAAAGCAGAAAGTCTGAAATCTAGTTGGTCTGCCTGAAGGCCAATATCCAATTGGTACCGGATGACTTTCTGAAAACAAACTAGATGACAGAGGAATCATTGTAAGGAACAAAGCAAGGCTGATAGCCGAAGGCTATACTCAAGAAGAAGGAATTGACTATGATGATGTCTTTGCACCAGTTATAAGGATTGAAGCAATCAGATTTTTTCTAGCCTATGCTTCATATAACAAATTCACGATTTACCAAATGGATGTAAAATGTGCTTTCTTATATGGTAAAATTGATGAAGAGGTCTATGTTGCTCAACCTCCCAGCTTTGAAGATCCAGATTACCCTAACAAGGTATACAAGCTTGAAAAAGCTTTGTATGGACTTCATCAAGCTCCAAGGAAGTGGTATGAGACATTATAATCCTTCCTATTGAACAATGGATACAATAGAGGAACAATAGATCAGACTCTCTTCCTCAAGCATGAACATCAAGATCTCCTGGTGGTTAAAATATATGTGGATGATATTATATTTAGATCAACAAACAAGAGACTGTGTGAAGAGTTTGAAGCATTGATGAAATCTGAGTTGCAGATGAGCTCTATAGGAGAATTAACATTTTCTTGGATTACAAGTTCATTAGAAACCAGATGGTGTATTCATCAACCAAGAAAAGTATATCCATCAAATACTGAAAAATACTCTCTTGCTGATACATCTTCATGCAAAACACTAGCATCAACCATAGATAAGCTTGTACCTAATGCTAAAGAAAAGTCTGTAGATCAAAGATTATATAAATCAATGATAGGATCATTAATATACTTAACTGCAAGCAGACCTGACATTATGTTGGTTTTTTGTGTTTGGCAGGTACCAATCTGATCCAAAGGAGTCACATATGAATGCTGTGAGGAGGATATTCAGTTATCTTAAAGGGAAGCCAACACTTGGACTTTGGTATCCTAAAGAAGGAGAATTCAACCTCTACTCCTATTCAGATAGTGATTTTGAAGGGTGTAACAATAAAAGAAAACCCAAAACACGTGGACGTAAATTTTTAGGACCAAGTCTTGTGTCTTGTGAGTGCAAGAAACAAATAAATGTTTCAGTATCCACAACTGAGGTTGAGTACATAGCCACTTCAGCTGGTTGCTTTCAAGTTTTATGGTTGCAAAACCAATTACTTGACTATAGGTATAATTTTCTTCACATACCAACTCATATAGATAATTAGCTGCTATGTTTATTATGCTAATCCAGTGCAACATAGCAAAACAAAACACATAAAATCAGATACCATTTTCTAAGAGATTGCTCAGAAAAAGGTTTGATCAAGTTGATCAAAGTAAGGATCAGCTTGCTGAGCTGTTTACTAAAGCCTTTGATTCAGTTAGGTTTAATTTCTTAATTGAGTCTTTAGGCATGATCAACCTTGATTAATCATCATAACAAAGAAAAACATGATCTGTCCTTCAAATTCTATTAATAAGAAAATCCCAAAAAATAAAATCTATAAAAAAATACAAAAAGATTGTCTTATTAAGTTGTTTTCTGTTTATAGTATTCATATTTTAGGAAATGATAGCACACTATTCCTTAGTTTACTTTCCTAATTTAAACAAATTTTAGGAATTGATGTGTGAGTAGGTTCAACCTGAGTAGAACATAAACAAATGCATGCTTAACATAATGTCAAGATGACAAATTGTGGAAAGTTCCATTTTAAGGATCAAGAAAGTATGTCTTCTCTTGATACGGTCTCATTAGTCACAAAAACACTCTATGTGTGCCACTTTATAGACTCTATCTTTGCTTATCATATACATCAGCACCTCTGTTTTACGTAAGCAATGCCCTGGTGATCTCATACTAATCCTTGTCATCTTTTTGTTTTACATGAGTAAAGACCTAGGTTATTGGCACCTCTGCTTTGTGGAGGCAATGACCTAGTGACCAGATGATGATCAGTCAATAAGTTCCAAAACGGAGCAGCTCTAAAAGAATCCAGTGTGTTAAACTATATACTAATTAAAGAGCATAACATCACCATTCATAAGATCTCAAAGAAATCTTAATATAAGAGTTTATGAGTTCAAGCATCATCTAAAAGTGTTGGAAATAGTGATGAACTGATTCACAACTAGAGGACAAACTCTAATGTGAATTCAAGTGAAGTCCATATTTGCCAATCTTTAATCAATACCAAAACACGATAAGCAGCATGCATTGTTGAACATATACTCTTGTTTGAATTTATGTGGCACATAATACTTGCAATCAACACTAGATCTATGTCTACTATTTAAATTCTAAAGTGCATAAAGAAGGGTCTAAGTGTTATAGTATGATCCCAAGATATGTTTCATATGCTTGTAAATATATTTAATTTCTGCTTATACTCAAAATTACAAAAAAATATGTTTGTTTTTCTCTTTGTTAGACGGAGAAGTGTTTTTTCATGCTATTCTCTCATTAAATTTATGCTAAAATTAGTTATTAAGCACAAATTTAGGGAGAGTAGTAATAAATCAACATCAAAAATGACTTTATCAACATTAATGAAGAAAACTGGATCTTGAGCAACTATTTTGGCTGTTGGATATCTGTCATGTGAAATTTTTGTAAAATTGCTATGGAACAAAGTCAACAAGGTCCAATAGCAATAAATGATCTAATAATATATTATAATCATACATCAAAAAGGATAACTCTCTATCCTTCAGTAGAGTGTAATGTTGCTTTTCAGCTGCTACAGTGTAAAATTTAACAAAGTTAAATTTTGTGTAGTAGATAAATAATATTTGTCTTCCGCATAAGATCTACAAAGGAATTAACATATTACTTTTGAAGAGTAATTTGGGTTGAGGGTCGTATATCATTAAATGAGATTTAAATGATATTCTGAGGATATAAATAGACTTGACTGTTGTAATTTCTATTCACTTTCTCATAATCATTTTCAGACCTAACCAGCGAAGAACTCTTAATCCTTTCGTCTTCGATCATCAAACACTCAAAATACCCTCTTATAACAAGATATAACAATCAAATCTCGATTGCATTTCATCATACGAACATTATCATCAAGGTAAATCTTTCATTATGCATCAAAATCACTGTTTGATTCTGAAACGTCATCAAAACTCTTCAACTTCTTAAAATTTTTAAGATTTTGATGTCTAGTATGAATCATTAAATCATTTTTTTCTGATATACTTGTGTATTGCAAATGGGTAATCGATTTGCTAAAGAGCATAATGTGTGTGCGTTTCTCAATCCTGATTATCCTTTCACTGAAGGATGCACATAAATTATTCAATATCTACACAGATCAAAATTATTTTACGCCCTAACTGCTGACCCAATTATCTATCAAACTCATGTGATAGATTTCTAGAACACCGCAAGGGTAGCAGAGGAAAATGATGAACAAGTGATATATGCATCTATCAAACATGAAATACTGAGAATAGATGAACAAACAATCAGAAAGGTATTGGAGTTCGGAGAACAAGAAGTAGGTCACCCTGATGTATTCGATCATGAGTACATTTAGAGGGTATTTGACCTGATGGGATATGATGGTGTCTACCAAAATAGTGAGATCAAGAAAGGGAGATTATGCAAGCCATATAGATTCCTTTGTCATACTTATTTAGAATGTATTTCAAATAGAAAGTCTGGATGGGATCAATTCTCAAGGCACATATCTTTAGGGATCATTGGAGTTTTTCAAGGAAGAACTTATAACTACACAAAGTACATTATTGGATGTCTATGTGATCAGATTTAAGTGCAGAAAGCTAAGAAGATGTACATGTTCCCAAGATTTCTTCAACTCATCATCAATGATTCCATGTCACACATAGAGAGGGAGGTGATATGTTTGTTCGAGCATATTTGGGAAGGTTTGTGCTAAACAAGATAGTGGAAGGTATGAAGGAGCTGAAATTGAGATGTTTGATCATGTCGTGGATAAGAATGCTGATATACCATAACAGTTGATCTTTATAGAACAACAAGAACAAGAATAACAAGGTGAAGCATCCCCAGCATCAGCTGATCAAGCTATACAGTCTCCACCTTAATTTCCCATGATCAATCAACCACCATCACCCCTACATCATGAGATAGTACAACCACTATCACCAGCACAACCACCATCACTAGTACAACTACCATCACTATACAACCACCATCACAAGCATAACCATCATCACGACAAAGTGATCATACACATCCCATCACTCCTATTCAATCACCAACCTTCATAAATACTGCTGGAACTGAACCAGTTTCACCAGCTACTGAACACACTCAACAAATTTCACTGTCTTCACCTAAATCAACTCAAGGCTCTGCAGCTACAGAACCAATTTCTCCCTTTCGGCCTTCTTCACAACAAGAACAACCTCAACTCATAAGTTTCCCTAGTTGTTGAATCCAATTCAACATCTGATAGCACTACTCGCACTGAATTTTTCAAATTTAAAGAAGGTATTGATGATGTACATGATGGGAAACTGAAGAAGTGTGCTTGGAAGTTGAAAAAGATCAAGATCTAGAGGTTGAACAAGTGACTGAGACTGAAGAAAAGTTTGTTAATGTTATAGCTTATCATGAAGATGATCTAAACGATGATGAAATTGGTGTGAGTAAAAGCTTTCTTGTGTCTGAATACAATAAACTAATCATCAAATCAAACAAAAGAGGAGAGAGACTGAGAGAACTAAAGGGAGTTCTAAAAGAAACAGATGCACTTCTAACTCTGCAAGAAGACTCAATTAGAAGACTGAGAGAGGATGCTTAACAGATCATGAAGTTATTGATGCCTTTAATAATTAGTGAAAGAATTGAAAGAATTTATGGAGAAAGAGAAGACAGATAAGGAGCTGAGTGTTATAGAAACGAACAAGGCCAAAATTACCATTTCTAAACAAGCTAAGCTCCTGAAGCAAAAGATGATGAAATTGAGTGTTTGAAGAAAATAATTAGTGAACTTGAATTGTTCAAGCTTCTTAACAAGCATCACAAGCAGCAAAACCATAAATAACATCAAAAGCTATCTCATCTCGACAACAAGCTTCAATCATCCAGTATAACAGAAAGAGAAAGTACTAGGCTAAGATTGAAAAAAGAATCATAGAGGTGCAAGACTCACCAAAAAGAACCAAAACAATCTCCCCTGAGCATACCCTATCAGGTGAAGTATCAACATCAAATCCAATTGACCCCAATGATGAAAGTGATGATGAGTGGGAGGAGTTAACTAAACAAGAAACTCCCAAGGATGCTAAAAACAACAACATCTGATGAGCTGCTCACCACACAAGACATCCTTGAAGAGAGACCCAAATCTACCATGTTCATGGACCTCATTAACAAAGGGTTTCCATATGACTTGGTAGAAAGGATGAACTCGGATGAAATGAAGCAAGCCAACAAAGATTTCACTATGATAGCTTCATGAACTTCCAAGCAACAAAAAAGATGAAAAAGAAATTGGGTCATTGTGACACCAAAAAGCTGAATAGAAACAACATAATTTATTGGTTGCAAAATCATAACCACAAATTCTATGAGCTAAAAGACAGGTCTGTATAAGAGCTGGACAAATGTTGGAGTATGTGATAAATATTGAGTTGCAGACTGGAGTTAGATTCAGAACAGAAGCTCCAAATCTAAGTCATGCCCATCAATCAGCTCCTACTGAGCCTATCATTGTAGAGAGTAAAGATATGCATAAGGGTAAGGAGAAAATGATCAGAGAGCCTAGGGAGGTTATTCCAAGCAAAGTGTGGCCTCTTAGAACAACAGTGAGAGAAGTTGCTGAACGCAAATCCACACTTTTTCAACTCTTTGATCACATCACAACTCCTAAGTCAGATAAGAATTTGAGATAAGTGCATGGAAATATGATGCTGACTGGGATTATGCAATCATAAAAAGGGCATCTCGAATGATTCAACACTTTCCTCTGATTGAATTAGTCATCTTACTCACAGATGCTGACATCAAACAACTTTAGAGCTTACTAATCACTAACTACCCAATACATCTAAGAGGAAGAGATTTCTCTAGGATGGTTGGAAAGTTATTATCAAAATTCAAGGATGATGTCCTTAAAAAAGCAAAAAGAGAAGATGAGGAGCATAATAAAAGAAAAGAAAAGCAGAGAAGGTCATTGTCTAGCTCCTCACACTCTGTAGAATATGAATTCTTGATATGGGTTGGTTATGTCAACAAGAGAACTACTTCAATTAAGAGTTTTGAAGGAAACCAATTCTCACATCCCATCACTCAGTGGGGATATATTGAGAAAACTAAGAAGCTAGTATTGAAAAGAACAACATATAAGAAAGGAGCTATAAGTATTATGATTTTTGATAATTTTGAAATCAAACTCCTACATCCAAGCTCCACTGCTTATCTACATGATAAATTCTTTCCAAGGCTCAACAATGAACACGCATAGAATGACTTATGTCTATATGTGCACATGATTGAAGTAATAGATAAGATGAATGCCACAACCAATAAAAAAAGAACTCCCGTCTATTACAGAATTGAGAATATCTGAAGAAGATGAATTAGAAGTTGTTAACAACAATATTGCTGATGCAACTTTAACAACAGAAGAAGATATTTTTGGAATCAAGTATGATACCTTGAATAAGATGAGCTGAATAGAGATCAAGTATAAATATGATAATCAAAAGGAAGTTGTATCTTTCTTCAACAAAAGCATGCTGTCGAGAGTAATAGAGCTACAAAGTTTAAGGAATTGATTTAAAGAACTAAACCTAAGAGGGGGTATTGTTAGGTCTAGAACTTTTGTATAGGTTTAGTTCTTTAATCAATCCCTGTAATAACACTTGTACATCTTTTATCTTTTGTATGCAATATACATTTATAGGTTAACCTGTTGGAATATTTAAAGATGATACTTACGAAAACCTAAGTGCCAAATCTCATGATGATTATCAAAACCGACACGGTGAAAATATGCTAAAGATATGATAAAAATGAAGAAAATTGATCAAAGTCAAACTTGGTCAAACTTGGTCAACCATGGTCAAAGTCAACAGTCAACATCGGCGGTCGTCCCAAATGGCGTCAGCACCCGACAGTCATGCATCAGCAACAGAGAATTGGTCAGACTTAGAACTATATTTGTGTAATCATTTTGTGCTTAAATGTAATATTTTCTTTTTTTGTAAAGAATATAAATGACTAAGTGTCGTCATTTATACTTGACAATCACCAATAAGTTAGAATAGAGTTAGAGAAAAAAACAAACACAAAAGGTGTAATCACTAACATTGAGAGAATTCAAGGTTGAGTGTGTGTGAGAGAGTGTTCTTACAAACTCCTTTGAATTCCTCTTGAACATCATGCATATGAATGAATGAAATTTATATGAATTTGTGTTCTTGAATTTGTTCATCATTCATTCATCATCATACATGTTCATCTCTTGCATATAGATCATCACAAAATCATCACCAGATCTATGAGATTCCGCATCACAGATCTGATAAACGACAACAATACGATCGCAATATTCGATCCATATCAGTGAGTATCGGATTTCCACAGTTGGTATCAGAGCCTTGGCTCCTTGTTCTTCAAATTTTTCACAAAAATTTGAACCACAAGTTTGATCTGCAAATTGTTTTTGTTTTTGATGAAATCAAAGCTACCATTAGCTTAGATTTGTTATTTCGTGATGATCTACAAGTTTTCATATCCATTGAAGTTCATTTGAGCCATTAATTTGAAGATTCAAGTAGACTTGTTCTTCAAGTCTTCAAATGTTCATGAACGTGAAATTTTGATATTGTTCTTGTTTGATCAAATTTAAGCTTCTAATAGCTTTAGTTTGTGATAACTAACACATCTGCATAGTTTCATATTAATTGGATTATCATAACACTCGAATTTGAAGACTTTTGAAAATTTTGTGTTCTTGAGTGTTCTTGAGGAAAATTCATCAAAATCATGAATCTGATGTTGTTTAGCTGAAATTGATAGTGGTTTTAGTTTAGAAACATCAAATCTAAGGTTCGTTTATCATTCACAGCATCCAAATCATACATTTTGAACATTGATTTTTAGATCTGGGTTTTTGTTGTTCTTGGTGTTCTTCATGTGTTCATCATCTAAATCCGAGTTTATGTGATGATTATATGAAATTGATTGTTGTTCTAGCTTAAATCACTTATCTACAGCTTCTATAACCTTAGATTTTACCCAATTCCATCAGAAATCCAAGAATCAAAAGTTGGTTCATTCAAGAACATGAAGTTTAACTTTTTCAGAGTCAAACTATTTTGAAATCCAAAATTAGTCTATTCTACGATTTAATTCGGATTTTGATTCATTTGTTCATCATACAATCATTCAAAATCATTCAAACAAACATACATACAACAAGTTATGAATTCGAAAGTAAAATTTCATTCATAATCAACATTTACAAAGAATATACAAATTACACTTGATTTTTGACTAATTGTTCTAATTTCACAGCTGATGCTTTAATTCCACAGCTGATGAGATAATTCCATAGCTGATAATCTTCATTTTTCTTGCAACCAAGTGTCCACAGCTAATGCCTTAATTCCACAACTGTAATGCACAAAGTTCACAGCTGACAAACATAAAATTTTCTAAGTGTTCAAAACTGATAAACAAAGCAACCCACAGCTGATGAACAAAACTTCCACAACAGATGAACAAAACATCCACAACTGATGAACAAAACTTCCACAGCTGATGTTTTAATTCACAGTTGATACACTTCATCCATACTATATCTATCATCATCTTCAAACATCATTCACCATTCATTCACATTTAGCCCCAAACACAGCCAATATCAACAAACAAACACATACAAACTGTTGCAAATTCATCCATAACGGATGTGTTAACAACATACAACGGATATTCAAAGTTCGATTCACAGCAGATGAATTGAACATCAAACCCACAGCTGACAAGTAACTCAGCCACATCAGATGACTAATTGATTCACAAGCATAAACCCACAGCATAGTTTAACATACAGCGGATAAGCTTCAAGTCCACAGCGGACAAGTTAATCACACACACATCAGTCCACAGCGGACAAGTAATCTTGTCCACAGTGGATGAATAGAAAAAATACACAACGGTTGTGCAACTGAGGTCCACAGCGGACGATAAGTTCGATTCCACAGCAGACGTGTAACACCTTGTCCACAGCGGACAACTTGGTCCACAGCGGACGACAAGGAAAACATACAGCGGACAACAAATTTGAATCCACAGTGGATTAGTAATGTTGGATTATGTACGGGTTCGGTTACGTCACGTTGCCAACCGAGCTATGACCCGTAAGAGTTACACCTTGGGCAACAAATATTAAGTCCACTTAATTTGATTAACTGTCACTTACGAACTATATCGGTTTTTATAATTTATAATTGTTATAAATTATTTAGTATTAATATTAATTTATTAAAGGAAAAATGAGATTGCTTTTTGAATTTGAAGCTTAATTCACAGAAGAAAAAAAGGAGGAAAGTGTTCACTCAATTATTGAGTGAATGATTTGTAAAGAATAAAACCTACTCCCCTATTCCACTGACTCCCTTATGCTTTTGGTCTCCATTATATTCTTTCACATGGTGATCAGATGAGTGGCTTTTGATGGGCTTTTCATGATCAAGAGATTCATAATTTCTTCATCTTTCACAAAGGTCATCATCTGATTCACATTGCTACTGCCTCTTGAAAAGAAGAGGTATAGTTGGATTTTTCTACCTATCACAAACAACCGATATATTTGATTGCAACCGTGGATCATGCCTCTTAGAGCCGCAACCACTGTGTTCCAATTTAGTGTTCGTTGGTTTTAGCATTCATTCATTGTCCCTCGGTGTCTCAAACGGTTAATTATTAACCACAAAGGTATATTATATCTCATCAGTAGGTTATTTATATTCTGTATTTGCATTGTTTGTAACCCAGATCCTGTCGGGTTCATTCTGGTATTATATTATTACTCCGCTGCGTTAACTGTTATTAATCTGATTAATAATTATCAAAACTGTTTTTGATAAATAAACTAACGATGATACCACTGAACCCAACAGTGGTATCAGAGCCAGGCTTACAACATGCAAATCAGATCCGGTCTGTTAACTGGTTATAGATCACAAACTTTAAAATTATTTGAAGTTTCTGATTTATATTATTTTGGGCAACTTGTTTATTTTGGTTAAATATTTATTAACCAAAAGATTGCCCGTATTATTTTGATTGTGTTTTAATATGTAAATCTGGCTAGACCGTGTGGTTGAATGGTTGTGATGTGATTTGTTATTGTTAAAGTTTTTGGTTTTATGGTTTTTTGCCCATTTGATGCCTCAAAGTTGTAATAGATTAGAGT
Organism: Flaveria linearis; assembly: GCA_024085815.1. Lineage (NCBI taxonomy): Eukaryota > Viridiplantae > Streptophyta > Magnoliopsida > Asterales > Asteraceae > Flaveria > Flaveria linearis. Next base: position 46,604,120 of record CM044014.1, on the reverse strand, counting down.
TTCTTTTATTTTGTATTTCTTTTGTAAATATTGTAATATTTGAAGACCCGAAGTCAAAACTGGAGACAAGACGAATCAAGGAGTCAGTGGGAGCCCATCAAGACAACTAGATGCACTTAGGTCCATCCTTGTGGTTGTTTTGTGTTTTCACCCATGACCTAGCTTGATCTCGCTATTTGGCTCTAGCGAGATCAAACAATCATAGCCATTAGATTTACATATTATTTTGCTATTCTGGTTGCTTTATTTTATATCACCCAATCTAATATCAAACTAATTAAAAAAAGTTTTTTTTACAATCAAAATAAATAACAAGTTTTAAACTTATTTTACAACTTGTTAAATTATTAAAACAAATTGTTTGTTTTAAATGGGATAATCGGATAAGTTTTCAAATTCAAAATTAGTTTGAATTTCAAAACTTAAAACTTGATAATTTTTAAATTAAAATTAATTATCCATTTAAAAGGATAACTAGATAAGTTTTCAAATTTAAAATTAGTTTAAATTTTAAAACTTAAATCTTAAAAATTTAAAATTATCAACTTAAAAATCGGTTGTCTATCTCCCGATGAACTTAGTTTTAATAGGGTATTAAAATCTGGTGTCCCGAGAGCTGAAAGGGTTCGTCATTTATTATCACGAACTATATATTGTAAAACTAACTTTTACGACGCACGTATAACTTAATTATACGTTGTGTTTGACCCTATTCGGTAAACACAATTGGATCCCATAGATAAAAATCAATAGTCTATGCCACCCTACTATAAGGAACACTTGGAACATTAAGCGAAACATCAGTGTTTGGAGCCACAGCACCGCACTTGATGTGTAGTTTATTCTTCCAAGGTGCAAGGGTTTTATTGACACATCCGGCCCTTTCACAAGTAACTGTTTTAGGATGACTATTACTTTTCTCTCTTGTTACGTGCCACAGCTGTCTAGAGAGAAAATGGGCATAGATGAGGCTAAACGTATCAATGCATTGACAAATGTTGTCGTTGCGGCCTCATACACGAGAGTTGTGCAATTTTCACAATTGATAAACATTGTCAGTCTGCCTAATCACTTACTAATGTAGCGTGCCCCAGCTGCCTTTAGTGACTGACCAAGCCATATTCTCATTCCTTATTTAAAAATTACTGTAAATGGGTCATTAATTAAAATAAGGAAACAATACATCGAAAATACTAATTAATTTATTTTGCTTATAGATGTCTTCAGAAACCAACAACTCATTCATTCTCAAGTCTATTCTTGAGAAAGAGAAACTTGATAACACCAACTTTCTCGCATGGCACCGCAATCTGAGATTGGTTCTCAAGATGGCGAAAAAGCTCTATGCTATAGATAGCGCTGTTCCCAACGAGCCTGAAAACAATACGGCCGCAGCCCATAGAACTTGGGAAAAATTTAAGGAGGATGCCGATGAGGTAGCCTGCCTTATGCTAGCCACCATGTCTCCTGATCTCCAGAAGAACATGGAGGACATGACTGCATTTGACATGATTGAGCAACTTAAGAGCATGTTTCAGAAACAGGCCCGACAAGAGCGCTATGATACCATGAAGGAGCTTATATCCTGCAAAATGCAAGTAGGCTCGCATATTAGTGCCCATGTGCTTAAAATGAAAGGGTACATCGACCAAACGGCCAAACTTGGTTATCCTATGCAAGATGAAATGGCAGTAGACTTCATTTTGAACTCCTTGCCTAGTTCTTACGACCAGTTCATAATGAACTTTAATATGAATGCGTGGGTTAAGAGTGTAGCTGAACTACACGGTATGCTCAAAACTGCTGAGCAAAACATACCAGGTAAAGCCAGTCAAATGTTGATGGTCCGATCTACTGGTGTTAGGAAACCAAACCCCAAGAAAAAAACTTATAACAATAAGGGTAAAGGTAAAGTTGTTGCTGCCAAGCCTGCCACCAACAACAAACAGCTGGCTAAAATAAAGCAGCGCTCCCTCCTGAGGAGCGACACTGTTTTGAATGCAATAAGATGGGACACTGGAGACGTAACTGCCCTAACTATCTAGCCAAGCTGAAGGTGAAGAAGGCCAATGGTGAAGGCTCTTCTTCAGGTATTCTGATTTATGTTATTGAACTTTTCACTGTTTCCAGCAACACATGGGTATTTGATACTGGATGTGTTTACCACATCATTAATGTCATGCAGGAGCCTGAAAAGTGGAAGAAACTGAAACAAGGCGACATGGAGCTAATCGTTGGTGATGGGAAAAGAGTACCGGTTCTAGCAACTGGAACATATCATCTTTCTTGTCCATCTGGTCTTGTAATTACTTTAAATAATTGTTTGTTTGCTCCTGGTTTAACTAGAAACATTATTTCAGTTTCTTTATTGTTTGAACAAGGATTCAAGTATGTTTTTAATGATGCTGTTATTTCTGCCTACTTGAATGATATCTTTTATTTTGAGGCTAACCTCGAAGTGGTATTTATGAGATTGATATTCAAACAAACAATAATGTATATGTTAGGACGTGTATGTACGAAATACTAACTGATTCTAAGTTATACCAGATCAAATAGTGCGGAATCCTATTTGATTGGCGATCAAATCAGGGAGAACGTAATCCGGATCAAACTAACGATTAGAAAACGTTAAGATTGATTAGCAATGATCAGGAACGTTCTGTGAAGTTGGAATAGACGAACAGGGCGCTCTGGGTCGACTAGGGTTATGAATATTCGAAGTGTTCCGTTTTTCCACAAACTAGGTGGTATATATAGGTAAAGGTTTCTCATTCGGGCGACTGAACCATTCGCATGGTTCAGTCGTGCGATTGAGCTATACGGTTGATCCATACGCACGATTGAGCCTTCAATCGTACGACTGGTTCAATCCCATGCTTCAGTCTTCCGACTGACCCAGTCTCATGGTTCAGTCGTATGACTGAGCCATTCGCATGAAGTTATTCATGCGTATGGTCCATTGGCATGGCCCATTCGCATGATAACTTCATCATGTTAAGTTTGAATGTGTTAATCATTTCAACATTATGCATACCAATTCAAACAACCACAAACCTATATAATTAATCATTACACAACCCATTAATGAAATATATAAACATTATAACATAAACAACCAAATGTATTTCATTAATCAGTGTTCAATCACATATAATCAAGACATTACAAAGATATTACATTCAGCTCAGAATCTAGGGACACATGTATCAACAGTATATAATCTTTCTAATGTATCAAATCTGGAATTAACGATACGTTTCTATGGCATTGTAGACTTGGCCACATAAGCAAGGCCCGTGTGAAAAGGCTTCAATCCGAAGGGATTCTTGAATCCACAGGACATGAATCTTTGATGAATGCGAATCTTGCTTAGCTGGTAAACTCACAAAGGATCCTTTCACCCATGTTGGTGAATGGGCTAAGGATCTGTTAGCACTTATACATTCTGATGTATGTGGTCCTTTCAGAACCTGTCTAGAAATCACGAAAGATACTTTGTTACGTTTATTGACGATTATAGTCGATACGCCTATGTCTACCTTATGAAGCATAGACATGAAACCTTTGAAAAGTTCAAAGAGTTTTAGAACGAAGTAGAAAACCAACTTGAAAAGACTATCAAAGTACTTCGATCAGATCGAGGTGGAGAATACCTAAGCCAAAAGTTCATTGATCATCTAAAGGAATGTGGAATTGTTTCACAGTTCACTCCACCCGGCACACCCCAACTTAATGGCGTGACTGAGAGGAGAAATCGAACCCTACTTAATATGGTTCGATCGATGATGTGTAGAACTAACTTACCTCACTCCTTTTGGAGTTATGCTCTTATGACCGCTGCCCGCCTTGTCAATCTGGCACCGACTAAGAAGGTAGATAAAACTCCATATGAGATATGGCATGGGTCTAAACCCAATTTGTCTTACCTTAGAACATGGGGATGTGATGCTTATGTCACTAGCGAGTCTAATGACAAGCTAGATCCTCGAGGCGAAAAAGCTATTTTCGTTGGATACTATAATAGAAGCGGGTATTACTTTTACCATCCTGATGCAAATATGATCTCCATCAAAAGGAAGGCACATTTCCTCGAGAAAGAGTTTCTTGATCGAGGAACTGGAAGTAATATTGTGGATCTTGAAGAAATTCGAGAACCACAAACAAGCGCTGATGTAGTCGGTGCGTCTGAACAACAAGAAATTGTGACTGATTCAGATATAAACACAAGCGTTCGCAGAAGTAGTAGAACTCGTAAAGAACCTGACAGATATCTTTGGAATCTAGAGGGTCCTGAGGTTCATGGTAGTAGCTGATTCTGGTGATGAACCTACTAACTACAAGTCTGCTATCTCAGATCCGGAATCTGCGAAATGGCTAGATGCCATGAACGCCGAGATGCAATCCATGCGAGACAATCAAGTCTGGGACTTGGTTGAGCTACCTCCCGGTTCACGGGCTGTAGGGAGCAAGTGGCTTTTTAAGAGAAAAACCGACATGCATGGAAATGTACACACCTATAAAGCACGGCTAGTTGCGAAAGGCTTCACTCAAACTCAAGGTGTTGACTATGATGAAACTTTCTCACCCGTTGCTATGATCAAATCGATTAGGATATTGCTTGCCATAGCCGCGTACTATGATTACGAGATATGGCAAATGGATGTCAAAACCGCTTTTCTAAATGGACATCTCTCTGAGGATGTCTATATGGTTCAGCCTGATGGTTTTGTCGATCCACAATATCCAAATAAGGTGTGCAAACTGAATAAGTCCATTTATGGACTTAAACAGGCATCCCGTAGCTGGAATCTTCATTTTGATCAGAGAATCGTCGAATTCGGTTTTGTCAAAAGTGAAGATGAGCCTTGTGTTTACAGAAAGGCTAGTGGGAGCACTATATCGTTCCTCATATTGTATGTGGATGATATACTGATCATTGGAAACAATATCTCAATGCTTAACGAAGTTAAAAAATGGTTGGGAGCTTGTTTCGCAATGAAAGATCTTGGAGAAGCTGCTTACATTCTAGGAATAAAGATCTATAGGGATAGATCTAAGCGGCTTCTAGGGCTTAGTCAAAGCACATACATAGACAAAATGATGACACGCTATAAGATGGAAAACTCCAAGAAAGGAGGTGTTCCAATGACTAAAGGTACCGTGTTGAACAAATCGCAATCTCCTTCAATGGACATTAATATTAAGCGAATGGAAAAGGTTTCATATGCTTCAGCGATTGGTTCCATCATGTATGCTATGCTGTGCACTAGACCTGACGTCTCGTAAGCTTTGAGCATTACTAGCCGTTATCAGCAAAACCCTGGCTTTGCTCATTGGACTGCAGTTAAAAACATTCTGAAGTACTTGAGGAGGACTAAAGACATGTTTTTAATGTTTGGAGGAGTTGAAGAACAGCTCACTGTAAGATGTTACACTGATGCTAGTTTTCAAACTGATCGAGATGACTCTCGCTCACAATCTAGTTTTGTATTCACACTCAATGGTGGAGCCATCTCTTGGAAAAGTTCCAAGCAAAGTGTGGTGGCAGATTCTACCACTGAATCTGAATACATTGCAGCATCGATGCTGCAAAGGAAGCTGCTTGGATGAAGAAGTTCATAGCCGATCTCGATGTGGTTCCAAGTATTCAGCAACCAATCGAGATATTTTGTGATAACACAGGTGCTATTGCTCAAGCCAAAGAGCCCAGATCTCATCACAGGGCCAAGCACATTCAGAGGAAGTTTCTTATATACGGGACATAGTGAAACAGGGAGACATCGTGATAAAAAAATCGACACAGATCAAAACCTAGCAAACCCGTTTACTAAGCCCATGACTCAGAACAAGCAAGATCTGCATAGAAATGCGATCGGGCTTAGATTAGCTAGTGATATGTTTTGATTTAGTATTTGAATGTATGAACTTTTAAACAGTTATACTTTTGAATTCATTTTGATCTACTGATATAGATACAATTATGTATCCTATAACTGTGTTCAATTTTGATACGTTTAATCCATGGATATTGTATTCTAAATTATCCATAGTCGGTCAGACTTGTGGGAACAATTCTGAATTAAGACTATTCTGAATTTAGACTCAAGGAGTTGACTTCTAAATTCACAGACCTCATTATGAATGACGTTGGATGTAACTCGCCACAAACCATCTTTATTATAAGATGCTTTGATACTGGTATACTCATTTAGTATCCTATGACCTGAGATGCACACTAGAACTTCCGTTTACCGAGGGTTATTCTTTGATCACTGTCAACCGCTGTCGCGTAACTGCCAGTCATAAAGGCTTTGGTTGGGAATAATTCTGAAGTTCAGTGGGAGTTGTATGTAGTCAATAAGGGATTCTGTACTCTTACATTATATGTAACAGTTAGACATCGTGGCGCCCTCGTTGATTCAAACTGGTGAAGTGTGAGGCCTCACCCAAACTGGCTGTGTGTTTGATTGGACCATTTTGAATCTAGATCGGGAACTATAATAATTGAGTCCTATATGAGAATTAATCTCAATGACTCAATTGATGTCTTTTACAGAAAGGATAAATGACTATGATTACCATAAGTTTATTGTCTTGTTGTAATAAAATGATACTAGAAGAAGATGTTTGGTTAATGACTTTAAAGTGTCATACCTTGTTGGGGGCAGCCATGCGCAGCTAGAGCGCCGCTGACTGTCTACGTGGAATTTAACCGAATGCCGTCCAAGTGGGAGCTTGTTGGATTATGTACGGGTTCGGTTACGTCACGTTGCCAACCGAGCTATGACCCGTAAGAGTTACACCTTGGGCAACAAATATTAAGTCCACTTAATTTGATTAACTGTCACTTACGAACTATATTGGTTTTTATAATTTATAATTGTTATAATTATTTAGTATTAATATTTATTTATTAAAGGAAAAATGAGATTGCTTTTTGAATTTGAAGCTTAATTCACGGAAGAAAAAAAAGGAGGAAAGTGTTCACTCAATTATTGAGTGAATGATTTGTAAAGAATAAAAAGCATTCACCTACTCCCCTATTCCACTGACTCCCTTATGCTTTTGGTCTCCATTATATTCTTTCACATGGTGATCAGAGATGAGTGGCTTTTGATGGGCTTAATTTCTTCATCTTTCACAAAGGTATAGTTGGATTTTTCTACTGCCACTTGAAAAAAAAGAGGTATAGTTGGATTTTTCTACCTATCACAAACAACCGATATATTTGAGTGCAACCGTGGATCACGCCTCTTAGAGCCGCAACCACTGTGTTCCAATTTAGTGTTCGTTGATTCTAGCATTCATTCGTTGTCCCTCGGTGTCTCAAACGGTTAATTATTAACCACAAAGGTATATTATATCTCATCAGTAGGTTATTTATATTCTGTATTTGCATTGTTTGTAACCCAGATCCTATCGGGTTCATTCTGGTATTTATTATTACTCCGCTGCGTTAACTGTTATTAATCTGATTAATAATTATCAAAACTGTTTTTGATAAATAAACTAAAGATGATACATCTGAAACCAACAAGTAACACACAAACACACACAAACACAGCGAACACAACACAGCGAACACAACAATCACAACGGCAGCGTATGAATTAATTCAATCCCATTCGATTACTTGACACACAGCGGACAACCGCGACCCAATTACCTGTCGAATTAAAACCAACACTGCAATACGACCAACAACCACCATCGACAATCATCATCTTCCTCGATCAATCTTCGACCTTTGACCCAATCCCTAAAATCACTTTCAATCGACCCACACCAACACCAACGACTGCAACCACTCAATCGACCGACAACACCATTCGATTACAGCAATAACCACCGTCGAACCATCCCTCTCAATCGATCATCCACCATCGACCGCAACTCACCAGGGACTGTTGATTTTGATTCACCGAAGAGAGGAGATTTCGTGAGAATTGAAAGAGAGAGGTCTGAGAGTTTTTGGGGTAGAAGACTTTGGGTGAAAGAAGAAAGCAATCAGACTTCTTTGTTTATAAGTTCTTTTACCGACAAAGGAGATTCAATTTTGACTTTTATTTTAGCTTTGACCAGCAAAATATATATATATTCTAATAATTATAGATATTTCTTATCAACAAACAAAGTTCAAGCTTCGGAAGTTAAAATTTCTACTTTAATTAAATGTTTTCAGAAGAATTCATTTGATTTCAGAAGATTTCTTTCACATTCGGAAGCTTTTAAATTTTGACAAACTGTTTAAAATTTTGTTCTCGGGAGAATTTTTAAAATTCTCGGAAGATATTATTGTATAAAAGAAATTTAAACAAATTCATAATATTTTTAATCAGGATAATTTGATTATAATTTGATTAATCATCAAGTTAAAATCATTTAATTTTAATTGATTAAATCCAAATTTTAATTTGGAATATTCAAATATTGTTACTTTTTAATTGAGCTAGATTAATCTTAGTTGAGCTTAACTAAATCGTAATCGAACAAACATCAACAACACAAACATTCCTCCATTGCCTGAAATTCCTAAAGATAGGAATATCAATCTATGCTCATCAGCATGCATAAATGAAGTTCAGGCTTATCGAAAACATTGCAACAATTTATCATACATGATAAAGGAGGAAAGAGCTTCACATGTAGAAGAATTACAAACTTCTGCAAAACAAATCAGTTCACTAGAGAAAGAAGTTGATAACTTTCTTAAAGAAAATCACAAGCTAAATGCCCAATCAACTGAACTCTCTAGGAAGTTAATAAACACAAAAGCTGAAGTTGAAGCCAAAATATCAAAATCAAGTACAACTAAAACAATCATTAACTTGCAACATTACATTGAGCGTCTAAAACAAGCAATCAATACAGAAAAGTTTATAAATGCAGAATTAAATATACAACATAAAGCCTTTGAAGATAAAATCAATTCTCTTCTAAAGGATGTAGACAAACTCCTTGGAGAAAGATTTAGTCTTCAAGCTCAAATTACAAGACTCACTGAGTCTTTTACAAAGACAAAATTAGATTATGCATCAACAGAAGTTGAACTTGAAAATCTAAAGCTGACTGTTAGCATGTTGGAAGAGCTACTTCATGCTCAAAGAGATCAAAATAAGAGAGTTGGATCTACATATCATGTTGTTCCTCCTCCTTACAATGATAACTACACAGAAATGCCAACTTCAATGACAAGTCCATTTAAAGAAGATTCAAAGATGCATTATCATCATCAAACAGACAAACCATACAACATCACTTAAATCACTTCTCCTGAAATAACACCAAAGCTGTACTTCAAACCAGAATCACCATAGAATGAAACCTTTCATTCTTGTGATGGTCAAGATGGAGATCCTACAAGTGATGACAGTGACTATGAAATCAACCAAATAAATAAACAAACATTGTCATGTATTAATCATGTCATTGAAGAAATCAATCCAAAACAAACACAACCACACAAATCCAAAACAACAAAGCCTAATAATAAACAAAAGGCTATGGTTCTTAATGAGAAATTCAAATCAATAGGATTACTTGAATCAGAATTGCCTAAGGCTAAACTAAAAGAAAAGATTAAGATGGAGTTAAAGAACAAACAAAAGCTTGAGGTACAAAAAATCAAAGAACAAATCAAGAGGAAGAAGACTAGATCTAAAAGAAAGAAGAAAAGTCAGACCAAGTCTTCTACACCTGATCCAAACTAACCATAAACCTTAAAAGCAACCTTAGAAACTCCAAAACAACAAACAATTCTCTATGAGACATGTAATTCAGATTCACATAAGACTAAAGAGTGTAAAAACACTAGGAGTGATACATATATATGTCCTCACCAAAGAAAACAACACAAACAACCAAGACAAAAGGCTATGAAGTTTCAAGCAAATCCATCTTCGTCATTCAAGCCTAAGGGAAGAAGATCCAGACCAGCTTTATACTGCTTAAATTTTGACATGGTGACTCATAACACTTCAGAGTGTTCATACAATAATTCTCCCACATCACAATACAGAAGAGGTCAAAGATCTTATCATACATCAGAGTCATACTCACCAAAATTGGAGTATGAGTACTACAACAGACATCATAGCTACTCTTCTCCTTGATCACATCGACATGGGTATGATTTTAAACATTTTGATATTCATGATTATTGGGCACCAAGACATTATCCTAGGTCATACACACAACACAAGTATGATAGATATAGGAATAATGATTGGTATAATGATTATCATAAAAGATCACGTCCATCAAATTATTATAATCACGGTTATAATTCTTATGATGAATATGATCACATGCCAGAAGAAACAAATATCATGAAGGACAAAGATCCTTTGCTACACCTCCACAAAACTTTCAAAAGCACAATAGATTTTCCAAACCAACCAAAAGATTTTCAAAAACCAAACAAACTCCTTTTCTTAAACAACCTAAAGTTGAGTCAGTTGGTTTAAAATCAAAACAATGTTGGAGAAAGAAAACAATTTCAGGAGGTGAATCTGATACATCATCAAATAAAGCAAAATCATAAACATACGAGCAAGTCACATGTAAAAATACTAATGGACAGCTCAGGACAGTAATGGCCTGGGTTGAAACATCTAACTGATTTGGTAGTATAATAGGGATAGTTATGGAGGCCTACTAACCCAAGAAAAGTTAGCAGTGGCTGATCCCTTCCCATGACAAGAATGTTCTTCATGTTCATGATGTTTATGATATAACTGAGCCAAATTGAGCAGAAATTAACCAGAATTCAATGCAGGACGTAAATCACTTACAGAAACAATGATGGCAATGCAAGAAACAACCGATGTTTCATTCCATCTGCTTAGTCTGAGTATATTGCTACATGGACTAACTGTTTAGGATCTTTATTGTATTGATAACACATATGGCATTTCGTTAGTTTCTCATAACCAAAAATCATAAAAATTAGAAAATCAAGAAAAATCCAAATATAGTTCTATTGAATCTTCCTGCCTTTACATGAGAAATGATAGTACACTTATCTACTATCTTTTGCATCTATTTTTCAAATCAATAAAGACTGACAAGACTTTGTTTGATATGTCAGTAGGCTCAGCTTGAATTGAAGATAGGCATATTTGTGATGAATTAAATCAATATGCATTGTGGACCAATACCATCTTAGGGTATTGGTAAGCAATGACATTTCTAAGTGTTTGCTTGTGTGGTTACCAAAACACACCATGCGAAAACGGTTTATAAATTTCACATTGATAAAAGCGTCTGTTTCTCCTTTGTTGTATGTAAATACAGACCTGGAGTAAACATGAGGACAACCTCTGTTGTGCTGAGCATAGACCTAGTTGTCCTTGCACTAAAAGTGTTGATGCTAAAAAGAATCCCAATATGGATCAATGCTAAAAGAATTTCAATGAGGATCAACTTCAATGTGAAGTATAAAAGAATCTCAACGCAGATCAAATCTAAAAGAATCCCAAAGTGGATCAAATCATGATAATTTATACTCTAAGTAGTCTGGTTCAAGTTGCAATAAAGTGTGACCTTGCATTTCATGACGAGGGTTATGCTTCCATACTTCTGAGTGTGGGTTACTCAATTAGCATATCTAATCCAACCTAAACATGATAAATATCACAAAGTTTTGTAAATAGATCCTTGCATGAGTTTAAGTGGACAAACATAATTACAATTAACTTTGTTCTTTGTCTATGTCTATTCTAAACTTTTAACATTCTTAGATGTAGAGGATTTTGGATTAGTATGATCTCATTGCAATTGAAGCATTCATGCTTGTAAATATCTTGATTTTGAAAAAATCTAAAATACCAAAAAGATTTGTCATTTTTAGTATTTTTCTTAGTTTTGGCAGATTTATATGTGTTATTGATTTAGGAGTGAAACTTCCATGTAATACCTCTACCGATAGGATTTAGACTTGCCTGAGTTTCTTATTCAGTTCAAGATGTTAAGAGAACATTCCTGCTTCCTTTAAAGATCTCCTGCCAGTTGATGTGAACTAGGAATCCTCCTCTTGGTGTCTTATACATAAAAGTTCCTCACCCTCTAAAGCTTTTATTAAGGGAGAGTATATGTTAAGTCTGAAGAATTTCTGATGCTTCTCCTTCATTTCTGAAGTTGAGATAAAGCTGCTGATATCGCTACCTGTGCAATCCTCAGTGTATGCAAGTGGGTGTATCTTTAAGTCTTCAAAATTATAATAGAAGATCAAGCTGATGAAACATACATCAAGTGTCGAACCAAAGTATTTATGTGCTAAAACAAAGTCCTTTTCTCAATGCCTTTTTATGAAGCTTCTAAGAAGATGCTACCAAAAAAGGGGAGAAGACTGCACTACAAGACTACACATCAATCAACATACAAGTTTTGATAATCATGAGGTTTTGGCAACATCATCTTAGGGGGAGTACTGTTGGAATATTTGAAGATGATACTTGCCAAATCCTAAGTGTCAAATCTCATGATGATTATCAAAACCGATACGGTGAAGATATGCTAAAGATATGATCAAAACGAAGAAAATTAACCAAAGTCAAACTTGGTCAAACTTGGTCAACCGTGGTCAAAGTCAACAGTCAACGTCAGCGGTCGTCCCGAATGGCGTCAGCACCCGGCAGTCATGTATCAGTAACAGAGAATTTGTTAGACTTAGAACTATATTTGTGTAATCATTTTATGCTTAAATGTAATATTTTCTTATTTTTGTAAAGAGTATAAATGACTAAGTGTAGTCATTTATACTTAACAATAACCAATAAATTAAGAATAGAGTTAGAGAAAAAACACAAACAAAAGGTGTAATCACTAAAATTAAGAGAATTTAAGGTTGAGTGTGTGTAAGAGAGTGTTCTTGCAAACTCCTTTGAATTACTCTTGAACATTATACATATGAATGAATGAAATTTATATGAATTTGTGTTCTTAAATTTGTTCATCATTTATTCATCATCATACATGTTCATCCCTTGCATATAGATCATCACGAAATCATCAACAGATCTGTGAGATTCCGCATCACATATCTGATAAACGACAACAATACGATTGCAATATTCGATCCATATCAGTGAGTATCGGATTTCCACATAACCCTTTTATTATATGTTGCTCTATATGTATTTTGCAAGATAAACATTAGTCTTAGTCAATTTCTTGAATTGACCAAGTGTTGAACAACATCTATGCATAAACAAATTGTTCCTCTGTAGACCTTCTAGAATAATGCAAGTATGGACTCTGTAGAACTCTTCCGTAAGCTTTACAGCAACTGGAACATCCAAGGCAACTGCAGCTCCTACGAAAGACCAACTTGTTACGGATGAACAAGTAAAACATCTGTGGAAGATCAATCTCCTACAGAAGACAAAGCTCATGTGGAAGACCAATATACTTGCATGTACGCAAAGTACATCAAGTCAACAAGTCAAACACAAATGATGTCATAAGTTAACTTTTATAGACGAGTTCACTTTAGTCAGAGAACGTCACGTCCAGAAATTCTCTAAGTAACATTCTTATCTCGATAAGAAAGTTACTATTACCCTAACAGTAAATATTTAAGCCTATAAATACGAGGCTTAAGTACACACTTTTAGGTAATAGATTGTGATTGACTGCTGCGAAGCATTACGATCAAACCCTAGAAGCCGCAAACAATCTCATAACAGTACATGCATTAATATAGCATTAGAACCCTAGCAATAGCAATAGTATTCATTGTTTGTTTGTTTATTGTAATCATTATTCAAACATTAATGGAAACCTTTTGAAATATTTATGTTGTTCTTCATCTTATATTCATCTGCTTTTCATTAGTTTGATTTGTTTTTCATTGTTTGTTTTTGGCAAACAATTATACATCAATCAATTAATCGAATAACAATCAGTGATAATTTCATGACTATTATTTGTTATCAACTAAACTGATAATTCCATGACGATCCTTGGATTCACATGGTTGAGATCCTGGTGTGTAACCCGCCAAACAGTAATACCCCGTCTATGGAAATTCAGGGTGTAAAATTAAAGAAACTTGTATTTGTTTCTTTAAAAATATGATCTTTTTCATCAATGTTGCCTTTTGAAACAAATTTGTTCTTGAAATCGTTTTTCAAGTCAGATATAGATGTTGTGACTCGTTTTCTTTCATTGGTCTTAAAATCTACTTTGGATTTTAGTTTCTTTTCTTTGTTAGACAGTATTGCACAATCATTTGTAATACTAGAAGCTTCTGAATTCTCATTGATCATTGATGATGAATTACATGAAGATTTTTCATTACACATTTTATTTTTTTAAAACTAATTCATCATCACTTTCAAATTCTTCAACCAACCCATCCATCTTCATACTTTCTGCAAAATAATTATCATGATGAACTTTAATTTCAATTTTTATGATAGGGTCAACAGTCAGTGACATATTGACTTAAGGTGTTAAGTCATACTTTGGTTGACAACCTAATCTATAGGTCTCTTCATCACAACTGTTACTTGATAAAGGAAAAGAAGTATAATCATGGTTAATTCGTGGTGCAATGTTAGAATAATGAACTCCACCTTTACCACCATTATTTTTCTAGTGTCATTTGAGATTTGATTATGCCTTCAACCATATTTGAAGATAAATCAAATTTCTTAACTATCAATTTTTAGATAAGAGTTCACTGTTTAGTTTATTAATTTCCAAAGATAGTTCATTACGAGTTGTCAAATCGTTTATGTTACAATCTTTATCATAAAGATCCAATTTAGACAGATAAATCGATTTGTTCAAACCATATATCTTTTCTTTATAAATTTTTCATCTATTTTATATTTACGAGCTCGATATTGAACTTTCTCAACTGCTAAGATCAAGCGTTCGTTGTGAACTCTGTATTTTTCTACCTTTTCAATACAAACATTTGAAAAAAGAGAAGTATATACCTCATCGGTTTCTGCATTCTTCTTTGTCTCTTAATGGACAACATTCACCATGAAGGCCATCTTCACATTCTTTTTTGCTTTTGATGCTGGAGTGGTCTTAACAGTATAATCTTTGCTAGCATATGTAGGGTTTGTTAGAACACAAAAACGTAGTTTAACCCATTAAACTTTCTGAAAAACGCAGCGGAATTACAACTTAATAAACTTGTTTATAAGCTGAAAAATATGTTCAATAGATGACCATATTAATGTATAAAACAAATCCATGTAACAAAGGATCAATTATGTGAATATGCAAGCTATGAACATATGTAAAACTACATAAAATCACAGCTTCAATGAGCTGTGATATCTACCTTATTCAGCAGCATAAAAGACCAAAGAAAGGAAGATTTTGGATGCTTAAATCGACCAAGACTTCAAGTGTAGAGGTCCTCTAGCTTGTATACCCCAAGCCCTTTGCTACTTGTTAGGAAGAACCAACACCAAAACTACACAAAATAGCTCTCCAAATCCTCTAATGCTGCTGCTCCTGGCCGTAGCTTTTGAGAGAGAGAAAAGTGTTTTATGTATCTTGCATGCAATGAGATTGAATGGAGAGAAAAGGTTTCCAAGACAAGTTAATGTATGTGTTGTGTCCAAGGCAAAAATGGTCCAATGATAATAAAGGGGGGGCGGCTGAATCCTAATTCAAAAAGGGTTTTCCTCCTTTAAATAAAACACACACACACATTAAAAATGGTCTTGCAACTAGACATGTAATTAACCATTTAATTGTATGTACAAGTTGTATAACTTATACAATTAACCATTTAACTTATAAGTTATAATTTCTCATTATTATTTGGTGTTATCTAACTTATTTAAATAACACTTCAAATAATATTATTGAACAAAATATTCTAATAAGTTGTTCCCTCTCATATGCAACTTGTTTAGAAAACCCATTTTCTAAATTGGTGTAAATATTTAATTGCATGATCATATCATCAATTAAATATTAATTGGTGTTTGCTAAGCTTGTTAGTGGGTATAACCCGACTTGGATCATAACGTACTAACCGCATCAATATTCTACGTGTCTTGGGCATATAGATTCCTACAGCATACGCAGATGCTCGAGTAGTCTCAACAGTTGTGGCTCTCTTTTCTTCCTTAGCTGGAGTCGACTTAACAACTTTTTATTTGACTTCTTCAATATTGACTGGAGTGAACTCGACAGTCTTTGTTTCCCTTTCTTCAGATTGAGCTGGAGTGATCTCAACAGTTATTTCATAAATTTCCTGCACTTTTTTGTTTCCACTTCCTTCACGTATTCCTTCTCACCTATCTCAGTTTTAATACTCTCTTCCTCAGCAAACACACCATTGAATATATCATCAGGCACAAATTTAGAAAATAAATTGTCTTCAATATGCTCTTCAACTGGTTGGATCTCAGCTAACAGAGCAGTAGACAACCTAATGTCAAGGATTTCCATTTGATCTGACTAATCATATTCTTCATTTGTTTGAAACACCAACGCTTTGTTCTTGGATGATCTAGCTTGATCAATTTTGTTTCCACTTCCACTGTCACCATTTTCTTTCCATGATCATGCTGGTTTGATCTAGGTTTAGTGCATTCTCTAGCAAAATGACCAGGCTTGTTAAATTTGTAACATTTCAAACTGGACTTATCAAACCCGATCTTGCTGGAGTTGTTCAGACCAAACACCTTTCTACCAGTTCTTCTTGCAAAGCTTTTAGCTCTATACACCACCGTAGCCATCTGATACTTTATATCATCCTCTTCTACATCATCGGGGTTAACTTGTTGCAAGTCATCAACCAAGATGTTTGGTGCACTAAGCCTTCCAGCATAAAATGCTTCATAACTATTGATAAAGGAGGTTAATAGAGCCAGGTGCTCTTCAGCTATCTGAATGGTTTTCTTGGTGGGTTGAGAATTTATAACAAAAGCTTCTTGTGTTGGTTGAGAAGCTTGAATCTCAGGGTAGGTTTGAGGTTGTGGTTGGATTTAAGCTTGGACATAAGGATTTTGATGGTGAAGTTTGGTAATGAGGAAAGGATTGGAGCAAGATTTGATCTTTGACAGTTGGATGAGCAGATGTTGCTGACTGTTGTTATTGACACAACTGGGAATAGCTGACATAGTAGTTTGGGTATTTTGGCATACAATGCTGATGCTTCAGCTCCCATTGTGTTGATATAATTAGCAGCCCTTTGCTTATCATCCATATCATAGAATTTGATGGTTGAGATGAGATCAATGAGAGATAAAGTAAACAGATCCTTGGTTCTCTTGATGGTTATGCAGTTGTTGTTCTAGCTATATGGTAGAGAGTTTAACAGTTTTTTTTACTGCTATACTCTCCAAGGTAATTCCTGCACTCTTCATTTTATTGATTATCTTAACAAACCTAGACATCTGAGCCTCCAGAGTTTAACCAAGAAGATGATTAAACATATTAAACTCTTAGTTAAGCATATCTTTTCTACTCTCTCATGTCTTTATTTTCCATGATTTGTTCCTCCATTACATCCCAAAAATCCTTAGCCTTGGTAAAATCTTTAAACTTCTATGCAATCTCAGTGGTAAGTCCCATGGTGATGACAGCATATGCTTTGTCATCAACCTCCATCCATTTAAATCCTCTTCATCCCATAAATGCTTTGGCTTAGGAACCAAATCTCCTTTGTCATTCTCGTATACTAGAATGTATGGACCTTGCTTGATAGATCTCATCATTCGGGGTTTAGTGTAGATGACATGGTTCTAAAATCTATAAGCCAAGTCTGGGTAATCTTCTTCATTGAGCAGACGAAAAGTGGCTTAGTGCTTGAGCCAATCTCATTGTTGAGATTCAAAGTGGCAGTGATGTGCTTCAGATTAGCCATTTTCTCACTTAGAAAATCAATTCTTCACAAACTCTTCAAACTCAAAGTTGACGCATGAAAGATCAAGTTCTCACATAAAATCTTAAAGTTCTCGCGTGAACAATGCAAAGTTCTCACGCGGATAGTTTTGTAAATGAATCTTGTGAAATCTTCAAGTTATCACGCAAAAGGAATCTTTTGGAACAAACTTTTGTAACAAACTCTTGCGAAAAGAACTTATCAGGTGAAAACTCAACTTTTCGCAGAAATGATCAAGTTTTCTCCTGATTGATCTCTTTGATTTTGAAGGTTTCCAGCTTCAATCTATCACCAAATTGATTAAACTTTGATTAATTACGTGTTCAATTAGTGATTTATGTTCAATTAAGCTCTAACTATCTCTAATTGATTCAATTAAGCTCATATTAAGCTCATAACACCGTCAATTCATCAATCAACAAACATAACAACTTCATCATCTTCAAATGTGATCAATTCAAGCAGAAATCAAGCAAAACTTCGAATAACAATGAATTCAATGCTCATGAACTCTTCAAAACACTTATTCAATCTTCACTTCAATCAATCTAGAGCAACAAGGCTCTGATACCAATTGTAAGGATCAACACCAATATGCAAATTGATCTCATAAGAAAAATGTGGAATATAATCTCTCACGGTAATAAGAAGAAGGATCAGACACACATAAACATGAACATGAATAATTCAAATTATATTGCTCTCTGATTTGAAGTGCTTACAATACGAGGGAAGTCAGAAAATAGAAAAGTTTTTTTAATTACAAAGACTAAACTTCTATCTATAACAAAATGAAGTTCTCGCGCAAAAACACTAGTTATTGGCGTGACTAGATGTTGTCGCGCGAGAAGTAGTTTTCGCGTGGTAACTTTGGTTCTCGCATGAACTTTGATCTTGATCTTCATCTTGATTTGATTTCCTGAGCCTCTATGTTCAACCTCTACAGACTACGTACTATATAAATAGCTTGTCAACACTAATTATTTGACTTCAACTATCCTTTCACTCATCTTCACTAAGAAACACCCACTTATACTAAACTCAAACCCTTTGCTTGCCTACGCTACTCATGGCTTTGCTCTAATACCACCTCCAACCTATAACCTAGTTCCTCTTGATGTATCTTTCTCGATTGTCACACATATAATTCTAAACATATGCAGTTTGTTTACAATAAATTCCCATACAAAAATCCAACTCCCACTATCACACCTCGATCATTAGCCAATGACTTTCTCATGCATCATTATACTAAAACTCTACTGAAGTCCGACTCTCCCCCATCACTCCTTTAATGTCCCCATCAACCTTTCTTTCCTCTACTCACCCTATATCACCATTACCCACCACCTCCCTATATCCAAACCCTATGAAAAATACACCTAACTCTTTGTTGGATATTGTCTGTTAACTTTAACCCATTAAAAGTACTAAAAAATTTTTTAATCAAATTATGTGGATGTCTTAAAACAATTTAGTCTTATTAATTATATACCCAAATTAGGTATCTAGATACATATAGTAAAATAAAAACACAACCATAGGAACGCATAACAGTTATACCTTGACGACAAAGTTTAAACTTTAAACCTTAGAAGCAATCAAAGATCTTGCTATTAGATCCGAATCATGAAAATCTCAAGCTTTGCAATGTTTGCAACCAGAAGCAAGTTCTGCGACCACATGGTGATCACGACGATGATAGAGGTCATTTGTCGTGGAGCTGTTCGACCCAAGGAAATCGAGAAGGGGGGTCTTAGTTATCGACAATAAGACAAAAAATAGGGTTTCTCTAATCCTCTTCTTATATATTTAGATGAATTTTTAAATTAAACCCTATCGTTTAGTTTTGGTCCTTGTATTATTAACACTTAATAATTTTTATGTAACTAACTTTTACATCTGGTTTTACTAATTAACGTTTAATTAGATAAGAACTTTAAGCCCCCTTATAATTGATTATTTCTCTAAATAATTTACTTACCATTAATTAAATTGTAACTTTTAAATCCTAACGTGAAACCATTTCACGTTATTCATTAGTTGTTGTCCAATTTGTAATTCTTTGGATCGTACGTCGATATTATTATTGAAATTATCAATGATCGGACATCTACGTCCAACACTCTTCACCTCATGGATTACCAATAACCAACCATCCTCTTTCACGTCCACCCCCCTAAGCCATAAACTACTACAACCATTAAACCGCCATCCCATAAACACATCTCATCCACCCCTTAAAACATATTCATATTGCAATGAAACTAAAATCTCCTCCACCACCTTCATCTCCTTCCTCACCTCTATCCTCATCTCATATTTTCTCTTTTCCTACTCACTATTCTCCCTCGCCATCATTCTCTTATCAACGTGAAATCGCAAACCAAATTCTCACTCCTTCAATCCAAAATTGATTAATCCCTCTATTCTTCATCATATTCCCCCTACCCCACTCAAACTGATTTCCCATGCCCAGGCTCTTAAAAATCATAGGTTGTGTAAGCCATGGATAATGAATTTAATGCACTAATCCAAAATGGAAACTCAATTCACACACCTATACAACTGTAATATGGTGTAAATGGGTATTCTGTATCAAAGAGAATCCTAATGGCTCTATCAGAAAATACAAAAATGCTCGGTTTTCAAAGGATTTCATTAATAATATGTAATAGATTACTTTGAACATCTAGTCCAGTAAACAAGCGCGTTAATTTACACCTCATTCTCTTTGTTTCCCTTTTAGAAAATTACCCCTTAAGACAACTTAATATTAATAACATCTATTTGAATATCAAGAATACATGATGCAACCACCCTACTATATGCATCCACAATATCCTCGCCATCTTTACAAGCTCCAGATATCCTTATACAATTTGAACAAGCCCCTCAAACTTCATACAATGAGCTATCACATTTCTCATCTAATTGACATTTGTAAGTCCCTTCCCACTATCTTTGTTCGTGGTCCTTGACGACCATGGTCCAAGAACCTTGTTGGTTGCCTTAAAACGTATGTAGAAAGGTAAAACCATCCAAGCTTCAACAAAGAAATCACAATTGACCAAAGAAGAATTACAAAGAACAGAAGGGAAGGCTACCAGCAGGGGTCAAGGTTCCAATTCATCATACCATCACCAGTGTGGTGATGGTTAAGGCAGATTTAACAGTTGTGGGAGGTTTGGTAGACACACTTCAAATGGTTGCGAAACATAACAAAAGGAACATGGCAGAGGCAAACTAAACTGTAAGAATTTATGGAGCTATAATTGCGACAAAATGGTTTGTTTTTCAACTGAGTTCATGCATCTAGGAAGACTAAAGAAGAAGCATTTTTGACATAAACAGATGATGATCAAACACTTCTTATTATGAAGATCACACAAGAGCTAGTGTTACTTAATGAAGAAAAGGTTTTCGCAAGTGAATATGCTAAAGATGGCAATGGAGATGATACTTGGTACCTAGATAATGGTGCAAGTAATCACATGACTGGGAAACGAGAAACTTCAGTGAACTTGAAGAAAAAGTAGTAGGGCGTGTGAAGTTTGGAGATGGATCACCTGTGGAAATTAAAGGAAATGTGTTAATTTTGTTGTAGTGCAAGTATGGCGACTGTTAGATCGGGGTTATAGATAAACAAGACTTTTCTATCTAATCAGAAATTAATAAATGTGGAATTTAAGTTAACAACTTGCTAACAAAATACAAATACTTTGAGTAAAGACAAATACATAAGTTGTGCTTTCAGAGTATTCATTTGACTAATCTTTAGAGTATAAATGATACAATCAGTAGATAAACTAAGTGGCTTGACAAAGCTTGCCTCTACTATACAAGTGTGAGGACTTTATACTATAAAATCTAAACAATAAAAATAAACTATTGTATGTTCTGAACATATAACAAAATAGACAATCTGCATATAAGAGTTAGGCGGCTTCAATACTATGTTGTCTCCAAAAGGCGAAACACAGCAGTTGTCGTTGACTTAGGCAATGGCTTCATGTTTAGAGTCATTACGCTCTAGCGGCTTTAGTGTCGGCTTCATGATCATCATCACAGTGGATGTGATTTTGCAGCAACATTTCTAGGTCCTCTACTAGAACCTTCAATAGCTCTATTGCCTCAAACACTATGATGTCTTCATGATCCTGGCACATGATCACTGCTTCTCTAGTGTTTGGATTGTAAATCCAAGTGAGAAGCTTCTTTCAAAAAGTAGAGACCCTAAGCAAATGCATAGTTCTTACAGTGGTTGGAAGCATATACATGAGATGAATAAGAGGTCACTGGGTGAGTGGATGGATCCAACTTTAGAGACTCTCCTCTTAGCTCATCATTTACTAAAGAACTCATATCCCATCAATTGACTGTAATTGCTTTTGTTATAAAAAACATTTTATTAGCGACCAGTAAAATTCATTATTGTTAAAAGATATAATATAAGGTATTTATCAAACACAAAATATAAGGTTTTCATCAACCATGAAAGTTTTAATTTAAGATCTACAGATAACTGATAAAAACTAACCATTAATCTAACTTTATGAAGTAACTTTTGCAATGTATATGCTTAAACAATTCAAACCATGTAAGCTTCTAGTCAATTCCATATGGATTTCATCAGACAATAATTTTCATCAAACACAAAAGTTTACTTCAAAACCTATAGAAAACTTTTAAAAGTTTACCAATGATATGACTATATGGGGTAACTTTTACAATAAAGATGGTCAGACAATTCAAACCATGTTAGATTTTACTCAAGTTCATGTGTGTTACATCAAGCACGAAAGCTCTACTCATGAATAAAGAGGAATAACAAAATTTATAACTTATTTGACGTTATGTGATAACTTTTGTAATGTAGATGGGCAAACAATTCTAACCACATTGGATTTCGATTTATTCCATGTACATTTAATCATGTTAGGAATTTAAATGTCATTTGAAATCATTTTGGAGGGAAATCTTATTTTAGCATGTAGTTTTAAGATAATTTAAAAAAATCTACCAAGATCCATACATATGAAGATGAAACTTTTAAAAGCACCCATAAAATGTTTAGAAACAACAACCTTTACAGAAAAGTGGTGTAACACCCGCATTTTTGTTTTAAAGAAATATAAGAATAAAAGAGAAAGAAAAAAAAAGAAGAAATGAAAGTCAACCTAAACTGGAAGGGTGAAAAGTGTCTAAGGTGCAAAGTTTGTATTTATTTTGTACAAAAAGGTGGCATGGCCGCCCATTATACCCTGCACAACACCATCATTCGACTTTTAGAGAAAGAAAGAAGAAAAAGCTTCGGGTTGAGAAGGAGATTCAAGCAGGATTCGAATTCAAGGTAAGAATTCGTGAAATTAAGTTGTTCTTTGCTAGCCTTAGCCTCGGTTATATGCTTATGTGCGTTTGTATGTGTTCGAATGTGTGTTTAGAAGATTTCTAGGTGTTAGAACCGTTGGAAGAAGTTCAGGTGAAGAGTGTAAACTTGAAGAACAACAAAGGTGAGTTTCTAGAACCCCTTTTTACATGTTTTATACGATTTTGGGGGCTGGAAAATACAGGTATGTATGTTTTTATGAGATTGGGTATGTTAGCCGTATATTTATGTGCATGTGTATGTGGGTAGGGTATGTTTTGGGCAAATGTATTGTTATGTTTATATTAAGTTCATGCTTAGAATGGTATGTAAATGCTAGAACTAAGTAATGAAATGTTTGGGACTGAGAACAGCTCAAAAATATGTGAACAGGCTGCTAATACGCCTATACAAGGCTCATAAGCCTGAACAGTCCTCATACTCCGAGGACCTTAACCAGAAACTTAAGTGTTGGGGCTTATGCTCCCAAAAGTGCTCATGCGCCTGGAATTTTGACTTAGAAAACTAAGTGTAGGGTAATAAGTCCAAACAGTGCTCTTGTGCCTGAGACATGACTTAGAAAACTTACAAAGTAATATGTCTAAATAGTGCTTTTACGCCGAAATTATGATTCAGAAACTAAGTGTAGGGTAATATGCCTGAATAGTACTCATACGCCTGAATTCTGACTTAGAAAAACTAAGTACAGGATGATGAGCCTAAACAGTGCTCATATGCCTAAGTAGTAAACTGCTAAGTGTTGGGGTGGAACGCCTGCACAGTGGTAATACGCCCAGACAGGACTCATGCGCCCAAATAGTCCTCATGCGCCCAAGACTTAGAATTTAATGCAGAATTTTCGTGGAAGTTTGTGCAGCCAGGGTTTTGGACTAATATTGACTATGGGTCATTAAATGCATATGATTATGTTTGTTTGACATTATAACCTTCATTATTGATATGTTATGATTAGAGTTATTATTATTAATATTATTAATATTAATACTGTATGACTCTACGTGTATGATCATGATCAAGATAGAAATTTATTATCATTAATAAAACAAAAAATTAATGATAAAGAAAAGTGGAACGGAAACGAATGAACGAATGGCTTGCAAGCAAATGAATGGAGGTGCACACCCCTGGCAGGTGTTAGCTCAACTGTGATGTGGGTTAGCTACCCCGAAGGATGCACACAGGGTCAATCTTTGAGATTGACAATGAGGTGAGCAACTTTGTATTGCAACAGACTCGGTTAGCAGGCAATTGTGAGATTGCCACTGAGGTGAGCAACCAGGTGTTGCAACAGACTTGGCTAACATAATGCACACAGGGTCAATCCTTGAGATTGACAATGAGGTGAGCAACTTTGTGTTGCAACAGACTCAGTTAGCAGGCAATCGTGAGATTGCCATTGAGGTGAGGTGTTGCAACAGACTTGGCTAACATACGATCGTGAGAGATCGATATTGAGGTGAGCGGCCTTGTTGTTGCAACAGACTCGTAAGAACGAATGTAAAGACCGAAAGAGTAATGGAAAAAGTATGAATTGAACGAACGATGAGGATAATAATAATATTATTATCTGGATGTATGTAGGACGTATGCTCACGAATGAAATATCATAATAAAGTACAAAACGGGATCCTCGTCATTCGACCTCAGTAATCGTGGCTGTGTGCCATGAAGATGGTAAAGCCTGACGGGATCTAGATGATACATGAATGATAATGAGTTATGATGAATGAACGAAAGCTAACGAACGCAATGAAAGATAATAATGATATTATCTACATATACGTATAATATGTGGGCATGTACGAAAGTATAGTATGATTGGAAAAAGTAAAGTATTTTAAATTATAAAACTAGAACTCACTCAGTAACGCTGACTTTTATGTATTTTCCAGTTGGCAGGTAAGCGATGCTGAGGATGGCACCCTGGGATGGCTACTCGGCGGGGCAAGACTGACATCCATTCATGTTTTGACGATACTGTTGTTTTGTAATTCATTCTACTAATCTTTTATGACTTATGAACTACCATGTATTGCTTAACAACAGTGTCTATAATGAAATGAATGGTTTTGCTAAATAAATTCCGCTGCTGAAATTTATAATGTGTAATGTTTTATGTAATTACTGCTGTGAATGACCAACTGTGAGGAGCCCGGGAACGGGGCCTTACAAGTTGGTATCAGAGCCAAAGTTTAAGTGAAACGGGTAAATTTTCAAAATAAACCTTACTTAAACTGAAAATGAGACAGACGGAGGGATATCAGCCCGAGTAGCTACGCACCATCAGGTATTTCTTTTCATAAAGTTAACCAGAATTATGTGCGTGTGCTATTTGGCTTACGTGTTCTTAGTAGATTTAGATACTGATGTAGCCAGGATAGGAAATGCTTGGGGTGTGAAAAGTAAAGTAAGTGGCTAATCACAACTGGCCACTGTAATTAGGGACTTACTATACTTGACATAAACTGAGCTATTACCTTGAATGACTGTGTTAGTGTTTGAATCTTATAGCACTTAGGAAATGGCTGGGAAGAAATCTTCCAAAGCTTCTAGAGGTAGAGGTCAACCGCGTGTGACTAGGAGCAGTGCTAAGGCTCCTGAGACGACTCATGAGAACCCTGAGGTTCATGACCGGACTGAAGGAAACGAGAATGCCAGCTTGAACGCCTCAGCTCGGGAGGCGATTGCTGACGAGGTACACCAGGTCATGCAGACAGTCTTACCGTCTGTGGTGACTGAAGTCATCAGAGCTGTGAGGAACGAGGAAAGGAAGGAGAAGGAGGAGGAAAGGGTCGACTGGGAAGGGAAGCAAAGGAGAGGAGGAACGGCCAGAGCCTGAGATAGTAGTTTCTGACGAGGAAGAGGAGGGAGCAGTAGGTGTAACGACCAAGGGATGCAGCTATGGGGCATTCCGAGGTGCAAGCCCCCGACTTTTGATGGCAATGGCAATGCTGCCACTGCTCACCATTGGGTGAGGGAGATGGAGACAGTGTTGGAGATTAGTGAGTGTCACGAAAATCAAAGGGTGAAGTTCGCAACTCACTCTTTTGTCGACTCTGCATTATGTTGGTGGGACAATATTGTCCAAGCAAAAGGTTCCAGGGCCATCGGGAAAATGCGATGGAACGAGTTGAAGAAGCTCGTGATCGAGGAATTTTGTCCTCACAGGGAACTCGATAAGATCGAGAGGGAGTTCCTACAACTCGAGGCGGGAACCATGACCTACCAGCAGTACACCACCAAATTCAATGAGATGGCGAGGCTGGTGCCGGATCAAGTGACGCCGGTATCCCGAAAGATCAATCGGTACATCCAGGGATTGCCAACTGACATTCGTAGGCACTTGATTGCTGCTCGACCAAGCACTTTTAGGTCGGCAGTGGATTTGGCCGGGAGGCTCTATGATGAGCGGGAGGTGACAGTTGTGGAGGTGAAGAAGGCTGGCGGTGGTGACCGAAACTGGAACGGGAAACGGTTCGGGCGTAGTGGTTTTACCCGAACAACAAGAAGATGAGAATGGATGACCGTAGTGTGGGGTCATCAAGCTCGGGGCCCAAAAGGTGTGGCAAGTGCGGGAAGGAGCATACGTGAGAGTACAGGATGGGGCTCAACGTGTGCTTCAAATGTGGAAATCCGGGTCACATCTCCAGGGACTGTAGACTGTTGAGGTGTTACAACTGCAGCGGAGAGGGCCATATGAGTAAGGATTGCAAGAAGCAGAGGGCGGAGAGTTCGGGGCAAAGAAGATGGCCGGGACTAAAGGGCAGAAGGCAAGTGCCAGAGCGTTCACCATGACCAGAGAGGAGGCTAGGAACGGACCCCGATGTTGTGTCAGGTACGTTTCTAGTAGATCAAACTCTTGCTTCTGTGTTATTTGATTCTGGTGCTAGTTGGAGTTTTATTTCTGCCAATTTCTGTACTAAACTACCCATTAGTAGTAAATGCATTGATGAGCCTTTTGACGTAGAGACTGCTATTGGTAAATCCACTAGGGTTACGAATATGATAGAGGACTGTGCCATAGAGTTAGGTCATAGGTTTACTGCAAGTTACATGTGATGCCCCTAGGTGGATTTGATGTAGTACTAGGGATGGATTGGTAGCAACCTATGAAGCGAATATCGTGAGCCGTAAGAAGATGATTAGACTGACGGCGTCTGACAGAAGTCCGGTGACAATATATGGCGATCGGGTTATGACGATTCCAAAAGTAATTTCGATGGCGGTGGCGGGAAAGTGCATGAGACGTGGATGTAGCGCTTATCTAGCCTACGTGAAGAATGTGGACACGTCAACACCACAACTGTCCAATGTGCCGGTCGTGTGTGACTTTCCCGATGTGTTTCCAGAGGACCAGCAGGTGTGCCACCGGATCGCGAAATCGAATTTCAAATTGACTTGATACCCGGTGCTCAACCTGTCGCTAAGGCACCGTATCGATTAGCTCCGACTGAGATGAAGGAGTTAATGGAGCAACTACAAGAATGGCTTGATAAGGGTTTCATCAGACCGAGTATCTCTCCTTGGGGTGCTCCGCTTTTATTTGTGAAGAAGAAGGACGATAGCATGAGAATGTGCATCGACTACCATGAGTTGAACAAGTTGACGGTAAAGAATCGGTATCCGTTACCGAGGATTGACGACTTGTTCGATCAGCTCCAGGGTGCCAGTTGGTTCTCAAGGATAGATCTTCGATCTGGCTACCATCAATTGAAAGTAAAGGAGCAGGACATTCCTAAAATAGCTTTTCGTACGCGTTATGGACATTATGAGTTTCTCGTTATGTCCTTTGGATTAACCGACGCGCCAGCTGCTTTTATGGATTTGATGAATCGAGTGTGTCGGCCAATATTAGATAAATCAGTGATTGTGTTCATCGACAATATCCTGATTTATTCAAGGAGCGAAGAAGAGCATGCCGGTCACATTCGGGAGGTGTTGGAGACTTTGAGAAGGGAGAAGTTGTATGCTAAGTTCTCCAAGTGTGCTTTCTGGCTACGTGAGGTGCAATTTCTAGGTCACGTGGTAAATGCGGAGGGAATCATGGTGGACCCAGCAAAGGTTGAGGCTGTGATGCAATGGAAGTCACCAAAGACGCCATCTGAAATTCGTAGCTTCTTGGGATTGGCGGGCTACTAGAGATTTATTCAAGACTTCTCCAAGATAGCCTCACCTTTGACCAAGTTGACTCGCAAGGACGTAAAGTTCATGTGGGGTCAAGAACAGGAGGATGCCTTTGATGAGTTGAAGACGAGACTAACACAAGCTCTGTTTGACATTGCCCAAGGGAAATGACGACTTAGTAGTCTATTCGGATGCATGCTATTCTGGGTTAGGTTGCGTGTTGTTGCAACGTGGAAGGGTAATAGCTCATGCATCTCGACAGCTGAAGACCCACGAAGTCAACTATCCCACACACGATCTAGAACTAGCCGCGGTGGTTTTTGCGTTGAAGATCTGGCGGCACTATTTATATAGGACGAAGTGCACCATCTTCACAGACCACAAAAGCTTGAAGTACTTCTTTGAGCAGAAAGATCTAAACAAGAGGCAGAGGCGATGGTTGGAGCTCATAAAGGATTATGATTGCGAAATCCATTACCATCCGGGCAAAGCCAATGTGGTGGCAGATGCCCTTAGCCGAAAAGAAAGGCCCAAGCCGATCCGGGTGAGGCTTATCAGCTGATTATGACCTCTGATATGATGACACAGGTTAAGGAGTTCCAAGACGAGGCTTTGAAAGAAGATCGTCTTACTCCGAAAGGATGCGAGGTCTAGTTACGGGATTAGGAGAGAACACTCTTAGTGTTAAGACCCGATTCGGGCGAATGTGGATTCCTCGATACGGGGATCTACGTGGAAAGATTATGGACGAAGCCCATAAGGACTCGATACTCCATTCATCCCAGTGCAACCAAGAGTATCATGATATGAAGAAAGATTATTGGTGGCCGGGTATGAAACGCGATGTCGTGGAGTACGTGAGTAAGTGCCTTACTTGTCTCCAAGTGAAGGCGAAACACCAGAAACCGTACGGGAAGATCCAACCATTGGATATACCCGAATGGAAGTGGGAGCATTTCACCATGGTCTTTATTACTAAGCTGCCTCGCACTTTGAGGGGATGTGATACTATATGGGTGATTGTCGACCGACTAACAAAGAGTGCTCACTTCCTATCGATCCAAGAGACGTATTCATCCGAAAGATTGGCGGATCTGTTCATCAAGGAAATCGTAGCTCGTCATGGCGTGCGGTGTCTATCGTGTCGGATCGTGATACCCGGTTCACGTCGAAGTTTTGGAGAAGATTCCATGATGCAATGGGGACGATGCTACACATTAGCACAGTCTATCATCCTCACACAGACGGTCAGTCTGAGAGGACGATATAGACGCTCGAGGATATGGTTCGAGCATGCGTGATCGATTTTGGAGGAAGTTGGGATGACCACCTGCCGTTTGCTGAATTCTCGTACAACAACAGTTATCATGCCAGTATTGGCATGCGACCTTATGAGATGCTATACGGTAGGAGATGTAGGATGCCCGTATGTTGGGGAGACATTGGGAAGAAAGAGCTGGGAGGTGTCGAGGTGATCGAAGCTACGACTGAGAAGTTGGAAAAGATCAAAGCCTTCATGAAGGCGGCGAAAGATAGACAAAAGTCGTATGCTGACAAAAGGCGAAGACCTATAGAATTCAAGGTCGGTGACCGAGTCATGTTGAAGGTCTCACCTTGGAAAGGAATTATCCGATTCAAAACGAGGTAAGTTAAGCCCGAGATATATAGGACCTTTCCGAATCATCGAACGAGTAGGAGAGGTGGCCTATCGACTCGAATTGCCAGATGAGTTAAGTGGAATTCATCCCATGTTCCATGTATCTCATCTGAGAAAGTGCTTGGCTGATGAGGACATGGTTGTACCATTGGAGGATATCGAGGTGGACGAACGGCTCAACTACGTAGAACAACCAGTGGCAATCATTGATCGTAAGGAGAAGAGGTTAACAAATAAAGTGGTTCCTCTTGTGCGTGTACAGTGGAAGCACAGGAAGGGATCCGAATCCACATGGGAGACTGAGGTAGAGATGAGGCAGCATTATCCTCATCTGTTTGAGGAATAACAGTTTTTGGGGACGAAACCTATATAAGGGGGGTGGACTTTAACACCCGTATTTTTATTTTAAAGAAATATAAGAATAAAAGAGAAAGAAAAAAAAGAAGAAATGAAAGTCAACCTAAAGTGGAAGGGTGAAAAGTGTCAAAGGTACAAAGTTTGTATTTATTTTGTACAAAAGGTGGCATGGCCGCCCATTATACCCTGCACAACACCATCATTCGGCTTTTAGAGAGAGAAAGAAGAAAAAGCTTCGGGTTGAGAAGGAGATTCAAGTAGGATTCGAATTCAAGGTAAGAATTCGTGAAATTAAGTTGTTGTTGGCTAGCCTTAGCCTCGGTTATATGCTTATGTGCGTTTGTATGTGTTCGAATGTGTGTTTAGAATATTTCTAGGTGTTAGAACCGTTGGAAGAAGTTCGGGTGAAGAGTGTAAACTTGAAGAACAACAAAGGTGAGTTTCTAGAACCCCTTTTTACATGTTTTATATGATTTTGGGGGCTGGAAAATACATGTATGTATGTTTTTATGAGATTGGGTATGTTACCCGTATGTTTATGTGCATGTGTATGTGGGTAGGGTATGTTTTGGGCAAATGTATTGTTATGTTTATGTTAAGTTCATGCTTAGAATGGTATGTAAATGCTAGAACTAAGTGATGAAGTGTTTGGACTGAGAACAGCTCAAAAATATGTGAACAGGCTGCTAATACGCCTATACAAGGCTCATAAGCCTGAACAGTCCTCATACTCCCAGGACCTTAACCAAAAACTTAAGTGTTGGGGCTTATGCTCCCCAAAAGTGCTCATGCGCCTGAAAATTTGACTTAGAAAACTAAGTGTAGGGTAATAAGTCCAAACAGTGCTCTTGTCCCTGAGACATGACTTAGAAAACTTACAAAGTAATATGTCTAAATAGTGCTCTTACGCCCGAAATTATGATTCAGAAACTAAGTATAGGGTAATATGCCTGAATAGTACTCATACACCTGAATTCTGACTTAGAAAAACTAAATACAGGATGATAAGCCTAAACAGTGCTCATATGCCTAAGTAGTAAACTGCTAAGTGTTGGGGTGGAACGCCTGCACAGTGGTAATACGCCCAGACAGGGCTCATGCGCCCAAATAGTTCTCATGCGCCAAGACTTAGAATTTAATGCAGAATTTTCATGGAAGTTTGTGCAGCTAGGGTTTTGGACTAATATTGACTATGGGTCATTAAATGCATATGATTATGTTTGTTTGACATTATGACCTTCATTATTGATAATGTTATGATTAGAGTTATTATTATTAATATTATTAATATTAATATTGTATGACTCTACGTGTATGATCATGATCAAGACAGAAATTTATTTCATTAATAAAACGAAAGATTAATGATAAAGAAAAGTGAACGGAAATGAATGAACGAATGGCTTGCAAGCAAATGAATGGAGGTGCACACCGCTGGCAGGTGTTAGCTCAACTGTGATGCGGGTTAGCTGCCCCGAAGGATGCACACAGGGTCAATCTTTGAGATTGACAACGAGGTGAGCAACTTTGTGTTGCAACAGACTCGTTTAGCAGGCAATCGTGAGATTGCCCCTGAGGTGAGCAACCAGGTGTTGCAACAGACTTGTCTAACATAATGCACACATGGTCAATCCTTGAGATTGACAATGAGGTGAGCAACTTTGTGTTGCAACAGAGTCGGTTAGCAGGTAATCATGAGATTGCCACTGAGGTGAGCAACCAGGTGTTGCAACAGACTTGGCTAACATACGATCGTGAGAGATCGATAATGAGGTGAGCGGCCTTGTTGTCGCAACAGACTCGTAAGAACGAACGTAAAGACCGAAAGAGTAATGGAAAAAGTATGAATTGAACGAACAATGAGGGTAATAATAATAATTATTATCTGGATGTATGTAGGACGTATGCTCACGAATGAAATATCATAATAAAGTACAAAACGGGATCCTCGTCATTCGACCGCAGTAATCGTGGTTGTGTGCCATGAAGAGGGTAAAGCCTGATGGGATCTAGATGATAAATGAATGATAATGAGTTATGATGAATGAATGAAAGCTAACGAATGCAATGAAAGATAATAATGATATTTTCTACATATACGTATAATGTGTGGGCATGTACGAAAGTATAGTATGATTGGAAAAAGTAAAGTATTTTAAATTATAAAACTAGAACTCGCTCAGCAACGCTGACTTTTATGTATTTTCCAGTTGGCAGGTAAGCGATGCTGAGGATGGCACACTAGGATGGCTACTCGGTGGGGCAAGACTGACATCCATTCATGTTTTGACGATACTGTTGTTTTGTAATTCATTCTACTAACCTTTTTGTGACTTATGAACTACCATGTATTGCTTAACAACATGTCTATAATGAAATGAATGGTTTTGCTAAATAAATTCCGCTGCTTAAATTTATAATGTGTAATGTTTTATGTAATTACTGCTGTGAATGACCAACTGTGAGGAGCCCGGGAACGGGGCGTTACAAGTGGTTGCTACGTTGATGAAGATGGGAAACTCAAATGTGATCTTATATAAGAAGGTCCACACCAAGAAAATGATATCCTTATGCTAACAAACACCAAACTAAACCCTGAAATTTACCATATGGTACTGACAAGACCTAATCAACAATAATGCACTTTTATGAAGTTCTTCAAAATCTATTCCGCCCATAATCTCTTCCGTGGAGATACCACCAACACTCAGAAAACCTTAATATGAGCTACACTAGTGCATCTAAAAGCATAATCATATCCCTCAAATCAAAGCTTACCAAAAACCCTAAAGGTGCTCGATCGATGACTAACTTTCTCCATGATATAAGAGGGATTCCTAACGAAGTAGCCCAGGCACAATCTCTATTGGACAAGGAAGACTTAACTATGCCCATTCTTGCATAACTTAGTGAGAAATTCAGCAACATTATGTTTACAGTATGGTATAAGAACAAGCAACTACCTATCTAGAATTATTTGATAAGCACTTTGAATGCACTCTCAATGAAGTTGACAAGCAACCACTCCTCTCCTCACCATGGTCAACTTGGTTTAGCTACAACCACAACAATCAAGCATTCGATCATACTATGATTTCCTCTTAAATGTGAGCCATTTTTCCCATAGCATGTATAACACAAACCAGCTGACTTGTGGCCAAAATTCCTTCTCTTAATCAGGAGGCAATCTATTTTTTTTCTAAAACCAATTTATTGTAATTTTTCAATATTCTATGTCATGAGACAAGAGAATGGCAAAAGCTTGCCTATCTTCTCCGGGAGAATAACATCATCATCACTTCTTCCCAAATGGTTTGCACCAAATATGAATGTCACCACGTCATTACCAACTTCATCGTCTCCTACTTGGATGCTCGATAGTAGCGCATCACACCATATTGCATATAATCAGCCATTTATTCATTCTTTCTTGAATATGGAAGTGTGGATGAAATCCCTCCTTGGTGATGGTAAAACTCTCTCCGTCTCACACCAGTCACACAAAACTACACACCTCATCACTAAATAATGTTCTATATGTTCTAAAACAGCGTAACAATCTTATTTCAATGGGGAAACTGTTAGAACCGGATAGATTTTCGATGTAATTTTATCTGTCACATTTTTTTGTAAAGGATTTTGCATGGAGGTATGCTTAATGTGGGGAGAACACTAATTTTGTCTATTATTGGCCAATCTAATCACCTCCATCAATCAACTACACAACTAGATTTCTTTTTCTTTATTAGCACTACATGTTTGCCATCCATTAATTAAAAGTTTTCAAGTCTTTGCTTAAGAATAGGGATTAGTTCAAATGTATTGTTTAGTCCCTAATTTCATTGTGATTCTTGTGCAACTAATAAAAGCTGTAACTTACTCTGATGCTTACTCTTATATAACTAAAAACTACTTCAATTTAGTTTCTTTGATTTCTGGGGATCCATTGAAAAACTGCTGATGGTTTTAAATGTTATGTTATTTTCATTATTTATTACTTATAATAGGTGTGGCTTTATGCCGTGAAATTTTAATGATTGTAACATCCGGTTATTTTTGAAGGTATAAAGAAAGAAAATGTAAGTTAACCCATGTTGAGGGGTTGAAAGTGTCCAAAGGGACACAACTATGGAAAAGTTGGTGAATAAAACAACATTACCGCCCATGTTGCTTCTCACACCATATCATTCGGATTTTATGAGAGAAAGAAAGAGGAAGAGCAGAGAATTCTCAGGAATTTTAGAAGAAGCAAGAAATTTGAAGTTTTTGGTAAGAATTCTTGGTCTTGTGATGTTATAAATAGTTCTAGTCTCGGTTATGTGCTCATATGTTTGTGTGGGCTCGTATGTGTGTGTTTATGGTGGGTTTTAGGTGTTGAAAACGTCTGAGAAAGTTCAACAGAAGAGTTTAAATTTGAAAGCTACTAAGGTGGGTTATAGAATCCCCTTTTTATATGTTTTTAACAAATTTTGGGGCTAGAAAATGCATGTGTATATGTTTTTATAAAAAGAAGTTTTTACTTGTATGTGTGTATGAATGTGTATACGGATGGATGTAAATTTGGGGCATATATGTATGTATGAATATGTTATGATGCTTAGGATGATAATACTAAGCTTAGAACATGTTAGATTTGGATTTGGGTTTATTTTACGTTGTTTAAGTGGAATTATATTGCCCAAACTGTCCAAACAGTGGACCATGCGTCCAACGGTTTGATTTTCTAAGTGTTCCCAACCGCCCACAATGCCCAACCGCCTGAATAGGGCCCATGCGCCTAAACAGGCCCATGCGTCTAAGGGGAAAAATGGTTAAGTGTAGGCCCAAATGCCTGAATAGTGCCCAACCGCCTAAATGCCCATGCGTCTAAGTCAGGCCCATGCGTCTGAATAGTGCCCAACCGTCTAGAAAGTTTGCTTAGGATGACTAAGTGCAGGGCCAGACGTCTGAACAGGGCCCATGCGTCTGAACAGGGACCATGCGCCCAACACTTAAAATTTATTTCCAGGAATTTTACGGGAGTCTGTGCAATTAGGGTTTGAACAATGTTTGACTAGGGTTAATAAATGCGTAATTCCAAGCATAATCTTGACTGTTTTTATGATTCCTTATTATTATTATTATCATTATTGTCAAACTTATTATTAATGTTATTAATATTATTATTATATGACTTTACGTGGTATGTTTTGATCGAAATAGAAAGTATTATCATTAATAAAGTGAAAGATTAATGATGAAGAAAAGTGGAACGTAAATGAATGAATGAAAGTCTTGCAAATATATAGAGTGCACGGCCTTGTTGTCGTTAGCTCAACTGTGATGCGGGTTAGCTACCCCAAAGGATGCACACAGGGTCAATCATTGAGATTGATAATGAGGTGAGCGACTCTGTTGTCGCAAAAGACTCGGATAAAGTGCAATCATTGAGATTGCTAATGAGGTGAGCGACTTTGTGTCGCAAAAAACTCGGATAAATGCAATCCTTGAGATTGCTAATGAGGTGAGCGACCCTGTTGTCGCAAAAGACTCGGAAAGATAATGATAAAAGTACGAAATGAACGAATGATGAAGATAATAATGATTTACCTATGTGTACATAGGATGTGTGATCGCACACAAAAGTAAAGAATGGTTCTTAAACGAAAGTAAAGTATGTTTTATTATAAAACTAGGACTCACTCAGCAACACTAACTTTTATGCATTTTTTTCAGTTGGCAGGTAAAATGTTGCTGAGGATGGCACGCGGGTGAAGCTGCTCGACAGGGCATGACTGACATCCATTCTTACATGATCATACTGTTGTTTCGTAATGCAATTGAACAATTATTTTGTAATATGTTTAAACTATGGTGTATTACTTAACAACAGTAATTATAATGAAATGAA
Organism: Flaveria linearis; assembly: GCA_024085815.1. Classification (NCBI taxonomy): domain Eukaryota; kingdom Viridiplantae; phylum Streptophyta; class Magnoliopsida; order Asterales; family Asteraceae; genus Flaveria; species Flaveria linearis. Next base: position 46,567,834 of record CM044014.1, on the reverse strand, counting down.
TGGGTTTTGTTAAATTAATTCTGCTGCTTTAACTTTTAATATTTTAACGTTTTATGTAATTATTGCTATGAATGACAACTGTGAGGTGCCCGGGAATGGGGCCTTACAAGTTGGTTTCAGAGCCATAGTTTAAGCACCAGGTCATGCAGACAGTTTTACCATCTGTGTGACAAAAGTCACTAGGGCTGTGAGAAGCGAGGAGAGAAAGGAGAAGGAGAATAGGAAGGGATCAACGGGCAAGGAGAGCAGAGGTGAGGAGGAACTCCTAGAGCCTGAGACCGTGTTGTCTGACGAAGAATAGGACGATGTAGTGGGGTGACTACCAAGGGGTGTAGTTACGGGGCATTCCAAAGGTGCAAGCCCCCAACCTTCGATGGCAGTGGCAATGCTGCTGCCGCTCACCGCTGGGTAAGGGAGATGGAGACGGTGTTGGAAATAAGTGAGTGTCACGAAGACCAGAAGGTGAAGTTCGCGACTCACTCTTTTGTTTACTCAGCGTTTGTTGGTGGGACAACATTGCCCAAGCTGATGATGCTAGAGCCATCGGAATATGCGATGGAAGGAGCTGAAGCAATTGGTGATTGAGGAATTCTGTCTCACAGGGAAGTCGATAAGATCGAGAGGGAGTTCCTACAACTCTAGGCGGGAACCATGACCCACCAACAGTACACCACTAAATTTAACAAAATGGCAAGACTGGTACCGGATCATGTGACGCCGGTGTCCCGAATGATCAATCGGTACATCCAGGGATTGCCAGCCGACATTCTTAGGCACTTGATCGCTGCCCGACCAAGCACTTTTAGGTCGGCAGTGGATTTGGCCGGGAGGCTCTACGACGAGAGGGAGGTGACGGTGGTGGAGGTGAAGAAAGCTGGTGGTGGTGACCAAAACTGGAATGGAAAGTGGTTCGGATGTGGTGGTTTTGTCCCGAACAACAAGAAGATGAGAATGGATGACCGTAGGGTGGGGTCATCAAGCTCGGGACCTAAGAGGTGTGGCAAGTGCGGGAAGGAGCATACGAGGGAGTGCAGGCTGGTGCTCAACTTATGTTTTAAGTGTGGTAAGTCGAGCGACATCTACGGAGACTGTAAGGAGCTGAGGTGTTATACTTGCGGCGAGGAGGGCCATATGAGCAGGGATTGCAGAAGGCCGAGGGTGGAGGGTTCCGGGGCGAAGAAGACAGCTGGAACTGAAGGGCAAAGGTGAGCACCAGAGCTTTCACCATGACCATGGAGGAGGCTAGGACGGACCCCGATGTTGTGTCAGGTATGCTTCTAGTAAATCAAACTCTTGCTTGTGTGTTATTTGATTCTGGTGCTATTAGGAGTTTTATCTCCGCTACTTTCTGTGCTAAATTGCCTATTAGTAGTAGGCGTATCGATGAGGCATTTGATGTAGAAACTGCTATTGGTATGTCCACTAGAGTTACTATTATGATAAGGGACTGCACCATAGAACTAGAGGGTAGTAGGTTTGTTGCTAAGTTACATGTGTTGTCCCTAGGTGGATTTGATGTAGTACTGGGGATGTATTGGTTGGCAACCTATGAAGCGAATATCGTGTGTCGTAAGAAGATGATTAGACTGACGGCGCCTGACAGAAGTTCGGTGACGATATACGGTGATCGAGTTACGACGATTCCGAAGGTGATTTCGATGGCGGTGGCGGGAAGGTGCATGAGACGTGGATGTAGTGCCTATTTGGCCTACGTGAAGGATGTGGACACGTCAACACCACAATTGCCCGATGTGCCTGTGGTGTGTGACTTTCCTGATGTATTTCAGGAGGACTTATTAGGAGTGCCACCAGATCGCGAAATCAGATTTCAAATTGACTTGATACCGGTGCTTAGCCTGTCACTAAGGCACCATATCGGTTGGCTCCGACTGAGATAAAGGAGTTAATGGAGCAACTGCAAGAGTTGCTCGATCTCTCCTTGGGGTGCTCCGGTCTTGTTTGTAAAGAATAAGGACGGTAGCATGCGGATGTGTATTGATTACCATGAGTTGAATAAGTTGACGGTGAAGAATCGGTATCCACTACCGAGGATTGATGGCTTGTTCGATCAGCTCCAAGGTGCTAGTTGGTTCTCGAGGATAGATCTTCGATCTGGCTACCATCAGTTGAAGGTGAAGGAGCAAGATATTCCAAAAACAGATTTTCGTACGCGTTATGGACACTACGAGTTCCTCGTTATGTCCTTTGGTTTAACCAACGCGCCAGCTGCTTTTATGGATTTGATGAATCGAGTGTGTTGGCTGATGTTAGATAAATAGTGATTGTGTTCATCGATGATATCCTGATTTATTCAAGGAGCGAGGAAGAGCATGCCGGTCACATTCAAGAGGTGTTAGAGACGTTGAGGAAGGAGAAACTGTATGCTAAGTTCTCCAAGTGTGCCTTTAGTTACGCGAGGTGCAATTTCTGGGTCACATGGTAAATGTTGAGGGAATCATGGTGGACCCGGCTAAGGTTGAGGCCGTGACACAATGGAAGACTCCTAAGACGCCATCCGAGATTCGTAGCTTCTTGGGATTGGCGGGCTACTACAGGAGGTTTATTTAAGACTTTTCCAAGATAGATTCACCTTTGACAAAGTTGACTTGCAAGGGTGTGAAGTTCGTGTGGGGTCGAGAGCAGGAGGGTGCTTTCGACCAGTTAAAGGTGAGATTAACACAAGCTCCTGTCTTGATATTGCCCGAAGGGAGTAAAGATTTAGTGGTGTATTCGGATGCATCTTACTCTGGGCTAGGTTGCGTATTGATGCAACGCGGAAGGGTAATAGTCTATGCATCCCAACAACTGAAAACCCACGAGGTCAACTATCCCACGCATGATCTGGAACTAGCTGCGGTGGTTTTCGCGTTGAAGATTTGGCGGCACTACCTATATGGGACGAAGTGCACCATCTTCACGGACCATAAAAGGTCAAAGTATTTCTTCGAGCAGAAAGATTTGAACATGAGGCAAAGACGATGGTTGGAGCTCATAAAGGATTATGATTGCGAGATCCATTACCATCTAGGCAAGGCCAACGAGGTGGCAGATGCCCTTAGCCGGAAGGAGAGACCCGAGCCGATCCGGGTGAAGGCTTATAAGCTGATTATGACCTCCGATATGATCACAAAGGTCAAGGAGTTTCAAGACGAGGCTCAGAAAGAAGATCATATTAACTCTGAAAGAATGAGAGGTCTAGTCACGGAGTTGGGTTAAAACACTCTCGGTGTTAGAACCCGATATGGGCAAATGTGGATTCCTTGTTACGAGGGTCTACACGAAAAGATCATGGACGAGGCCCATACGACTCGATACTCCATTCATCCCGGTGCTACCAAGATGTACCACGTCATGAAGAAAGACTACTGGTGGCCGGGTATGAAGTGCGACTTAGCGGAGTATGTGAGTATGTGCCTTACCTATTTGCAGGTGAAGGTGGAACACCAGAAGCAGTACAGGAAAATCGAACCATTGGATATACCTGAGTGAAAGTGGGAGCATATCACCATGGACTTCATTACAAAGCTACCACGTACCCCGAAAGGGTATGACGCGATATGGGTGATAGTTGACCGTTTGACGAAGAGTGCTCACTTCCTACCGATCCGGGAGACTTATTCTTCTGAAAGGCTCACGGATCTATTTATCAAAGAGATTGTATCCTCTCATGGTGTGCTAGTTTCTATTGTATCTGATCGTGACACTCGGTTTACATCTAAGTTTTGGAAGAAATTCCATGACGCGATGGGACGAGACTACACATCAGCACGGCTTATCATCCTAGATGGATGGTCAGTCTGAGAGGACGATCCAGACACTCGAGGACATGCTTCAAGCGTGCATGATCGATTTCAAAGGGAGTTGGGATGACTATCTGCCGTTAGCAGAATTCTCGTACAACAACAGTTATCATGCCAGCATTGGCATGCCACCTATGAGATGCTATATGGTAGGAGATGTAGGACACCCGTTTGCTGGGGTGATATTGGTCAGAAGGAGTTAGGGAGCATTGAAGTGATCTAGGCTAGGATGGAGAAGCTCTAAAAGATCAAAGCCTTCATGAAGAAGCTAAAGATAGACAGAAGTCGTATGCCGATAAGAGGCGTAGAACGATTGAGTTCCAGGTGGGTGATAGGGTTATGTCAAAGGTCTCACCTTGGAAAGGTATCATTCGGTTTAGAAAGCGGGGCAAGTTGAGCCCAAGGTATATAGGGCCTTTCCGAGTCATTGCTCGAGTAGGAGAGGTGGCCTATAGGTTGGAACTACCAGATGAGTTAAGTGGAATTCACCCGACATTCCATGTATCTCACCTGTGAAAGTGTTTAGCATACGAGGATATGATTGTACCACGAGGACATCGAAGTGGATGAACGGCTCAATTACATGGAGCAACCAGTGACGATCATTGATCGTAAGGAGAAGAGGTTAAGGAATAAAGTGGTTCCTCTTATGCGTGTACAATGGAAGCATAGGAAGGGATCCGAGTCCATATGGGAGGTTGAAGGAGAGATGAGGCAGCATTACCCTCATCTTTTTGAGGAATAACAGGTTTCGGGGACGAAACCTATATAAAGGGGGTGGACTTGTAACACCCGGTTATTTTTAAAGGTATAAAGAAAGAAAATGTAAGTTAACCCAAGTTGAGGGGTTGAAAGTGTCCAAAGGTCACAACTATGGAAAAGTTGGTGAATAAAGCAACATGGCCGCCTATGTTGCTTCTCACACCTTATCATTTGGATTTTGTTAGAGAGAGAAAGAGGAAGAGCAGATAATTCTTGGGAATTTTAGAAGAAGCTAGAAATTCAAAGTTTTTGGTAAGAATTCTTAGTCTTGTGATGTTATAAATAGTTCTAGTCTCGGTTATGTGCTCATATGTTTGTGTGGGCTTGTATGTGTGTGTTTATGGTGGGTTTTAGGTGTTGAAAACGTCTGAGAAAGTTCAAGAGAAGAGTTTAAATTCGAAAACTACTATGGTGGGTTCTAGAATCCCCTTTTTATATGTTTTTAACAAATTTTGGGGCTGGAAAATGCATGTGTATATGTTTTTATAAAAAGAAGTTTTTACCCGTATGTGTGTGTGAATGTGTATACGGGTGGATGTAAATTTGGGGCATATATGTATGTATGAATATGTTATGATGCTTAGGATGATAATACTAAGCTTAGAACATGTTAGATTTGGATTTGGGACTGCTTTATGTTGTTTAAGTGGAATTATATTGCCCAAACCGTCTAAACAGTGGACCATGCGTCCAACGGTTTGATTTTCTAAGTGTTCCTAACCGCCCACAATGCCCAACCGCCTGAACAGGGCCCATGCGCCTAAACATGCCCATGCGTGTAAGGGAAAAAATGGTTAAGTGTAGGCCCAAACGCCTGAATAGTGCCCAACCGCCTAAGTGCCCATGCGTCTAAGTCAGGGCCATGCGTCTGAATACTACCCAACCGTCTAGAAAGTTTGCTCAGGATGACTAAGTGCAGGGCCAGACGTCTGAACAGGGCCCATGCGCCTGAACAGGGCCCGTGCGTCTGAACAGGGCCCATGCGCCCAACACTTCAAAATTTATTTGCAGGAATTTTACAGGAGTCTGTGCAATTAGGATTTGAACAATGTTTGACTAGGGTTAATAGATGTGTAATTTCAAACATAATCATGACTGTTTTTATGATTCCTTATTATTATTATTATCATTAGTGTTAACCTTATTATTAATGTTATTAATATTATTATTATATGACTTTATGTGGTATGTTTATGATCGAAACAGAAAGTATTATCATTAATAAAGTGAAAGATTAATGATGAAGAAAAGTGGAACGTAAATGAATGAATGAAAGTCTTGCAAGCAAATATATAGAGGTGCACGGCCTTGTTGTCGCTAGCTCAACTGTGATGCGGGTTAGCTACCTCGAAGGATGCACACAGGGTCAATCATTGAGATTGATAATGAGGTGAGCGACTCTGTTGTCACAAAAGACTCGGATAAAGTGCAATCATTAAGATTGCTAATGAGATGAGCGTCTTTGTGTCGCAAAAGACTCGGATAAAGTGCAATCCTTGAGATTGCTAATGAGGTGAGTGACCCTGTTGTCGCAAAAGACTTGGAAAGATAACGATAAAAGTACGAAATGAACGAATAATGAAGATAATAATGATATTACCTATGTATACGTATGATGTGTGATCGCACGCAAAAGTAAAGGATGGTTTTTAAACGAAAGTAAAGTATGTTTTATTATAAAACTAGGACTCGCTCAGCAATTTGACTTTTATGCATTTTTTTCAGTTGGCAGGTAAAATGTTGCTGAGGATGGCATGCGGGTGAAGCTGCTCGGCAGGGCATGACTGACATCCATTCTTACATGATAATACTATTGTTTCGTAATGCAATTGAACAATTATTTTGTAATGATTAAACTATGGTGTATTGCTTAACAACAGTGATTATAATAAAATGAATGGATTTTATTAAATCAATTCTGCTGCTTAAACTTATAATATTTAACGTCTTATGTAATTATTGCTGTGAATGACCAACTGTGAGGTGCCCGGGAACGGGGCCTTACAGAAGTAAAATAGTTTTTTTAATTTAAATCCAATGAAATTGAAAAACCACTTACCTCCCTATTCAGTGGCAACAATGATGAATACCAAGGTGTTAGTACTTCTTTAAAGATTAACATTTTGTCTTTATGTGTCTTTTTATGTTTTTATCATAGTATAGGGACTAGTCTTGTAATTAGTTAGTTCCTTTCTTTTATTGATAGTATATATAGCTTAGACTTGTGTAGGTTAGAGAGACGTATGAATCTGCTACTTACACATTGTAATTGTGTTTGCTATTATCAATAAACTCTATGAGTTTTGTTGATATTGTGTTTTGATTTGATTACTTTGTTTGTATTTCATTGAATTGTTTACTAATATCATCATAGATCTATACATTTGATCCTATCAAATGGTATCAGAGCTGTTGGTTGAGTGAATTGAGTGTTTGTCGAACATTGAAAACTCAAATTTCACTTAATTTTGTGATTGATAAGCAATTCAATTGAAATATTGTGGATTTCAGTTGTGTGTAATCATCATAAACATGAATTGAACCACAATTAGCAGTCAAATTCATCAAATTTTAGAGAATTAGTCGAAATTTGGTTCGAAAAGTGCTCATCTTTGTCGAACTGAAATTTGAGAGATTCACTGATTTGTTGTTGATAATCAAAGAAGTTGAAGTTAGAAGATTGTTTATCGGCCCATTAAATCTACTTAATTTGAAGATTTCAATCCAATTCATCAAGTTTTGATTCATTTCAGAAAAATTGAGTTCGCTACATTCATAAGAACATGATGAATGTGGCACGTGAGGGTTGAAAATCACTGAAAATTGCCCAAGTATTTAGACGCTTGACCACTGTGTAGGCGCTTTATCACTGTATAGACGGTTTTTAAGCTAGACGGTTTACAACTGTTGAGGAGTACTACTGCAATTTGAGCTCAAGTAATTCCAGACGCATCATAACTGTTGAGACGCATCAGAACTGTTTGGGCGTTTGTAACTCCCAGACGTCTGACAACTGTTTAGACGTATTGCAACTGTTCGGGCGTTTCAACTTTAGGCAGTTTTTGAAATTTTTTGAAGGCAATTCCTTAGACGGTTTTTGTTCAAATTCATAAGTTCCACAACTGTTGAGATGTTTCTATACTGTTCAGGCGCATCATCACTTAACACTTAGAAATTTAAAAAAAAATAAAAAAATCCAAAAATATTTTGATTTATTTCTTTAACTGAAAATTTTAAAAATCAACAAAAATATAAGAATGGTGAAATCAGAAGACTTAGAAAGTAGAGTTCCTAAACTTAAAAACATAGTTGATTTCAAAAATTGGTCACTTAGATTAAAACATCATTTGAATTCCATTGACACTGATCTTTGGAAATCTATTGAAAAAGGACCATACATTCCAATAACCACTGATGGGCCTAACAAGAGTTTTGTATATACTAAAGATTCACAAGAACCCAACCCTGAAGATGGTTTGCAAGGAGATGATTTGAAAAAGGTTAAGAATGATATCAAAGCGTACTCCTTGATGTGTAAAGGACTACCTTTGGAAGTTCTTGCAAGGCTTGATGGATATCATACTGAATATACCATGTACAAAGCCTTAAAGACCATGTGTGAAGGAGGAAAAAAGATTCAAAACCTCAAGAAACAAAAGTTGAAAAGGCAGTTAGAACTATTTCAACATTTGTCTGGTGAAACAGTAAACAAGATGATGAACTGATTTGTTCAGCTCACAACTAAGATGTCAACAGCTGGTATCAAGCTTGATCTTGAAGATCTAAATCTCAGACTACTCAATGCTTTACCCTCATCGAGGAAACAAATAGTAACATTGCTAAAGCGTACTGAGAAGTTCCCCATGGATTTAGATCTGCTTATTGCCAAGATAGAGTCTGTTGAAATTGATGAAAGCTCAAGGAACAATGATAGAGCAGCATCAATGTCACAGTATCAGTTTGTTGCATCTCCTGCAAATTCTGTTGAAAATGCATTCATGGCAAAGAGTGAGAATGTTCCATAAGAAGAGGGAGACTTATTTGTTAGAGCAGGATCCTTCACTGATTCATCATTCACTAGTGTTCCTGCTTATACAACACAGTCTATCCTCAATCTCCTCCTAAATCTCAAAGTTCAAATGCTCAAACAGAGACTCCATCAACTAACTCCGGTAAATATAGCAAAGTTAGAGATGTTATAAACATCCTATTAGAGGATGAAGAGTCTAAAACTGCTATCACTGCATTCATGGCTAGTTTTCAAGCATATCAAGGTAGCCATTTAACTCAGTTAGACCTTGTTTTGCAGGATTTGTTCGAGATGGATCCTGAAGATGTTGAAAAGATGGATCTAAATTGGCAGATGGTGACGATTGCCCACAGAACACAAAAACACTCATATGTCAACAGGAAGTACAAGCCTAGTGCTAACAAAACTGTTGGTTTTGACAAGTCAAAGTCAAGGTGTTTTAACTGGAACAGTTATGGATATTTCTCCAGCGAATGCAACGCTACCAGGAATAATGGAGGAAATGCTCAATCAAGTTCTGGGAATCAGAGATTTCAATCAGCATAGAAGACTTTCCAAAAGCCTTATCAAAGTCTTCCTATGCCTGAGGTTAAAGATGAATCAAAATCATCTGAAGAACCCGGAAAATCTCTTGTAGTTAGCATTAAAGATCATTATGATTGGAGTGCATATGCTGAACAATTCACTAATGATCTAACGTCAAGTTTTTCTCTTGTTGTAGAAATTCAGGGGAGGATTGGTCAGAGAACAGTGATCCAAAAGTGGAAGGTGAGAATGAAGAAAACTCACAATACTGAGAATTGTTATTTTAGAAAGAGCTCACCTAATAGAGGATTTGCCAATTCAAACATGAGCAAAGGTTATGTTAATCCTCAGTATATGAGAAATCAAACTGATGGATTTCTACAATTAACTAACCAACCCTCTTTAGGTCTGAGATCTTTTCAAAAGAACAATTATATGAGGCCAAAACAAATTGTAAAAGAACAATTCATACCAAGATCTGTAAGAATGACTAATAAATATGTTGGTCATCAGTTGTAACACCCGGAAAATTGACTGAGCAAGTCAAATAATAATAATGGGCTTAGACGAGTCCATTTAATAAAAACAGGATGGTTATTGGTGTTAGACCGGGTAAACCCTTCGAGTCATGAGCTTGACTGGTTTAAAGTCCCGGGAACACCCGATGTATATATAGACGGATCAGCTGAGCAATTCTCATTTGCACTCAACACCCAGTTTCTAGAGAGAGAGTGTAGAGAGAGAAAGTGTCGATTCGAGGCTCGGTTGGTCAAGAGGCAGAAGATTTGTGTTCGTGGGCTTCCAAACAAGAAGAATCCAGGTAAGAAACATCGTTTGATTGTTCCTTTTTATGAAAACCCGGATTCTAGTTTTGGGGTTTTTGAAAGTGGCAAGAATCACCCAAAAACTCACGTTTTTATGTAAGAAAACGTGTAAAAAGCTTAGATATAGCTTCCTGGATGATAACCCAAGGTTTTGGGTGTAAAAGATTGAGTTTCGGGGTTAAAATAGGCTGATTCGTAATTTTCAGATCGTTCTGCGAATTTAAGGACTCATCCAGCGAATTCATAGATTCGTCCAGTGAAACTATGAGGTTTCATCCAGCGAATTTATAGATTCGTCTGAGCGAAACTATGGTTGCGCCAATAAGTTCGCATACATTGTTATCCAACAAAAGTTAGGCGAAGCTGGCAGCGAATCTACCAGCGAAATTGCTGGCGAAACTAGCAGCGAAACTGCTGTTTGCCTTGCGAAACTGTGGGCGAAACTATCAGCGAAACTGCTGATCACTCAGCGAAATTAGCAGCGAAATTAGGTAGAAATTAACTCCTTTGAGTGTAACTTATCTGCAGGTGGGGTAGTGCAACCCTTTCTTTTAAAGCTTGATTGAGAAGCTACTCATCAAATACAGGTGAGTTCTAGATCCCCTTATTTAAACGTTTTCCATGTTTTGGGGCTATTATGCATAGTAAATGTATGTTTTTCAAGATAAGGAGTTCAAGGTGTTTTAACAAGAAAATACATTTTTCTAAAGTAAAATGTGACATTCAAATAGCTCAAAATAATTTTCGGCCCCAGCCAGGGGCGTTGCCCCTTGGACCCCACTAGGGGCTGCTGCCCCTAGGATCCCGCTGTCAGGGGCTGCCGCCCCCGAACCCCCGCTGTCCCACGGAGGGTCGGTGAAACCGTGGGTTTATGGCTGTATGTTCGAAAGTAATATGTATATGCATGTTTTAGAGTTGGACTATGGCTAAGAAATGGATGTTAGAATGTTTTAGGTGCCTTAGTATGATAGATCCATGTTTGGGCAGTATTAGAAAGCTTTCAGAAAAGTCCCACGCGACCACCTTAGGCTTAGGATTTTCTAAGTGGTGTTAAGTGGTAGAATAGAGAGATAGGCTCTGTTATGATGTGATGGCCTATGCTTGATGTGTTCATGATGATGTGATGAAGTCTATGATTTGTATGTGTGTGGGTGATATGTTATATTCCTTCATTAAAGAGTTTCTGAAACGTACGTATTATGTTTTATAATACATAATGTATGACTTTACGGGATAAGATGAATGAATGAATAGATTAATGAACGTAAAGTATTATGTAACGAAGGGAAAGATAATGATAAAGTACAAATGAACGAATATGGAATAATGAATGGATGAAAGGCTTGCAAGCAAGTATATGAGGTGAGTGACTCTGTGTCATAACAGACTCGAAAGAGGTCCTTGTCGCGTACTACAATATTGCAGGAGACAGGATCCAGATGAATGAGAGTAAGATTCGCTTGCAAGCAGAAGGAAAGGAGGTTCACGACTCAATGAGAGTTGTTAGCTCAACTGTGTGTGTATGTTATAGCGTGCGATCTTGGCTAACCTTTAAGGGAGACATAGACACAGTGGGAGTTCAGTTTTGGTAACTTCTCCGATACGTGCGATGTGGATTTACTGTGTGCTATGTAGCGTGCGATGATGGCTTACCTCATGTGGATTATGTAGCGTGCGATTTTGGCTAACCCATGAGATGGCGTGCGATTTTGGCTAAACCCCAAGAGATTCTCACCCACAGGGAGAGTTGGTCTTAGTGACAACTCTATTGGTGTGAATTGCATGAGATGAGATAGTGAGGTGAGCAACTTAGTGTTGCAACATACTCGGATGAGTAATGAAGAGTAAAGAGCAAAGAAATGAATGAATGAACGAATGATGATGAAGATAATAATAACAATTATTATCTGTATGTATGTATGATGTATGCTCACGGACGAAATACCATAATAAGAACGGAACGGGATCCTTGTCATTCGACCACAGTAATCATGGCTGCGTGCCATGAAGTGGGTAAAGCCTGACAACTAAATGATAAAGATGTAACGAATGAATGAGACAGAAAATAATAAATATTATCTATATATGTGCATGATGTATGCTCACGAACGAAACGTATAACGAATGAACGTAACGGGATCCTTGTCATTTGACCTCAGTAATCGTGGCTGTGTGCCATGAAGAGGGTAAAGCCTGACGGGATCTAAATAAGAAATGAATAACAAAGATGTACGATGAATGAACAGAAGTTAACGAACGCAACGAAGATCAATAATGATATTATGTGTACGTATGATGTGTGAGTATGTACGAAGGTATAGTACGATTTGAAAGAAAGTAAAGTATGGTTTTAATGAAAGTAAAGTATTTTATTATAAAAACTAGAACTCACTCAGCGTCACTGACTTTTGTATGCATGATAGTTGGCAGGTATTGGGTTGATGCTGAGGAGTCGTAGGCATGGATGCATAAGCTACTGGGAGCGTTTTGAGGCTGGCATCCATATTTGACATGTCATTGTATTTTGGGATGAAAAGAATGTTGTATTGTAATAAAATGACATGTTTTTAGTTATTAATGAAAGTTTTAAATTCCGCTGCAAAGTAAATGTACGTTTTGAAATGTTTTATGTGCGATGATAGACCAGCTGTGAGGTGCCCGGGAACGGGGCCTTACATCAGTACTTTTCAAAAATTGATAACTCAAGTGGTATGAATGTTCACAAAAATAACCCACAATAATTTCAAAACAAGATTGGTAAATTCATCAACAATAAACCTGATTTTAAATAATCTTCATTTCAAAAAATTTACCATTGTTGACAAATATGGAAAACCCAAGACCATCTCGGCTTGAGTAGATATCTCAACTTAATTTTCTTGTTGTGCAGGTACGCCCAAGAAGACCACTCAATACATGGTATGTGGATAATGGGTGCCGGACAGGCGATCATGCCTTATTACAAGATTTTAAGTTAAAAGATGGAACGCATGTTGCCTTGGGTGATGATGCGGGTGGCAAAATAACAGGAGAATGAACAGTATCAAATGGGATAATAAGCTTTAAAAAAAGTCAACTTTTGTTCATAGTTGAACTTTAATCTTTTAAGTGTATCCCAAATATGTGATAAATCATACTCTGTTCTATTTGATGATTCTTTATGTTATGTGTTAAAGCCAGGTTTTCAGATAAGCAAGGAGTGGGTAATTGTTAAAGCTAAAAGGGATAGAGATGTATACAAGCTGGATATGTCTCAAGTTGATCCTTCAACAGAAACAACATGCCTAATTGCTAAAGCATCAAATGATAAAAGCTAGCTTTGGCATAGACGTCTCGGGCATTCAAACTTTAAGAACATGAACAAACTTGTAGCAGGAAATCATGTCATTGGACTTCAATCCAAGAAGTTTGCAACAACTGATCACTGCTCAGCATGTTTGAAGGGAAAGCAACATAGAGCGTCTTATATGACCAAGCTGATAAACTCAAATTCCAAACCTCTACAGATGTTACACATGGACCTCTTTGGACCAACAAATGTCAAGAGTATTGGAAGAAAATCATAGTGTCTAGTTATCATTGATGACTATACATGATTTTCATGGGTTTTCTTTTTACATGCTAAATCTGAAATGGCTTAATTACTATAAGAATTTATCATTAATGTTGAAAATCAACTAGAACACAAAGTGAAAATAACAAGAAGTGATAATGGTACAGAATTGAAAAATGCTAACATTGAAATGTTTTGTGCAGAGAAAGGAATAGCTCATCAGTTCAGTGCTCCCAAAACTCCTCAACAAAATGGAGTTGCTGAAAGGAAGAATAGAACACTGATTGAAGCTGCTCATTCTATGTTAGCCGATACAAAGATTCCTATCACTTTCTGGGATGAAGCTATATCAACTGCGCGCTTCGTTCAGAATAGAACTTTAATTGTGAAAGATAAAATGAAAAGTCCTTATGAGTTAATGTTTGGCAGGAAACCAAATATAAATTTTCTAAAATAATTTGGTTTTTCGGTCATGATTTTTAATTCATGTGATCAGTTAGGAAAATTTGAAGCAAAATCTGATAATGGATTTTTTGTTGGATACTCATCTATTTCAAAAGCCTATCGAGTTTATAACTCTAGGACAAATATAATTCTTGAAACATTCAATGTTAAATTTCTAGAAAATTCTTTTCCATCAGTTTCAAATGGCTCTGCTTGGTTATTTGATTTAGATTCACTGTCAAACACTCTTCAGTCTAACTTGTTTAATCAATCGAACTTTCTTGATTCTACAGGTAAGAAGAGCTCTATAGGAGATCTTGGATCTTTCAGTGAGGATTCGGATTCTAACGACCCAGATGATTCAAGCCCAGATTACCCATTCTTCTCATTTTTCAAGGACTCAACAATTAGATTCAATGACAACGATCAAGCTAATCAAGCTTCAGATCATTCAGTTTCATATGATCATGAAGGATCACAACCAATTCCTATTGATGGTAATGAGTTTGTGCAACCTGAGTCAGGAACAACATCCATCTCTAGTGATGCAGTTGATACTGGTAACTTTAATTACTTTATAAACTCACCGACTCAAGTTCCAAACTTCAATCCACATTCTTCTAACCTACTGCATCAGCTCTCCAACTTGAATCAAAAAAATCTGGATGTAAATGTTCAAAGTGATGAGATTCCAACATCTTGTATTCACAAGAACCATCTAACATCATAGATTATTGGTCCATTGAATGAGAGAACAACAAGGAGTAAATTAGAACAAGCAAACTTGTGCTTATACTCTTGTTTTCTTTCTCAAATTTTTCCTAAAAATGTTACTGAAGCGTTAAAGGACAATGGTTGGATTGAAGCCATGCAAGAAGAATTACTTCAATTCCGCAAACAAGAAGTGTGGAATTTGGTGGAATTGCCTGAAGGAGAAAATGCAATAGGAACTAAATGGTTGTTTAGAAATAAAACTGATGATAGAGGGATAGTCATAAGAAACAAGGCCAGACTAGTTGCATATGGATACACACAGGAAGATGGAATTGACTATGATGAAGTATTTGCTCCAGTTGCAAGACTCGAATCCATTCATGTCTTCCTGGCTTATGCATCATTCATGCAATTCAGGGTGTATCAAATGGACGTTAAAGGTGCATTCTTATATGGTCCAATCACTCATGATGTGTATGTGAAGCAACCTCCGGGCTTTAAGGATACAGAATTTCCACATCGAGTGTACAAGCTTAGCAAAGCTTTGTATGGACTTCATCAAGCACCTAGAATCTGGTATGAGACATGGTCACAACACTTGATCCAACATGTATACACAAGAGAGAAAATCGATCCAACTTTATTCATAAAGAAGGATAATGATGATCTCTTATGTGTGTAAGTGTATGTTGATGATATCATATTTGGTTCTACTAGTCTAAAACTATGCAATGAATTTGAAGAAACCAGGTAGTCTCGTTTCCAGATGAGTTCTATGGGAGAAATCAATTTCTTCCTTGAACTTCTAGTTCAATAATCTGCAGATGGTATATTCATCAATCAAGAGAAGTTTGTTGACAAACTCTTGAAGGAATTCAAACTGCAAAATTGTCACTGAAATATCTGATGAATAAAATAAAATAATTAATAAAAAAAATTAAGAATAATAATAATAAAACAAAACAAATAAATTACTAAACCAAATCATAAATATAGGTATATATATGCATGTTAATATGATTCTTGGGAGTAGAAAACAAAATAATAATAATAACATACGTATCAATGATTGCTAGTATGTAGTTGTGGTTGAACAAATTAAAAATTAAACAAAGATAATAAATAAACTCAATGAAAATAAAATAAGCAATAAAGATAACCATAGGAAAATCAAACTTATATACAGACACAAACCTTATGGTAAATCGTAAACTGAGAAAATATAATAGTAACCATAATAATAATAATAATAATAATAATAATAATAACAATAACAATAATAATAATAGTAATAATAATAATAATAATAAATAAATAAATAAATAAATAAAAATAGAACAATGATTTGTTTTGAAATCAGTTGATTGGTCACATCCAAAGACTATTTCAACCTTACCAACCCTTCTTGTCATCTTTTAACCTAAACTCAGAAAAGAAAACATGAAGCAACTCTAGTGCTGTACACACCATTCCTCAATCTCAAATTAGTAGATACGAAGTATGTTGAGCATATTTTAAAAGCTGATGTTTGCCTCATCCAAGGCTCACGGCCCTCTTTCCATCATTTAATTTTTTTTCTTGGTTTGAAATTCCGGTAGCTTCTCAGCAATCTCCGGCCAATCCCTTCTTTTTATTACCTATCTACACTGCGTTTCCAGCTGACCTCTAAGAGCTTGAATAACTGGACGGTTGTCGTGTTCTCATTATTCCGGCTATATCAAACTTCCTCCGTGGCTTCCCTTGTCGTGTTACACACAAGACTGACACCGCCTCTCTACCAGAACCACCTCCGACACCCCCGACGGACGTTGCATATCCTCTGAAGATTCATGGTTCTAGATCTGTTCGGCTAGCGACAAGGTAAACCAAAAACAACTGCTTCTCATGTTTATACGCTAATACTTTCATTATTACTCCATGTCATCTAAATAGGCAACTGAATCATTTCAAGGTTTCTAGAGCCTACGTAAATCAAGTGAGGAAGATGACAAATGGTTTAAAAATAAACAAGCATTTAGCTGGAGCATACACCACCCACTAAAAGTTAATTCATTCGTTCGTAAGGTTTACTTTCAAGTAAAGAAAAACATTTATGTACCAAACCTATAATGTTAATCTTTTATAAACATTCAACTAGTTCTACAAATATATGCATGTTATTTATAGATACACATATTATTATAACCTAAATAAAGAACATATGTATTTATAAATATAAGTATACCAAACTATATATATATATATATATATATATGATTACTTGATTTGAATTAAACCATAACAGTGAAGTTATTAAAAGTTCAAGAATTTATGTCTATGAAGTAAACAAACAAATTTTAAAATATAAAAGCATGAAATTCATGAAATATAAAATTATTTGTAGGTGATCAACCCGTCTAAATAAACGAGTTCAACGTTACTGTAAAACATCGGTTAAGGTACGGATATCTTACTCCATCACTTATTGTTATGGTATTTTGACTCGATTGTAGAAACCCTTTGACTTTCATTTATCTTTGAAATTCCTATGCGTCATTGGTATATCAATCTTATTTAATTTGTGGTCTATTCATCTATATTTGATTTGCTATTGTTGGTAGTATTTTGTAAGGCCCCGCTCCCGGGCACCTCACAGTTGGTCGTCATCACACATAAAACATATATTTGATATAAACTTCATAAAATCATGCAGCGGAATTTCTAAGATAGACTTTTCTTTTTCCATAAATACTTTTGCCATTTAATACAACGTATGTCAATTACAAAACATCTAATGATGCATTACATCACAAAAGCATTATACGAAAGATTTCATCGTTACTGATTTCAAAATGGTCATATACAGTGACCTCTAGTATAAAAACATAAAATTTTTCATCATAAAATAGATTCCTTAAGTAGTCCCGTACATCAGAACCCTAAGGAATCTTGTAATGGCATGCAACATAATGTGTTGCGTGCATTATGGGCCCACAACATATTGCGTGGCAGCATTATCAAAAGGAGAATGCCATCCCAAAAGCTGAGTAGCCGCCTCGTGCCATCCCCAGCAACACTACCTGCCAACTGGAAACACATAAAAAGTCAGCGTTGCTGAGTGAGTTCTAGTTTTATAATAAAACATA
The DNA here is from genome assembly GCA_024085815.1 of Flaveria linearis. Classification (NCBI taxonomy): domain Eukaryota; kingdom Viridiplantae; phylum Streptophyta; class Magnoliopsida; order Asterales; family Asteraceae; genus Flaveria; species Flaveria linearis. Next base: position 46,550,057 of record CM044014.1, on the reverse strand, counting down.
CTTTTACTTGTTAAAATTGTCCTTTCATACATGCGATCATACAAAATACGTACACTTAGATAATATTGTTATTATTATCATCATTCGTTCATTAGCTTTCATTCGTGTACCATTCCTCGTTCTCATTCACGTTCGTGCATACATTCTTTACGTTCATTCATACGTACACAGAGATAATATTCATTATTATCTTCATCGTTCGTTATACATCATTATCTTTAACTTCTCATATGGATCCTGTCAGGCTTTACCCACTTCATAGCCCTCGGCTATGATTACTGTGGTTGAATGACAAGGATCCCGTCTCATCCTTACTTGCACATTGAATTCTTTTGTACCAATACCATATGCTCTACCCCGATCCGTCTTAGCTACTGGGCCGTGAATCAATAGAGCGTATGCCACAGTAGCCTTAGCTACTGGGCGGTGAATCTAAGCGTATGCCACAGTACTAGTAGGTAGGCGGTAGAGGTACCATGACCATGGTCAATCACAAAGAAGGACCAATCGGCTTATTCAATGCTTGCAAGACTTAATTCGTTCATTCGTTAATGCATGTATTCATCATCGTTTTACCCATTCATTCATTCATTAATACATGCATTCATCGTCATGTTCCTCTTTCTTTATCTTTCACTTTACGTTACATAATACTTTGTTCATTCATTGTCATAATACATGAGTCGTGAAAGATATACATACATAATCATAAGGAACATAAATATTTGCAAATCATCAGTCATTACCATCATATAAGGTAACATCATACTTGTCACATTTACGTCCTACTTACACATCTCTCCTCCTTCACATCAGCCCTATTTGGGCGATTGAACATACTGCAGTCGCATGGCCTCCATGCGACTGGGTCGTGCGATTGGACAGTTATGCGAATGGGCATACAATCGTGCGAATGGATCTCCTACCATGCGAATGAACACTATATGAATGGACTATTAGGTGATTAACCCTTATACGTGCGACTGGACTATCATGCGAACGGACCTATGTGACCGAATCCCTCAATCGCATGGCCTGTCGGGCGATTGAGCCCCATCCGTACGACTGAACCTCAATCGTACGATTGAACATCAGTTTTCCCTCAGTCGTGCGACTAGCCCTTCAGTCGCATAGCCCTAACTGGGCGGCGACTGGAGTTCATCACGAACAGCAGCCGCGATCTAACTCCTCTAAACCCATTTCCAGCCTAAATTAGCCCTCCTAAATCTCAGGGGTTCATACTAGGACATCATATAAGCTTATACAAGTACAATTTCATACATTAAACTTACCAAACCCGATTTCAGCCAATTGGGTTAAACACATACTTTACAAAAATAGGGTTTATATGTGATCCAGCCCCAAAATCGTAAGAAAACATGAAAATGAGGGGTTCTAGAACTCACATTATCAAGGAGAAGATGAAGAGCTTCGATTTGGCTAGTCACTTGACAAATCTTGAGCCCGAATCACCACTCTCTCTTTCTTTCTACTCTTTCTCTGCTCTCTCTCTTTCTGCTCCTTCTTCCCGACTGAAAATGTGCAAGTGTGGGGAAGAAGAGGGCTGCCCCTCTTTTATAGTTACAGCTTAGTCGCCCGAGATCCAGGCGACTGGACTTTCAGTCGCACGAACACCATGCGACTGGACCTCCAGTCGCATGAGTTCCATGCGCATGGTCCTTCATTCGTCCCTGCATCATGCGATTGGGCCTCCAGTCGCATGAATTCCATGCGTCTGAGACTCAGTCGCATATCACTCCAAAAGGTCAAACTTCCGGGTGTTACAAGTCCACCCCCCTTATTTAGGTTTCATCCCCGAAACCTGTTATTCCTCGAACAATCATGGGTAATGCTGCCTCATTTCTTCTTCAGTTTCACACGTTGACTCGGATCCCTTCCTGTGCCGCCACTGTACACGCACAAGAGGAACTACTTTTTTTCTTAACCTCTTCTCTTTGCGATCATTGATCACCACTGGTTGCTCTACATAGTTGAGCCGCTCGTCTACTTCAATATCTTCCAGTGGAACTATCAGATCCTCATCGGCCAAACATTTTCTCAGATGAGATACGTGGAAGGTCGGGTGAATTCCACTTAGCTCATCTGGTAGGTCCAATCTATAGGCCACCTCTCCTAATCGAGCAATGATTCGAAAAGGGCCTATATACCACGGGCTCAGCTTGCCTCGCTTTCGGAACCTAATGATTCCTTTCCAAGGTGAGACCTTCAACATAACCCGATCTCCCACCTGGAACTCAATCGGCCTGCGTCGTTTTCAGCATACGACTTCTGTCTATCTTTGGTTGCCTTCATGTAGGCCTTGATCCTTTCAAGCTTTTCAGTCATAGCCTTAATCACTTCGACGCTCCCCAATTCCTTTTGACCAATATCACCCAACAAACGGGTGTCCTGCACCTCCTACCGTATAGCATCTCATAGGGTGGCATGCCAATACTGACATGATAGCTGTTATTGTATGAGAATTCAGCTAACGGCAAGTGGTCGTCCTAACTTCCCCCGAAGTCAATAACACATGCCCGGAGCATGTCCTCTAAGGTCTGAATGCTCCTTTCCGACTGACCATCAGTTTGAGGATGATAGGCTGTGGTAATATGTAACCTCGTCCCCATAGCATCATGAAATTTCTTCCAGAATTTGGAGGTAAACCGGGTGTCGCGATCTGACACAATGACACCGGTACACCATGACGAGTCATAATCTCCTTGATGAAAAGATCAGCCAACCTTTCGGATGAATATGTCTCGCGCATCGGTAGGAAGTGAGCACTCTTCGTCAGACGATCCACAATCACCCATGTAGTATCATACCCTTTCGGGGTACGCGGCAACTTCGTGATGAAATCCATGGTGATGTGCTCCCACTTCCATTCCGGTATATCCAAGGGTTGAATCTTTCCATACGGCTTCTGGTGCTCGGCCTTCACTTGCAGACAAGTAAGGCACTTACTCACATACTCCACCACATCACGTTTCATACCCGGCCACCAATAATCTTTCTTCATGTCTTGGTACATCTTGGTAGCACCGGGATAAATGGAGTACCGAGTCTTGTGAGCTTCATCCATAATCCTCATTCGTAGATCCCCAAGACGAGGAATCCACATACGCCCAAACCGGGTTCTAACACCCATTGTGATTTCACCCAACTCCGCAACCAGACCTCTCATTCTTTGAGAGTTAAGATGATCTTCTTTCAACACCTCATCTTGGAACTCTTTCACTTGCTTCATCACGTCAGAGGTCATGATCAATTGGTACGCCTTCACCCGAATTGGCTCGGGCCTCTCTTTTCGGCTAAGGGCATCCGCCACCATGTTGGCTTTGCCCGGATGGTAGTGGATTTCACAATCATAGTCCTTTATAAGTTCTAACCATCGCCTTTGCCTCATATTCAAATCTTTTTGCTCGAAGAAATACTTCAAGCTCTTGTGGTCGGTAAAGATGGTACACTTCGTCCCGTAGAGATAGTGCCTCCAAATTTTCAATACAAAGACCACAGCTGCTAGCTCCAAGTCATGAGTAGGGTAATTAACCTCATGAACTTTCAGCTGTTAGGATGCAAAGGCTATAACTTTTCCCCTCTGCATTAACACGCACCCCAACCCCGAATAGGAAGTATCAGAATAAACCACCAGATCTTCACATCCTTCGGGCAACGACAGAACAGGAGCTTGGGTCAACCTCGTCTTTAATTCTTCAAACGCCTTCTCTTGAGCTTGACCCCATACAAACTTCACATCCTTCCGAGTCAACTTGGTCAATGGAGAAGCAATCTTGGAGAAGTCTTGAATGAATCTTCTGTAGTAGCCCGCCAAACCCAAGAAACTACGGATCTCGGATGGCGTCCTTGGAGACTTCCATTGCATTACTGCTTCCACCATCGCCGGATCGACCATAATCCCCTCCGGATTAACCACGTGACCCAAAAATTGAACTTCACGCAACCAAAATGCCCACTTGGAGAACTTGGCGTACAATTTCTCCCTTCTCAACGTCTCTAGTACTTCTCGAATGTGGCCGGCATGCTCCGTTTCGCTTCTTGAATAAATCAGGATGTCATCAATAAACACGTTCATTGATTTATCCAACATCGGCCGACACACTCGGTTCATCAGATCCATAAAAGCAGCTGGCGCATTAGTCAAACCATAAGACATGACAAGGAACTCGTAGTGACCGTAGCGCGTACGAAAAGCTGTTTTAGGGATGTCTTGTTCCTTCACTTTCAGTTGATGATAGCCCGATCGAAGATCTATTCGTGAAAACCAACTAGCACCCTGAAGTTGATCAAACGAGTCATCGATTCTCAGCAAGGGGTATCTGTTCTTTACCGTCAGCTTGTTTAACTCACGGTAATCTATACATTCTCATGCTACCGTCTTTCTTCATCACGAACAGGACCGGAGCACCTCAAGGTGAGATACTCGGTCTAATAAACCCCTTATCCAACAACTCTTGCAACTGCTCCATTAACTCTTTCATTTCCGTCGGAGCCAATCGATATGGTGCTTTGGCGACAGGTTGAGCACCCGGTATCAGGTCAATCTGGAGCTCGATCTCTCTGTCAGGTAGCAATCCCGATAAGTCTTCCGGGAACACGTCTTGAAAATCACACACAACCGGAACATCAGATAGTTATGGTGTTGGCGTTTCCACATCTTTCACATAACATAAGTAGGCGCTGCACCCACGCCTCATACATTTTCCCGCCACAGCCATTGAGATCACTTTCGGAATCGTAGCAACCCGATCACCATAAACTGTCACTGAACTACTGCCGGGAGCTGTCAATTGAATCATCTTCTTGCGGCACACGATGTTTGCCTCATAGTCCGCCAACCAATCCATCCCAAGCACCAAATCGAAACCACCCAAAGTCATCGCAAACGGTCTAACCGGAAATTTGTGGCCCTCCAATTCAACATCACAACCCTTTATCACCTCAGAGATCCTAGTAGACTTACCTATGGCAGTTTCTACATCAAAGGGCACATCAACACGTCTACTACTAACAGGCAGCTTAGTACAGAAGGCAGCAGAAATGAAACTCCTACTGGCACCCGAATATGATAATACAGAGGCTAAAGTTTGTTCACGAGAAACGTACCGGACACAACATCAGGGTCCGTCCTGGCCTCCTCCTGCGTCATCATGAATGCCCTGGCCTTTGCTCTCGGTTCTTCACCTCCCGCTTCTTTGCCCTTGACCCTTCAGCTCTAGGCTTCTTGCAGTCTCTGCTCATATGACCACTTTCCCCACAGTTAAAACACTTGCCCATCCGGCAATCCTTCGACATATGCCCTACCTTCCGCATCTGAAACGGATGTTGGATCCCCACTTGCACTCCCCCGAGTGCTCCCTTCCACACTGGCCACACTTCCTTAACCCTGCTCCTGACATGACCACGCGGCGGTCACCCACCTTGTCTTCTTGTTACTTGTCGAAGTATCACCCCGACCAAACCTCTTCCCTGCTAGTTTCTCTCACCACCTCCCTTCTTACTAATCTCAGTCTTCACCACCACTGCCCGTTCATCATATAATCTCCCAGCCAAATCCACTGCCGACCTAAAGGTGCTAGGTCGAGCAGTAATCAAATGCCTGCGGATGTCAGCTGGCAGCCCCTGAATATACCGGTTGATCTTTCGAGACACCGGCGTCACCTGATCCGGCACCATTCTCGCCATCTCATTGAATTTGGTGGTGTACTGTTGGTGGGTCAATGTTCCCGCCTCCAACTGCAGAAATTCTCTCTCAACTTTGTCCATTTCCTGACGAGGACTGAACTCCTCGATCACCATCCTTTTTAACTCGGACCACTTCATTCTTCCGATGGCCCTGCTACCCTCGGCCTGGACTATGTTGTCCCACCAGCATAAGGCCGAACCCGTAAAAGAGTGGGTAGCAAACTTCACCTTCTTGTCATCCTGGCAATCAGTAATATCAAGGACTGCCTCCTTTCTCTCACCCATTGGTGAGCATCAGCAGCAGTGCCAGAACCATCAAAAGTAGGGGGCTTGCACCTCATAATGCCCCGTAATTACAACCCCATGTTGTTTCTCGTACCGGATCCTCCTCCTCTTCCTCCTCATTATCAGATAGAACCGTTTCCGGCTCTTGTGGCTCCTGTCTTCCTGAGGACCTGTTCCTCTCTTTTCTTTCACCTTCCCTGACAGCCTTAATTACCTCGGTCACCACAGACGGTAAGATGTCTGCATGACCTGATGTACCTCCTCAACCACTGCCTCTTTTACCGAGGCTCTCAAGTTAGCGCTCTCATCTACCCCCTCCTGATGAGGGGTCTCAGTTTCCTCATGAACCACTTTCTTTACTCTAGGTATTCCTCTTGTGGCTCGTGGTTCAGCACCACGTCCGCTACCGCCTCCACCCCGTGAGGCCTTAGAAGATCTACCACCAGCCATTCTCTATCTCACAATGAAAGATTCAAACACCAACACGGTCATTCAAGGAAATAGCTCAGTTTATGTCAAGTATAGCAAGTTCCTAATTACAGTTGCCAGTTGTGATTAGCCACTTACTGTACTCTTTGTACCCCGAGCATTACCTGTCCTGACTACGTTAGTATCTAACTCTAACAGTAACACATACATCACATAACATGCGCACGTAATACTGGTTAACTTTGATAAAAATACCTGATGGCATGCAACTACTAAGATGGCATTCTCTTCCTTTCTGTCCCATTTTCAGTACAAGTTTAGGTTTATTTTGAAAATTTACCCGTTTCACTTAAACTTTGGCTCTGATACCAACTTGTAAGGCCCCGCTCCCGGGCACCTCACAGTGGTCGTCATCACACATAAAACATATATTTGATATAAACTTAATAAAATCATGCAGCGGAATTTCTAAGATAGACTTTTCTTTTTCCATAAATACTTTTTCCATTTAATACAACGTACGTCAATTACAAAACATCTAATGATGCATTACATCACAAAAGCATTATACGAAAGATTTCATCGTTACTGATTACAAAATGGTCATATACAGTGACCTCTAGTATAAAAATATAAAATTTTTCATCATAAAGAAGATTCCTTAAGTAGGCCCATACATCGGAACCCGAAGGAATCTTGTAATGGCATGCAACATAATGTGTTGCGTGCATTATGGGCCCACAACACATTGCGTGGCAGCATTATCAAAAGGAGAATGCCATCCCAAAAGAGCTGAGTAGCCGCCTCGTGCCATCCCCAGCAACACTACCTGCCAACTGGAAACACATAAAAAGTCAGCGTTGCTGAGTGAGTTCTAGTTTTATAATAAAACATACTTTTACTTGTTAAAACTGTCCTTTCATACATGCGATCATACAACATACGTACACTTAGATAATATTGTTATTATTATCATCATTCGTTCATTAGCTTTCATTCGTGTACCATTCACCGTTCTCATTCACGTTCGTGCATACATTCTTTACGTTCATTCATACGTACATAGAGATAATATTCATTATTATCTTCATCATTCGTTATACATCATTATCTTTAACTTCTCATATGGATCCTGTCAGGCTTTACCCACTTCATAGCACTCGGCTATGATTACTGTGGTCGAATGACAAGGATCCCGTCTCATCCTTACTTGCACATTGAATTCTTTTGTACCAATACCATATGCTCTACCCCGATCCGTCTTAGCTACTGGGCCGTGAATCAATAGAGCGTATGCCACAGTAGCCTTAGCTACTGGGCCGTGAGTCTAAGCGTATGCCACAGTACTAGTAGATAGGCGGTAGAGGTACCATGACCATGGTCAATCACAAAGAAGGACCAATTTACTTATTCAATGCTTGCAAGACTTAATTCGTTCGTTCGTTAATACATGTATTCATCATCGTTTTACCCATCATTCATTTGTTAATACATGCATTCATCGTCATGTTCCTCTTTCTTTATCTTTCACTTTACGTTACATAATACTTCGTTCATTCATTGTCATAATACATGAGTCGTGAAAGATATACATACGTAATCATAAGGAACATAAATATTTGCAAATCATCAGTCATTACCATCATATAAGGTAACATCATACTTGTCACATTTACGTCCTACTTACACATCTCTCCTCCTTCACACCAGCCCTATTTGGGCGATTGAACATACTGCATTCGCATGGCCTCCATGCGACTGGGTCGTGCGATTGGATAGTTATGCGAATGGGCATACAATCGTGCAAACGGATCTCCTACCATGCGAATGAACACTATACGAATGGACTATTAGGCGATTAACCCTCATACGTACGACTGGACTATCATGCGAATGGACCTATGCGACCGAATCCCTCAATCGCATGGCCTGTCGGGCGATTGAGCCCCATCCGTACGACTGAACCTCAATCGTACGATTGAACATCAGTTTTCCCTCAGTCGTGTGACTGGCCCTTCAGTCGCATAGCCCTAACTGGGCGGTGACTGGAGTTCATCACGAACAGCAGCCGCGATCTAACTCCTCTAAACCCATTTCCAGCCCAAATTAGCCCTCCAAAATCTCAGGGTTCTTATGAGGACATCATATAACCTTATACAAGTCCAATTTCATACATTAAACTTACCAAACCGATTTCACCCAAATGGGTTTAAACACATACTTTACAAAAATAGGGTTTATATGTGATCCAGCCCTAAAATCGTAAGAAAACATGAAATGAGGGGTTCTAGAACTCACATTATCAAGGAGAAGATGAAGATCTTCGATTTGACTGAAAATGTACAAGTGTGGGGAAGAAGAGGGCTGCCCCTCTTTATAGTTACAGCTCAGTCGCCCGAGATCCAGGTGACTGGACTTTCAGTCGCACGAATACCATGCGACTGGACCTCCAGTCGCATGAGTTCCATGCCATGGTCCTTTATTCGTCCCTGCATCATGCGATTGGGCCTCCAGTCGCATGAATTCCATGCGGCTGAGACTCAGTCGCATATCACTCCAAATGGTCAAACTTCCGGGTGTTACATATTTAGCGTGCGATAGGTAATTATTGTTGTACTCATTATCGCATGTTCTGAGATTTATAAACCGTTATGACATTCGTTGTTCTATTATGAAATTCATTATCAAGACCTGTTTTACTCTTATACCCAAGTCTAGCTTCTTGTGGAGCTTCCCACAAGCACGACATTGCGGCATCAATGGCGTGTGCACCACCCGTGGCGGTGAGATCAGACCACGGCGTCTCTATTTAGTACTTATGAGTACTTTGGCCATATGATAGGAGGCGTATGGATCGATCCTAGGATATTGATGTTACATTTGTGGATGGTTGTGTGTATGCCAACACCCCATCGCACTATATTGGGTACCTAGGTCTGCAGCCTATGTAGACCTACTGATATGTTTTATGTTTCGGCTCATGGGTATCATCCGTATGATACGACTTACTTTAGTGACTTGATATACTCTGTGTCGTATCATTTTATTCTTGTGATCTAGTTATATTTGTTATTGTTATTACTTGTGCCTTTATCCGTTCACTGGGCATTTGGCTCAGCCGCAATCTTTGTTAGCGGCAGGTTCACAGGGTACTCAGGGCGGGACTTGAAGAGAGAAGAATTAAGCTCTAGGACTTTTGATCGAAGAATGTTAGCCATTTTTGTAGCACATGCTAGTTATTTGATTTTGGCAGATTTAGAACAATATGTAATAAACGTTTAACCCTAGGGCTCCTTAACCCTCATTTTTTTTGATGTACTCGTAACTTTGTACATTATGGAATCATGTCTTATGTTTTGATTACTATGATAGTTACACGTCAGCCATATTCAGGTTGGGGTGTTACAGTTATGGTGTCAGAGCTAGGGCTCTTTCCTATAGAAAACTTTAACATAGTAATTAAGACTTATGAGGATTGGGTAGACACCTGGGTTAGAATTTCCATTGAATATTATTTATTACTCCATACCATTCCTATATTCTAACCTTGCGTCCATTCTTTTAGATGCCTCCTCGATGCCAAACTCGTAGGAATACACACAGGCCAAATCGTTTTAACACTGACACTGCTTCAAATTAGACTCAAGTTGATCCGAACATAGTCTCTGCTATCAACCAAGCTTTTGCACGATTGCTACCTAACCTCGTTGCTCAAACCGTTGAGGCAGTTCTTCACCAATCTTGAGCCCGAATCACCACTCTCTTTTTCTTTCTCCTCTTTCTCTGCTCTCTCTCTTTCTGCCCCTTCTTCCTGACTGAAAATGTACAAGTGTGGGGAAGAAGAGGGCTGCCCCTCTTTTATAGTTACAGCTTAGTCGCCCGAGATCCAGGTGACTGGACTTTCAGTCGCGCGAATACCATGCGACTGGACCTCCAGTCGCATGAGTTCCATGCGCATGGTCCTTTATTCGTCCCTGCATCATGCGATTGGGCCTCCAGTCGCATGAATTCCATGCGGCTGAGACTCAGTCGCATATCACTCCAAATGGTCAAACTTCCGGGTGTTACATATTTAGCGTGCGATAGGTAATTATTGTTGTACTCATTATCGCATGTTCTGAGATTTATAAACCGTTATGATATTCGTTGTTCTATTATGAAATTCATTATCAAGACCAGTTTTACTCTGATACCCGAGTCTAGCTTCTTGTGGAGCTTCCCACAAGCACGACATTGCGGCATCAATGGCGTGTGCACCACCCGTGGCGGTGAGATCCGACCACGGCGTCTCTATTTAGTACTTATGAGGTACTTTGGCCATATGATAGGAGGCGTATGGATCAATCCTAGGATATTGATGTTACATTTGTGGATGGTTGTGTGTATGCCAACACCCCATCGCACTATATTGGGTACCTAGGTCTGCAGCCTATGTAGACCTACTGATATGGTTTTATGTTTCGGCTCATGGGTATCATCCGTATGATACGACTTACTTTAGTGACTTGATATACTCTGTGTCATATCATTTTATTCTTATGATCTAGTTATATTTGTTATTGTTATTACTTGTGCCTTTATCCGTTCACTGGGCATTTGGCTCAGCCGCAATCTTTGTTAGCGGCAGGTTCACAGGGTACTCAGGGCGGGACTTGAAGAGAGAAGAATTAAGCTCCAGGAATTTTGATCGAACAATATGTAATAAACGTTTAACCCTAGGGCTCCTTAACCCTCATTTTTTGATGATGTACTCGTAACTTTTTACATTATGGAATCATGTCTTATGTTTTGATTACTATGATAGTTACAAGTCAGCCATATTCAGGTTGGGGTGTTACAGTTATGGTGTCAGAGCTAAGGCTCTTTCCTATAGAAAACTTTAACATAGTAATTAAGACTTATGAGGATTGGGTAGACACCTGGGTTAGAATTTCCATCAAATATATTTATTACTCCAGACCATTCCTATATTCTAACCTTGCGTCCATTCTTTTAGATGCCTCCTCGACGCCAAACTCGTAGGAATACACATAGGCCAAATCGTTTTAACACTGACACTGCTTCAAATTAGACTCCAGTTGATCCGAACATAGTCTCTGCTATCAACCAAGCTTTTGCAGGATTGCTACCTAACCTCGTTGCTCAAACCGTTGAGGCAGTTCTTCACCAATCTTGAGCCCGAATCACCACTCTCTCTTTCTTTCTCCTCTTTCTCTGCTCTCTCTCTTTCTGCCCCTTCTTCCCAACTGAAAATGTACAAGTGTTGGGAAGAAGAGGGCTGCCCCTCTTTTATAGTTACAGCTCAGTCGCCCGAGATCCAGGTGACTGGACTTTCAGTCGCACGAATACCATGCGACTGGACCTACAGTCGCATGAGTTCCATGCCATGGTCCTTTATTCGTCCCTGCATCATGCGATTGGGCCTCCAGTCGCATGAATTCCATGCGGCTGAGACTCAGTCGCATATCACTCAATTGGTCAAACTTCGGGTGTTACATATTTAGCGTGCGATAGGTAATTATTGTTGTACTCATTATCGCATGTTCTGAGATTTATAAAACCGTTATGATATTCGTTGTTCTATTATGAAATTCATTATCAAGACCTGTTTTACTCTGATACCCGAGTCTAGCTTCTTGTGGAGCTTCCCGCAAGCACGACATTGCGGCATCAATGGCGTGTGCACCACTCGTGGCGGTGAGATCAGACCACGGCGTCTCTATTTAGTACTTGTGAGGTACTTTGGCCATATGATAGGAGGCGTATGGATCATCCTAGGATATTGATGTTACATTTGTGGATGGTTGTGTGTATGCCAACACCCCATCGCACTATATTGGGTACCTAGGTCTGCAGCCTATATAGACCTACTGATATGGTTTTATGTTTCGGCTCATGGGTATCACCGTATGATACGACTTACTTTAGTGACTTGATATACTCTGTGTCATATCATTTTATTCTTATGATCTAGTTACATTTGTTATTGTTATTACTTGTGCCTTTATCCGTTCACTGGGCATTTGGCTCAGCCGTAATCTTTGTTAGCGGCAGGTTCACAGGGTACTCAGGGCGGGACTTGAAGAGAGAAGAATTAAGCTCCAGGACTTTTGATCGAACAATATGTAATAAAGTTTAACCCTAGGGCTCCTTAACCCTCATTTTTTTGATGATGTACTCGTAACTTTTTACATTATGGAATCATGTCTTATGTTTTGATTACTATGATAGTTACACGTCAGCCATATTCAGGTTGGGGTGTTACAGTTATGGTGTCAGAGCTAATGCTCTTTCCTGTAGAAAACTTTAACATAGTAATTAAGACTTATGAGGATTGGGTAGACACCTGGGTTAGAATTTCCATCGAATATTTTTTATTACTCCATACCATTCCTATATTCTAACCTTGCGTCCATTCTTTTAGATGCCTCCTCGACGCCAAACTCATAGGAATACACACATGCCAAATCGTTTTAACACTGACACTGCTTCAAATTAGACTCCAGTTGATCCGAACATAGTCTCTGCTATCAACCAAGCTTTGGCAGGATTGCTACCTAACCTTGTTGCTCAAACCGTTGAGGCAGTTCTTCACCAATCTTGAGCCTGGATCACCACTCTCTCTTTCTTTCTCCTCTTTCTCTGCTCTCTCTCTTTCTGCCCCTTCTTCCCGACTGAAAATGTACAAGTGTGGGGAAGAAGAGGGCTGCCCCTCTTTTATAGTTACAGCTCAGTCGCCCGAGATCCAGGTGACTGGACTTTCAGTCGCACGAATACCATGCGACTAGACCTCCAGTCGCATGAGTTCCATGCGCATGGTCCTTTATTCGTCCCTGCATCATGGGATTGGGCCTCCAGTCGCATGAATTCCATGCGGCTGAGACTCAGTCGCATATCACTCCAAAAGGACAAACTTCCGGGTGTTACATATTTAGCGTGCGATAGGTAATTATTGTTGTACTCATTATCGCATGTTCTGAGATTTATAAACAGTTATGATATTCGTTGTTCTATTATGAAATTCATTATCAAGACCTGTTGTACTCTGATACCCGAGTCTAGCTTCTTGTGGAGCTTCCCACAAGCACAACATTGCGGCATCAATGGCATGTGCACCACCCGTGGCGGTGAGATCAGACCACGGCGTCTCTATTTAGTACTTGTGAGGTACTTTGGCCATATGATAGGAGGCGTATGGATCGATCCTAGGATATTGATGTTACATTTGTGGATGGTTATGTGTATGCCAACACCCCATCGCACTATATTGGGTACCTAGGTCTGCAGCCTATGTAGACCTACTGATATGGTTTTATGTTTCGGCTCATGGGTATCATCCGTATGATACGACTTACTTTAGTGAGTTGATATACTCTGTGTCGTATCATTTTATTCTTATGATCTAGTTATATTTGTTATTGTTATTACTTGTGCCTTTATCCGTTCACTGGGCATTTGGCTCAGCCGCAATCTTTGTTAGCGGCAGGTTCACAGGGTACTCAGGGCGGGACTTGAAGAGAGAAGAATTAAGCTCTAGGACTTTTGATCGAAGAATGTTAGCCATTTTTGTAGCACATGCTAGTTATTTGATTTTGGCAGATTTAGAACAATATGTAATAAACGTTTAACCCTAGGGCTCCTTAACTCTCATTTTTTTGATGATGTACTCGTAACTTTTTACATTATGGAATCATGTCTTATGTTTTGTTTACTATGACAGTTACACGTCAGCCATATTCAGGTTGGGGTGTTACAGTTATGGTGTCAGAGCTAAGGCTCTTTCCTGTAGAAAACTTTAACATAGTAATTAAGACTTATGAGGATTGGGTAGACACCTGGGTTAGAATTTCCATCGAATATTATTTATTACTCCATACCATTCCTATATTCTAACCTTGCGTCCATTCTTTTAGATGCCTCCTCGACGCCAAACTCGTAGGAATACACACAGGCCAAATCGTTTTAACACTAACACTGACACTGCTTCAAATTAGACTCCAGTTGATTCGAACATAGTCTCTGCTATCAACCAAGCTTTTGCAGGATTGCTACCTAACCTCGTTGCTCAAACCGTTGAGGCAGTTCTTCACCAAACTCGTTTTGAAGGACGTGCTTCAAATTAGACGTGCTAACTCTAATCAAGGAGAAGCAGCAGGGTCTGCAACTGTTCAAGCAGAAAAATGCAAATGGGCGGTGTGTGATCGAATTCGAAAGTCAATCATGTATATGAAGTTCAAAGATCTTGCAGAGGTGGGTGATGCAATCAAGACTTTTGAGTTTGAAAGAAAAGAATTTTTATCTCGTACGGGGGAGAACAAGAAGAGGGATAGAGATGGGCAACGAATTCAAGCTACTGGTCAGTCATCAACTTCGGCGAATCAACCAGATCGAAGAGTTCAAGCCAACCGAAGCACTGGAAACCAGATACGCCCATGGCAGCCTAGACTCCAAAAGTCAAAACCAGTCCAGAATCAGAATAAACCATATGAAGGACCTATTAGAGCACAACCACTAAATCAGTATGGAAACCCAAACCAACATGTTATGCCTTCATGCAACACTTGTGGCAAAAAACATTGGGGCGTGTGTCGTTATAAAACAGGAGCATGTTTTGGATGTGGCCAGACTGGGTATATCATGAAAAATTGTCCTAAGCAAGATACCAAAAAGATCACAGGAGGAAATGTAGCACCAACTAATGCTAAAGGAAGAGTCTTCACACTTACTGCTACTGATGCTGCTAGTGCCCCAGGTACCATATCTGGAACCCTTCAACTTGTTAAACGTGACATTTGTGTGTTATTTGATACAGGGGAGACACATTCCGTAGTTTCTCATTTATTCATTAGATACCTTATGATTGAACCATCACCGTTAGATCATACTCTATCTATCTCAACCCCTATAGGAGACTCAGTTATTATCAGGCACATATATAAAAATTGTTCCATTCGTATAGAATCCATTGTACGCGAGGCTGATCTCTTTCCTATACAGATGTGCGACTTTGATATCATTCTCGGAATGGATTGGTTAACTCGCCATCATGTAACTATTGATTGTTATTCTCGACAAGTTATATTTGGTGATCTTCATCACCCTGATTTTATCTATCAGGGAAGTCTGTCTCATAAATCTCTCAAAATAATTTCCACGCTCAAAGCCTGAAAGTTGATATCACATGGCTGTATTGGATTCTTAGCATCCATCAGGATACCTCAGCTGATGAGATTAGTATCGATAATCATCCTATTATGTTTCCTGATGAACTACCAGGTCTACCGCCAGATCGTGAAATAGAGTTTTCTATTGACCTGATCCCTGGTGCCGAGCCCAATTCCAAGGCACCATATCGTATGGCTCCACTAGAACTAAAATAGTTAAAGGAGCAATTACAGGAGCTATTGGAGCTGGGATTTATAAGACCAAGTGTTTCACCATGGGGTGCTCCAGTCTTATTTGTAAAGAAGAAGGATGGTAGTATGCGTTTATGTATCGATTACCGAGAACTTAATAAAATCACCATTCGAAATTGTTATCCTCTACCACGCATTGATGACCTCTTTGACCAACTTCAAGGGGCAAAGTTCTTTTCAAAGATAGATCTAAGGTCCGGTTACCATCAGTTGAAGATAAAGGAATAAGATGTTCCTAAGACTGCCTTTCGTACTCGCTATGGCCATTACGAGTTCTTAGTTATGCCTTTTGGACTCACCAATGCACCAGCTGTCTTCATGGATTTGATGAATCGTGTGTTCCATGAGTTTTTGGATAAATTTGTTATTGTTTTCATTGATGATATCTTAGTATATTCTAAGAGCAGGGAAGAACATGAACAACACCTGCGTACAGTACTTGAAACATTACGACAGAAGAAGTTGTACGCAAAATTTTCAAAATGTGAATTTTGGCTCAATCAAGTTGCGTTCCTCGGTCATGTAGTATCGGAAGATGGAATTACGATGGATCCTGCTAAGATTGAGGCAATTACAAAATGGCCTAGGCCTACCTCTGCGGCAGAAGTTTGAAGTTTTTTAGGTTTAGCTGGTTACTACCGAAGGTTTGTAGAAGGATTTTCTGTTATTGCTTCACCTCTTACACAACTTTTAAGAAAGGGAGTGAAGTACTCGTGGAACGAAGAACGAGATAAAAGTTTTGAGGAACTAAAGAAACAAATCGTATCCGCTCCGATACTCACCCTACCATCTGGTTCAGGCGGTTATCAGATTTATAGTGATGCCTCAAAGAAAGGTTTAGGTTGCGTGTTAATGCAACATGGGAAGGTTATCGCCTATGTGTCACGCCAGTTGAAGCCTTATGAAGTTAATTATCCGACACATGATTTAGAGCTAGCCGCAGTCGTCTTTGCGTTAAAAATTTGGCGACATTATTTGTATGGCGAAACTTGTGATATCTTTACCGATCACAAGAGCCTCAAGTATATATTTACGCAAAAGGAGCTAAATATGAGGCAAAGGAGGTGGTTGGAACTTTTAAAAGATTATGATGCTAATATTCAGTACCACCCTGGAAAAGCTAATGTGGTGGCCGATGCTCTGAGTAGAAAGATTGTTGGAGCTGTGTTGTGCCTTCAAATTCATCCACATATCATCTTGGACCTTGATAAAATGGGAGTTAGTATTCAGATTGGAAAGTCTGATGGCTACCTTGCTAGAATGCAAATTGAACCTGACCTAATCTCACAGATTAAAGAAACCTAACAGCACGATGGAGAATTATGGGCAGTATTAGAGAATATTAAGTTGGGAAAACAATCAGAGTTTCGTGTGGATGAACATGGGGTTATTTGGTGTGGTAAAAGATTGTGCGTGCCTAGTGATTCTACCCTTCGGGAGTCATTGTTAGCCGAGGCACATAGCTCACCTTTTTCTATCCACCCTGGCTCTACAAAGATGTATAGAGATTTGCGTCAAAACTTTTGGTTGAATGGAATGAAAGAAGATGTTGCAAGATATGTGAGTAGATGCCTCACATGCCAGCAAGTGAAGATTGAGCATCAACGGGCCAGTGGACTTTTACAACCATTGGATATTCCAATGTGGAAATGGGATGAAATTTCAACGGATTTTGTTACTGGCTTGCCTAAGACTTTCAAGAAGAATGATACCATCTGGGTCGTTGTCGATAGACTAATGAAATCAGATCATTTTCTACCGATCCAACAAAGTTTTTCAGTTAGCAAGCTATCTGAAGTGTTTCTCCAGGAAATTATTCGACTCCATGGCACTCCATCATCGATAGTTTCAGATAGAGATCCGCGTTTCATTTCTCGATTTTGGAAAGGTTTTCAAGCAGCTTGGGGTACAAGATTGAAGTTTAGTACTGCTTTTCATCCACAGATAGATGGGCAATCGGAACGTACGATTCAGACTCTAGAAGATATGCTTCGCGCGTGTGCACTAGAGTGGACTGGAAACTGGGATGAGTATTTATGCCTTGTTGAGTTTGCCTATAATAACAGTTGGCAAGCAAGTATTGGCATGGCTCCTTTCGAACTCTTATACGGTCGAAAGTGCAGAGCACCGATATGTTGGAATGAAGTTGGAGAGAGAGTAATTGAAGGGCCCGAGTTAGTACATGTTACAAATGAAAAAGTTGCTATTGCTCGAGAAAAGTTAAAGGAGGCACAAAGCAGGCATAAGAGTTATGCGGATAAACATCGACGAGAACTGGAATTTAATGTTGGAGACCACGTATTCTTAAAAGTTTCACCTTGTCGTGGCGTCCGTCGATTTGGAATCAAAGGGAAGCTTAGTCCTCGTTTTATTGGGCCATTTGAAATCCTCAAAAGAATTGGAGAAGTTTCTTATCGCCTAGCATTACAGCCTCAACTTTCACACGTTCATAATGTATTTCACGTGTCCTTGCTAAGAGGGTATAATTATCATCCTCTTCACGTTATTAGTTACCCGTTGCATACGATTCAAGAAGACTTGTCTTACAAAGAAGAACCAGAAGCTGTTTTAGATCGACAAGAAAGAATTATGAGAAGAAAGGTGATTCCGTTTGTCAAGGTGTTATGGAGAAACCACTCTGAACGGGAACCTACTTGGGAAACAGAGGAATCGATTCGTGCTACGTACCCTAGCCTATTCAAAAGTAAGTATCATTCATAAGAGTGACTGTGAACCTTATTCCTCATTTACGTTATGAAATGTATTTTCCGTTTCTTTCCTGATCATTTATGTCTTAATCTTTTAATTTCGAGGACGAAATTATTTTTAGGGGGTGATAGTTGAAATATCTGATGAATAAAATAAAATAATTAATAAAAAAATTAAGAATAATAATAATAAAACAAAACAAATAAATTACAAAACCAAATCATAAATATAGGTATATATATGCACGTTAATATGATTCTTAGGAGTAGAAAACAAAATAATAATAATAACATACGTATCAATGATTGCTAGTATGTAGTTATGGTTGAACAAATTAAAAATTAAACAAAGATAATAAATAAACTCAGTGAAAATAAATAAGCAATAAAGATAACCATAAGAAAATCAAACTTATATATAGACACAAACCTTATGGTAAATCGTAAACTGAGAAAATAATAATAGTAACAATAATAATAATAATAATAAATAATAATAATAATAATAATAATAATAAATAATAATAATAATAATAATAATAATAATAATAATAATAATAATAATAATAATAATAAATAAATAAATAAATAAATAAATAAAAATAGAACAATGGTTTGTTTTGAAATCAGTTGATTGGTCACATCCAAAGACTATTTCAATCTTACCTTCCCTTCTTGTCATCTTTTAACCTAAACTCAGAAAGAAAACATGAAGCAACTCTAGTGTTATACAAGCCATTCCTCAATCTCAAATTATTAGATACGAAGTATGTTGAGCATATTTTAAAAGCTGATGTTTGCCTCATCCAAGGCTCACGACCCTCTCTCCATCATTTAATTTTTTTTCTTGGTTTGAAATTCCGGTAGCTTCTCAGCAATCTCCGGCCAATCCCTTCTTTTTATTACCTATCTACACTGCGTTTCCAGCTGACCTCTAAGAGCTTGAATAACTGGACGGTTGTCGTGTTCTCATTATTCCGGCTATTTCGAACTTCCTCCGTGGCTTCCCTTGTCGTGTTACACACAAGATCGACACCGCCTCTCTACCAGAACCACCTCCGACACCCCCGACGGACGTTGCATATCCTCCTAAGATTCACGGTTCTAGATCTGTTCGGGCTAGCGACAAGGTAAACCAAAAACAACTGCTTCTCATGTTTATACGCTAATACTTTCATTATTACTCCATGTCATCTAAATAGGCAACTGAATCATTTGAAGGTTTCTAGAGCCTACGTAAATCAAGTGAGGAAGATGACAAATGGTTTAAAAAAAACAAGCATTTTGCTGGAGCATACACCACCCACTAAAAGTTAATTCATTCGTTCGTAAGGTTTACTTTCAAGCAAAGAAAAAAATGTATGTACCAAACCTATAATGTTAATCTTTTATAAACATTCAACTAGTTCTACAAATATATGCATGTTATTTATAGATACACATATTATTATAACCTAAATAAAGAACATATGTATTTATAAATATAAGTATACCAAACTATTGACATCCAAAATTTATGTACGTGTAGGTGTGTGTGTGTATATATATATATATATATATATATATATATATATATATATGATTACTTGATTTGAATTAAACCATAACAGTGAAGTTATTAAAAGTTTAAGAATTTATGTCTATGAAGTAAACAAACAAATTTTAAAATATAAAAGCATGAAATTCATAAAATATAAAATTATTTGTAGGTGATCAACCCGTCTAAATAAACGAGTTCGACATTACTGTATAACATCGGTTAAGGTACAGATATCTTACTCCATCACTTATTGTTATGGTATATTGACTCGATTGTAGAAACCCTTTGACTTTCATTTATCTTTGGAAATCCTATGCGTCATTGGTATATCAATCTGATTTAATTGGTGGTCTATTCATCTATATTTGATTTGCTATTGTTGGTAGTATTTAGCGTGCGATAGGTAATTATTGTTGTACTCATTATCGCGTTCTGAGATTTATAAACCGTTATGATATCCGTTGTTCTATTATGAAATTCATTATCTAGACCTGTTGTACTCTGATACCAAGTCTAGCTTCTTGTGGAGCTTCCCACAAGCACGACATTACGGCATCAATGGCGTGTGCACCACCCGTGGCGGTGAGATCAGACCAAGACGTCTCTATTTAGTACTTGTGAGGTACTTTGGCCAAATGATAGGAGGCGTATGGATTGATCCTAGGATATTGATGTTACATTTATGGATGGTTGTGTGTATGCCAACACCCCATCACACTATATTGGGTACCTAGGTCTGCAGCCTATGTAGCCCTACTGATATGGTTTTATGTTTCGGCTCATGGGTATCATCCGCATGATACGACTTACTTTAGTGACTTGTTATACTCTGTGTCATATCATTTTATTCTTATGATCTTGTTATATTTGTTATTGTTATTACTTGTGCCTTTATCCGTTCACTGGGCATTTGGCTCAGCCGTAATCTTTGTTAGCGGCAGGTTCACAGGGTACTCAGGGCGGGACTTAAAGAGAGAAGAATTAAGCTCTAGGACTTTTGATCGAAGAATGTTAGCCATTTTTGTAGCACATGCTAGTTATTTGATTTTGGCAGATTTAGAACAATATGTTATAAACGTTTAACCCTAGGGCTCCTTAACTGTCATTTTTTTGATGATGTACTCGTAACTTTTTACATTATGGAATCATGTCTTATGTTTTGATTACTATGATAGTTACACGTCAGCCATATTCAGGTTGGGGTGTTACAGTCAGTCCATAAGAACTCCAGCTGATAAATACAGATTAGAACAATATTATAGGATTCGATCTACCCAAGATACATATTAAATTAATGTGGCTAGTTTGATATGATCCAAGTCGGGTCATACCCAATAACAGGCTAGACAAACACCTGCAATATTTATTTATTGATTTGATCAGTTAAATAAATAACAACACCAAAGGGTTTAGAAAATTGTTTTCTAAAATAGATGCACATAAGAAATTAATAAATAACATGGGTTTATTTATTAATTCTGAGAGATTACTTTATAATTGTTACTTAATGGTTAATTAACAATTTATAAAATGAAACAATAACATGGCATGTAAGATATGACAAATTAATTAAGTTGGGTTTTAATTATTAATATGGTAGAGCTAGTTGGGTGTACAAAATAATATGTAAATGTTACATATTCTATTTTGTAATTCTAATAAAACAATTGGATTGAAAATAACAAAGGCTTGCCACCCATTGGTGGCAGCTTGTTCTGGCCCAAGGGCTGTCTTTGTGGCCAGCCAATTGCTTTATTAGATGTAAAACACATCCACAAGGAACACACATGCAAACACTACATCTCTCTCTCAAGAAAAGTGCAAAAACCCTTCTCTTTCTTTCTTCTTCTTGTTCACGGCAGCATCAAGGAAAGGGGCTGGAATTTTCAGCTTGAAAAGGGTATTTTAAGCTGGAAGTTGGTGTTGCAAGATCCTAGCATCAAAGGGTTTTTTCGTTTGTGGCTTGGGGTACAACGTACTTGAGGTCTTCTAGTTTGAAGATTCAGCCAAAAGTTCATCTTTTCACATCAACAACATCGATTTCCAGCAGCTCCAAAGGTTGTTTTTAAACCATCTTATGTTCATTTCATTGTATGCATTTCGTATAATGATCCATGGATTGGGGTTTGGTTATTAAATGGGTTTAATAATCATCATAATAACATGTTTTAAAACTAATAATCCGCTGCGTTTTTCATATAAACAAGCTTATATGAACTTTGATAAACTTGTTAAATCTCTTCAATGGCATCAAGAGCCACTTATACGAATGCATACATGTCTAAAAGATGATAGTTCACGGTTTTGTGGTGTGTGACACCATATGGCCGAAAAAGGGAGGGCTAAAATGGTCACCTTTTTTTAAGTTTTAAAGATGTTACTTTATGCATGTAAGGATCTTTAAAACTTTAGATCATAAGATAGTTATTTGTTTGGACAAAACCCATTTGTTCTTGGTTTATGTTGGCCAAGAACATGCGTTGAAAAGGGGCTGCCCAAAATCGAAAGATAGGTGAATATATGGATATGTTGTTTTGGTTATGCATAACAAAGCCTAGACCTTGTGGATTGATTGATTGGTTGTCATGATATATTCATTTGGCTATGTAATAATTTAATTTTATGTTTCAAGTCTTGTTTTGTAATCTATTTATTCATTTGGTTTGTAATAAATTGATTAGGAGTTTTTCCTTTACTAGAAAAATTGTATTAGGATACATATTTTGTAAGGATGCTCAAGATCAAGATTTGAAGAAAAGATGGACAAAGAGGATACTTGAAGATGTGGATTCAAGTGGGAGTCCTTTTGTCAACCTTGTGTCATGTTCTTAACCCTTAGGACAAGACCTTTTGACACACTTGTTTTGGCTAAACAAGTGTGCTCAATTTAGTATGCTTTGTTATGCAATGTGAATGGTTTGTTTATGCTTGGTTGAATGCTTATGTTGATGTTTGTTTTGAATATTTGGATGTTATTAACAAACTATCAATTAAAACAAAATATAACAAGAAATTGGTTCTCAAATCATTAAACATAAATAGAATGGTTTTATGAATAGGATTAATGATTTGCAAAATAAAATAAGTTTTATTTAAAAGAACCAATAGGTACAATATGGTTGAATGCATACAATCATATGGTACATAGAAGTTTTCTAAACAAGAAACTACAAAAAAACCTTTTAAAACAAGTTTAACACCATCCTTTTAAACAACACTCAATTCACTTGTAACTTATTTATGGGATAAAGGTCACCCAACCATAAATATAGAAACTTGTGAAATTGAGGTGAAATTACCATATTTGTGGGATAAAGGTCACCTAACCACTTATATAAGTAAAATCACACGGGTGTCTAAGTAGGACAATTTGATTTGGAAATCATGCATTAGGATCACTGAAGCATGACGTACAAACGGTGTTGATGGGATAAACATGCCAAACAAAACATGAGATGTTTAAAACGATCCCATAAAACTAGAAATTGTAATAGGTTACAATTGTCAAACGTTGACTACCTTGTTAATTTAAATAAAGGGATAAAGGTCACCTAACCGATATGTAAATGTAACGTTGGATTCTAGATTTTAATTATTAATTGTCTATGAGACATAAAAGGGTATTAATAATTAAAAATGCTTAAATATCAACATACTAAAATTTGAACTTTGTAAAATTGTAGATGGCTAACAACAACAACGCAATCCCGACCGTCCATAACCTATCACTAAGAACGATCCTTGAAAAGGAACGTCTAAACCATGGGAACTTCATGGATTGGTACCGAAACTTGAGAATAGTTCTCAAGCAAGAAAAGAAGTCCTATGTGTTAGACGATCCATTCCCGATCAACCCGATGAAAATGACGTTGAGGCCTTTACCGAGTGGGTCAAGTACACCGAGGACTCCGTGCAAGTCTCATGTCTCATGCTAGCGAGTATGATTCCCGACTTGCAAAATGACTTTGAGAACCACAATGCCTTTGACATGATCACCCAGTTGAAGGAAATGTTCCAACAACAATCAAGGGTGGACGCTTCGAAACGGTTCGAGCGCTCCATGCATGTGAATGGACGAGACCCAATCGGTGTCATCTTACGTTCTTAAGATGAAGAGCCACATTGATCACCTCGAAAGGCTTAACTGTCGTGTGTCCAACGAGTTGGCAACGGATTTGATCCTCAACTCCCTATCAAAGAAGTTTGATAGCTTTGTTATGAACTATAACATGAATGGTTGGGACAAGAGCATTGGTGAGCTTCATTCAATGCTCAAGACGGCCGAGGCGGGCATGGGTAGAAAGGTTCTACTGGTCCTTACGATCAATGAAGGAGGTAGTAGGAAGAGGCACCTCCCCGACCCTAGGGCAAGCGTTGCCAAAGGGAAGGGGCACGTCAAGGGAAAGGGAAAAGCATAAGTGGAACCGCCCAAACTGAAAGAAAAGAAGCAAAAGTTTGCTCAAGATGACCCTTGTTTTGAGTGTGGTGAGGTAGGCCATTGGAAACGCAATTGTCTGGTCTATCTCAAAGGGTTGAGGTCGAAGAGGGACGGGCAAACCTCAGGTACAATCTTTATGATACATGTTGAGCTAAATGTTATTTCTTCTAACACATGGGTATTAGATACCGGATGTGGAACTCATATTTGCAATTTGTTGCAGGGGTTCAAAAGAAGTGAGCATTATGCAAAAGGGGAAATAAGTCTCTTCATGGGCAATGGTGCAAAGGTTCACGTGGAAGCCCAAGGAGACTACATTTTGAAGCTTCCAAGTGGTTTGGAAGTCATTTTAAAGAATGTACTATATGCTCCTAGTTTGACTAGGAACATTATTTCTGTTTCCCGTTTGAGACAATATGATTATATTTCAAGTTTGTTGACAATGATATTCATGTTTCTTTAAATCATATGTTTTTACTTTAAGGCTATAATTGTAATGGTATTTATGAATTGGTTCATGAAACACAACATATGATAGCTCAATGTACCAAGCAACCACCAAAAGGCTCAAATTAGATTTGAGTGATTCCTATCTTTGGCATTGTCGCCTTGGTCACATAAACAAGAATCGTATGCAAAAACTCCAAAAGAATGGTCTTTTGGAGACTAATGAAAATGATTCATTTGATGTATGTGAGTCTTGTTTACAAGGTAAAATGACAAAGGCCCCTTTTAGTGGGACTATGAAAGGGCAAAGGATTTATTAGGGATCATACATTCGGATGTATGTGGACCTTTTAAACCTATGACTAGGAATGGTGAAAGATACTTCATTACCTTTACCGATGACTATAGTCGTTATGGGTATGTGTACTTGTTAAGACACAAACATGAATCTTTTGAAATGTTCAAAATTTTCAAGAATGAAGTAGAAAATCAACTCAACAAAACGGTCAAGATTCTTCATACAGATAGAGGAGGTGAATACCTAAGTAGTGAATTTCAAGAGTATCTTAGAAGTTGTGGGATTGTCTCACAACTTACTCCACCTGGAACACCACAACATAATGGTGTGTCTGAGAGGAGGAATCGAACTCTATTGGATATGGTTCGATCTATGATGGCTAGAATTACACTACCTCTATCATTTTGGGGTTTCGCGTTGCTCTCCGCGGCCCGTATTTTAAATATGGCCCCAACTAAGAAAGTGGAAGGGCACCTTTTGAAGTATGGCATGGAAGGGTTCCATCATTATCATATTTGAAAGTTTGGGGTGTGAAGCTTATCCTAAGCAATACACTCCGAACAAACTGGAAGGCCGATCCACAAAGTGTATCTTCATCGGATATCCTAGAGATTGTATTGGATATTATTTCTATGATCCGACAGAGCAGAAAGTGTTTATTGCTCGAAAGGCAGAGTTCATGGAAACTAAGTTTCTATTGGAAGAAACTAATGGAAGAGCAGTGGAATTGAAGAGGTTCAAGATTCACAAGACGATACACAATTGGTTGATACTAGCAATCAACATGAGGATGTTAAGAATGATCATATGGATGATCAAGATACATAAAACGTTCGCAGATCTGGTAGAATTAGTGTTCCTCCTGAGAGATATGGATTTTTCATGGATGGATGCTTTGTGGTAGATTCGGATGAACCAACCACATACCATGATGCAATGTCAAAACCTGATTTTGACAAATGGCAAGAAGCCAAGAACATTGAGATGCAATCCATGTATGATAACCAAGTTTGGGAATTGGTTACACCACCTCTTAAGTCCAAGATAGTTGGAAGTAAGTGGGTTTTCAAGAAGAAAACCGATATGCATGGAAACTTGGATACCTATAAAGCTTGACTTGTAGTAAAGGTTTCACTCAAACTCAAGGGTTGATTATGATAAAACCTTTTCGCCTGTGGCAATGCTAAAGTCTATTAGGATATTGTTTGCCATAGCAGCATATTATGACTATGAGATATGGCAATG
Source organism: Flaveria linearis (assembly GCA_024085815.1). NCBI lineage: Eukaryota > Viridiplantae > Streptophyta > Magnoliopsida > Asterales > Asteraceae > Flaveria > Flaveria linearis. The sequence continues at coordinate 46,523,545 of CM044014.1, read as the reverse complement.
GACGTCAAAACCGCTTTCCTTAATGGATATCTTGAGGAAGATGTCCATATGAAACAACCTGAAGGTTTTGTCAATCCAAAACATCCTAACAAGGTATGCAAGTTAAAGAAGTTAATCTATGGATTGAAACAAGCATCAAGAAGTTGGAATCACCGTTTTGATGATGAAGTAAAGAAATTTGGCTTCATCAAAAATGCTGATGAAGCTTGTGTATATAAGAAAGCTAGTGGGAGCACTGTCACCTTCCTTGTATTATATGTTGATGACATTTTACTATTTGGAAACGACATTCCAACCTTGGAAGGTGTAAAAGCCTGGCTTGGAAGCTGTTTTTCCATTAAGGATCTTGGTGAAGTCACCTATATTTTGGGAATAAAGATTATAGGGATAGATCAAGACGGCTGATAGGTTTAAACCAAAGTCCATACATTAATAAGATCTTGAAAGGTTCAAGATGGAGAATTCTAAGAAAGGTTTGGTACCTATTCAAAAGGGGACTATATTGAGCTCATCTCAATGCCCTAGTTCAAAGGTTGAACAAGAAAGAATGAGTGGAGTCCCATATGCATCTGCTATAGGATCCATCATGTATGCAATGATATGTACTAGGCCGGACGTGTCATGTGCTCTAAGCATGACAAGTAGATATCAGCAGAATCCTGGTAATAGTCATTGGATGGTTGTTAAGAGTATTTGAAATACCTTAGAAACACTAAGGATATGTTCTTAATATATGGATCTGGTGAGGAGGAGCTCGTGGTAAAGGGTTACACGGATGCGAGTTTCCAAACTGATCGAGATGATTCTCGATCACAGTCGGGATATGTCTTCATTATGAATGGAGGAGCGGTCTCTTAGAAGAGCTCAAAGCAAGATGTAGTGGCACTATCTACAATAGAATCAGAATACATCGCCGCTTCACTGGCAGCTCAAGAAGCTGCGTGGCTTAGGAAGTTCATTGCTGATCTAGGGTCGTTGCTACCATTCAAGACCCCTAGAGATCTTTTGTGACAACGAGGGCGCGATTGCTCAAATCAAGGAACCTCGTGCTCATCAAAAGACTCGGCATATTTAACGGAGATTCAACTACATAAGGGATGAAGTTGAAAAGGAAAGATATGTATTCGCAAAGTTCACACCGATCAAAACATTGCGGATCCATTCATGAAGCTCCTAGATAACTCAAAGCATGAAAGTCATACTTGTGCCTTAGGACTTCGATATTCTAGTGATTGGACTTGATCAAATTTTGTATTTGGATATTGGAACTTATGTTATTTGACTTAATTATATGGTTATAATTTACATTTGTTCTTCTATTTTAGCATGTTTAAATCTGTGAATAAGTAAGTTATTCTAAACGTCCGTGGTCGATCATTTGTGGGAACAACTATGAATGCAAGACTATAATGAACGTGGATTGGTTGATATTCATAAGGTATGAATATAGAGCAAAAGGTTGCTACCAAGGTTCATTGATATCTATGGGATATGGATATCGGACTGACCCGCTCTCAATTGTTTCTGCATGGAATCTTTGTGATTAGTCATAAGAGATATTGAGTAAAGGCGAATATCATTGTATCCTCAGACCTGAGATACATATTGGGTCTTGATATTCACCAAGTATTGTACTTTGACTTAGTTCTTTGCTGTTCTGAAAGATTGGCAGTACATAAGGCTGAGTTCAGGCATGATATAAGGTGATTGTGAGAGACGTATGTAGTCAAGATGGAATTTGTTCCTCTTATTCGTAGAGAGTTAGATGTCTAAGGCCTGTTAAAGTTAAATCAATGGAGAATGACAATTCTATGTCTCTAGGATTTAACATGACATCTGTAACAAAAGGATAAATGATTGATTCACCTAAATCATATTCAAGTAAGGTACTTGAAAGGGATGATGTTATTGAATGGCACTTAGTCATATACACTAGGGGTAGCAAACCATTGCTAGGCGTCATTTGCTGCTTGCATCAATCTTCTATGAATCTTGTGCAAGTGGGAGATTGTAGGATTCGATCTGCCCAAGATACATATTAAATTGATGTGGCTAGTGTGATATGATCCAAGTTGGGTCATACCTAAAACAGCTAGACAAACACCTGCAATATTTATTTATTGATTTGATCAGTTAAATAATAACAACACCAAAGGGTTTAGAAAATTGTTTTCTAAAATAGATGCACTTAAGAAATTAATAAATAACATGAGTTTATTTATTAATTCTGAGAGATTACTTTATAATTGTTACTTAATGGTTAATTAACAATTTATAAAATGAACCAATAACATGGCATGTAAGATACGACAAATTAATTAAGTTGGGTTTTAATTAATAATATGGTAGAGCTAGTTGGGTGTACAAAATAATATGTAAATGTTACATATTCTATTTTGTAATTCTAATAAAACAATTGGATTGAAAATAACAAAAGGCTTGCCACCCATTGGTGGCAGCTTGTTCTCGGCCCAAGGGCTGCCTTTGTGGCCAGCCAATTGCTTTATTAGATGTAAGACACACCCACAAGGAACACACATGCAAACACTACATCTCTCCCTCAAGAAAAGTGCAAAAACCCTTCTCTTTCTTTTTCTTCTTGTTCACGACAACATCAAGGAAAGGGGCTAGAATTTTTCAGCTTGAAAAGGGTATTTTAAGCTGAAAGTTGGTGTTGCAAGATCCTAGCATCAAAGGGTTTTTCGTTTGTGGCTTGGGGTACAACCTACTTGAAATCTTGTAGTTTGAAGATTCAGCCAAAAGTTCATCTTTTCACATCAACAACATCGATTTCCAGCAGCTCCAAAGGTTGTTTTTAAACCATCTTATGTTCATTTCATTGTATGCATTTGTATAATGATCCATGGATTGGGGTTTGGTTATTAAATGGGTTTAATAATCATCATAATAACATGTTTTAAAACTAATAATCCCCTGCGTTTTTCATATAAACAACTTATATGAACTTTGATAAACTTGTTAAATCCCTTAAATATGTAATAAACGTTTAACCCTAGGGCTCCTTAACTCTCATTTTTTTGATGATGTACTCGTAACTTTTTACATTATGGAATCATGTCTTATGTTTTGATTACTATGATAGTTACACGTCAGCCATATTCAGGTTGGGGTGTTACAGTCAGTCCATAAGAACTCCAGCTGACGTAAACACCAAGATTGAGCCTGATCCTAAAGGAAAATCAGTTGACCAAACATTATACAGATCTATGATTGGTTCTTTGATGTATCTTACTGCATCAAGACCTGACATAATGTATGTTGTTTGTGTCTGTACCAGGTATCAATCAGAACCGAAAGAATCCCACTTAATTGTTGTAAAGAGGATATTCAGGTATCTTAAAAACAAACCAGCTTTAGGGCTTTGGTATCCTTATGAGGGTAACTTTGAGCTACATGGATATACAGAAAGTGATTATGGTGGATGTTGCTAAGATAGAAAATCTACAACAGGTGGTTGTCAGTTTCTTGGTCCCGATTAGTCTCGTGGTAATGCAAGAAACAAAAGAATGTCTCTGTTTCAACTGCAGAAGCTGAGTACATAGCTGCATCAGCAGGATGTTCTCAAATCCTTTGGTTGCAAAACCAACTGCTGGATTATGGGTTCAATTTTCTTAAAACACCTATTTACATTGATAACACTACTGCTATGTTCATTACAGCTAATCCAGTTCAACATTCAAAAACAAAACATATCGAAATTCGATGTCATTTTCTCAGAGATAACTCTGAAAATGTTTAATCATTTTGATTCAAATTGCAACTGAAAAACAGTTGGCAGATCTATTTACTAAAGCCTTCCTACCAGGACGGTTTGAGTACTTATTGGAGTCAATTGGTCTTATTAACCATGTAACCCTAGTTTATACGATCTTATTTAGTTCTTTGAATCTTATCATGATCTAAACCCTCCCTAAACCAAAAGGTTATCATAAGTGAACCTTTCAAAGATATTTGCCTAATTGTACTCTCTGTGTGTGTGTGTTTTCTTTTATAGAAAAACAAAATACAAAAGTAGAAATCTCAAAAATTAAAGATAAAAATATAAAAACAAAAACACCAAAATAGTCTTTCTTTATTTGTCATTTCATTTTCAGGAATGAATCTGTTTTTTTCAACTTGTGAGAAATCATAGTACATTAGTGAGATCAGTTGCACACTTCACTCGCTAATAAAGTCTGACATGATCAGATATGATGTCTAGACAATATCATGCCAGTATACTGAAAAAGTAATTCTTGTGATTAAACTAAATATCTATGCTTGTATGTGTATTCATCTAAGTACTTTTGAGTTGTATTAGCTTATCAGATTGAGTGCTTGCTAAGTTACAACCTCACACCTGATGGTGATGTGACTAATCATGAGATCTGTTACAAGCATCATTCACTTCTCTGTTATGAGTCATCATAGACCTGAAGTGCTGAGATATCCTCTGTTGTAAGTCATTACAGACCTGGATATTCTCCTTTGATGTAAAAGATGCAATGTGCACAACCTTTCAAATGGATGGTTAGAGTTGATCAAATGGTTATCCATGATCATTCTCTGTTAAATTAAGTAACATGAGCTCTGGTTATGCATATTTGTCAGGTAATAAGTTTAGAATGTGTGCTAACTTGCATGTCTTGATGATAGTTGATCTCTCTAAGTGTTTGTATGAGTCACATCATGTCATATATAACTCTACCCTAATCAACCAAGAATTGAAAAAGTAAGTGAGCTAATCTTTTTGTCAAAAAACTCATTTTCTGTCCTTAGATCTTGTGTCTCCTTTGCTGTGATATCACTGACCTGGAACACACTTGATCCGATTTATTCATTGTCTATGACTGTTCACATTTTGTTTTATTTTGATGCCCTGATCTTCATTGATATGATCTCACTGCAGACAATGATTCTATTGTAAATATTAGATTTTGATTCTACTTTAATTTTGATTTTACGCATGCTTTCTGTGTGCAGGCTATTTAACAATGATATGTGTGATCTTATTGTGTTACCTTGGGAAACTTCTATGTTTTTAAAACTTAAAAGTTTAGGGGGAGTAATAAATATAAGAGTTTTCTCAAAAAATCAAATTAAAATGTCGAATTGAAAGGATAATGCTATGTGTTCAAAGTATATGTGTGTTTGATAATGTAAAATTTTCATAATGATAATATGAACATACAATTTGCAAGTGGAAAAGATTCTTACAAATGTTGAAAACAAGGCATTTGTTAATTTTGAGACTAAAATAAAGGAAAAATTAATTTTGAAATTAAATTAAAATGAAAGGGGTTAAAATGATAAAAGTGAAAATTGAGGGTCAAAAATGTAATTTTATGGAAAAAATTCAAAATCCTGAAAATTGTTTGAATATTAGTACTTCAACAGTGCTAATAAGTCTAAACAGTGTTCAGAAGAAAGATGTGAAAAATGCAAGTGTATTGGACCTCATGCGTCTGAACAGTGACCATAAGTCCATTTAGGTGTATGATGAGTTTTTAGAATTTTTACAAGTGTTTAGGTGGTTCTCATAAATCCCATGCGCCTAAACAGTTGTCAACCGTCTAAGAAATTAGGTAAATTTGGTTAAGTGTTAGACGGTTCATCATTCGCATGCGTCTACACAGTACCAGACAGTTTGTGTAATATTGACCAAGTGTTGGACGTTTTTATACATACGTGCGGTGAACAGTGCTCACCGACTGAACAGTTCAGAACCATCTGAATAGTTCTCAAGCGGCTAAACAGTTGTCATGCGTCTAACCCCAAACGTCTAAATAGTGCTCATGCGTCTAAAATTTTACACTCAGTATATAAAGAGACACTTCTCATTTTTTCACTCATTCACAACCCACAACCTAAGACACTTAAACGCAGTCGATTCCTTTTCACCCATTCACTCAAATTGTCATTTGTTCCTGAAAATTCTATTCGAAAGTGTATATATGTGATTTACGAGTGTAGATTCACTGAATAATTATTCATTTCAAGTTTTAGATTCAAAATAGGTCAGACGTTCTAATCTTATCAGATGTTTGAACCCTAAGTTGAAAATTTTTGAAAATGATGAATCAAAATGAATCAAAGAACTGAAATTGATCACTTTGTTTGATGTACACTGAATTTCAAACATTTTGACATATAAAACTGGTGTTTTCATGAACATCAAGTTCATGGTGTTCACCTTCGTTCGAATGAAGAAGATGAACAGTTCAAATTTGAAAATCTTTTTAATAAAAAAATTAATTAATTAATTCATAAGAACTTAATTGAATAATTTTTGATCAATGATAAGTGAATTAAGGTGTTTAAAACAATAATACAACAAAGTGTATTTAATATGATTTTGATAGAATTTTAATTAATTCTAAAAAATGATTAAGTACACTTGATGTTAACTGAAACCTAAGTGTTATAAAACATAATAATTCCTTTATATCAATTCAAAGTTTAAAACAATCAAATCATTTCAAATTCATCAATATATCTAAATTTGTGTGTTTGTTTGTGCATATGGTTGAACTAAAATTTGAGCCAAAGCACAACGTGGCTGCTTTCTTACATGAATATAATAGAGAGGCCACTGGATATGAGGAAATGATTAGATTCCTAGTGAGGACTAAATATGTATATGCAATGTGTGCAAGGCCTCTAATCCATGCAAGACTGATCAAAAGATTCCGGAGAACAGCAGAGGTGGAAAGAGATGAAGCTGGAAATAAAGTTGTGAGAGCATTTATCACTAATGATAGAATGCTTGAGTCTCTGAGTAGGCATAAGGATAGCTCTTAGACTACTGGGGGAATGACCCGAAAGATTTGTAAGAGTATACATTCAATGAATGTAGGGATGTATTCTGAAGCACATCAATCAGTTTGCAGTGAAAGGACTGCTTCTGATCATGTTACTGAGACCCATGATCTGGGTGAAGGAACATCTGCTGATGTTATCATTAGGAAACTATGAATGAAGCTCAAGAGGATGAAGTAGATGTTAATGTGCATGATGAAACAACTGTGCATGAAGAAGATATTCAAAATCAATCATTTGATTTTGATTTTATGGAAGCAATACTTTTGAGCCCGTTTTTCAAGGCACAGCTCATGAAGAACCTGAAGATATGCCAGTCATTACAGCACAAAATGTGTCTGTACAGACTGATGACATTTTAGATGTTGATAAGATGGAAAAATTGAAAGATGAAATCTTGCTCAAGAAAGACTTATAGCTGAATTAAGAGTTGAAAATGAAAAACTAAAAGAGATAAACATGTCTCTTGAAAATGAAATGAATAAGTTGAAAGAAGAGAATGAAAAATAAAAGAAGAAAGTCAAAGCAAGGATGAAAAACTTATGGTGTTTGCAAAAGACAAAGAAGATGTCATAAAGAACTTTGAAGTAATGATAAGAGACTATGATCTTCTTGAAGAGAAATACAAGAAATTATCTGAAGAGAATGAAAGGTTAAAAGATGAGCTAAGCAAGTCAAAGGAGTCTCAATAGCCTAACTCTCCAGATATTATGGTTGTATCTGAAATGACCATTGATGTCATAAGAACTTCTGAGATGGAGAAAGGAAAGTGGAAAATAGATGATATAGAAGATCCAGTTCTACCTGAATCTTCTACTAAAATGCGAAGAATAGAAAAATTTGGTGAGGAAGAGGTACAAGGATAACAAGAGCAACCTTCTCAAGAGAAAATTGGTGCTCTAGAAGATATTAAAGAAGAGCATAGTGATGACTGGTACAATGAAGTACTAGATGATGAGGATATTGATGAAGCTCAATTTGAAACAACTTTCTCTCCACTTCAACCAATTCAAGAACATGGTGAAATACCTCAAGATTTTGAAGATAGATATAACTATCTTGTTAGGATGAAATACAACCGTGTATTTTTGGATGGGCTGATAGTTTCTCAAATTAATGATGAATATGAGAAGTGTATTGCTGCTGAGTCAGTCGCTCCAATCGATCCAAATGAGATAGTTATGGAACATGGAGAATGGAATAGAGCTCAGGAGAGTATAAACGTTGAGGAAGTGCCCAGATCTGAGCTGTATCACCCTGACCCAGAAGAAATGAGTATTCCAGCTTTAAGATCTTCGTTGCAGCCTCAAAATTATCCATGGAAAATATTAAAAAGGATTCAATCTCTCTCATTGACGAATCTTCTCAGAAGCTTTTAGCAAACTGAAAAGCAGTCCAGCAAAATGATTATTCTAGACACTGACAATCCCCAATATCTAGATATTAAAAAGAACAAGAATTCTAAAGCCTCAAGAAATCAAACAAATGGCACAAAAGTTAAGTGCTCATGATAGCAGAAGAGAGCTGATCAAGATGTTCTCTGGTTCAGAAAAACAAGCTTATAAAGCTTCTTCTGAACAGAAACAACTATTTGATAGTGCTAGATCTACGGGTACTTCGTTAGAAATGTATTCCAAAAAGGACAATCAGTTGCTGAACTGCTGAATGCAATGATTACTCCAGATTTTACAAATCAAGTCAAGATTATCACATGGAAGTATGATAAGGTCTTTGATGCATTTTTCATAAAAAGAATAAATGTTGTATCTTATGTGTATCATTTTTACTAGCATCATAAAGCTTCAAGTGCAAGATCTGAAAGAGTTAAACAAACTACCACTTATCAATCCATCTGGATCCAAAAGAGGTGATATGTTTGTTGAACTTTTGAGAAGAGGTATAGCAAGAGCAAGTAACTTCCTTCAAACATGGTGTGATCAAGAAGATAAGGAATACTTGCTATGTAAAGAAGAATAAAAAGATAAAGGGGTTACAGACTGAAGAAGAGCATTTCATGGTTGAATTTTGCAACCAAATACTTTGAAAAAGTTACAACCCCGGGCTTAAAAGTGATTGATGGTACCCAAATGTCCAAACCAATACTTAGATGGTTCTATAGCATGGAGACATTTGAGCTTAAGTTGGTCTGTAATCTCAAACAATGGGACGAGGACATGACTACCTTTTTGGTGCATTTGAGCTCAAATTGCTTCATTCGAGTTTTATTTCATTTCTCTCTGTACAAAAGTTTGAGAAAGTGTCTCCTGAAGTTGCTGAGCAAGACAAGAAAATTTTCTTTCCATCACAATATGATGAATGCATCCATGGAAAGAATCTCTCTGAGAAAAGCCTTTGCTTATGCAAACATAGTGAAGAAGGACATAAAAGATATGGAGTTCATGAGCATTTCAAGAAAAGGTGTATTGGAGTTATACTTGAAGTGTGACAACCGGTCCCAACGTCACTATTCTAAACCTTAATTTATTTGCATCATATCCCATCTTATGTGTACTAATAATGGAAACAATTTAATTATATCAAAAATATTAGAATCACCAATTGTTATTTGATCTATTTTATGATTCTATGTGATTTTTGTGAATTTAGTCATTTTAAGTCTTGCCTTTTAGAAAGTTCGTGCCGGGGAATATTGATTAGTCACCCTAGATAGAATACAAAGCATTATTGAAACGATTTAAAAGTATGCATACATACACACACTTGGAAATTTTGGATTATGCATGAATGATCATGCACATGATAACAACTAATATCATCTAATAACTAACAATTTTAAATACTACACTACAAATAACACCACCTAATAATATTTTGATTAAAATTTAATCTAAAAATAGCCCCACTAAAAGACAAAAATCGGCCCCTTGAACCCCGAATCACCACACTTGTCCACCACTACACACAACCCACTCCTATCCTCCATTCTCCTTACATGCAATTGGAAGACTCACTCCTCTCATTCTCTCTTCTCATTTTTGAAATCCACCAGCTGAACACACACATCTCCCTCTCAAAATTCTCTCCATTTCAGCCCTTATTCTAGCTCCAAGTCTCGAACAACAATCATTCACCCATCGGCCAGCAGCAAAACCGCAAGAAAGGTGACTTTTGGTGATGTTTTGAGGCTTAGAACGTGCAAGACTTGAGGTTCCAGCTCTTGTTCGAGGTTCTACAGTCAAGTCCAAGGATATTTCAACCATCCACGACCATCTACAACTTCTAAACCGTGAGATACATCAAGTGTAAGCTCACTATGTCCGGTTTTGGTCATTTCTCAAGTTTAACTTCATTGTTCACCTAAAAACCCTATTTTTCTTGTTGTAGCAGAAACCTCTCACTACTACCTTGTTCTTGGAGAGATTACCACGTTCTTGAAGGTATTCCACAAGTATAACATGTCGATCTATAGGTGTAACAAGAGTTACACCTAGAAAACCCTCTTTTTGGGTGATTCTCACCACCCAACTTGTGCATCTTGTAACCTTTAAGAACAAACCTTGTAACTTGCTTTATATTGACTTATTAAACTCTTAATAATCTGCTTTGAATGTTAAAAATGGTTGTACACCATGAATGGAAGGTGTTAACACAAGAACACCATGAAAAACCACTCTTTCTACAAGTTACAACACACCTTAAACACTTTCTTGAAAACCCTCTTAAACAAGGGTTATAACCTGCTCAAAAATGATTTTTAGACACCCCAACAACCTGATTTTAAGTTATATAAAGTTTTGGTAATGAATAAACTTACGTTACAATGATTTACACAAGTGTAATGGTCGGTTATGGCATTTTCTTTGTCTTTGAAAGCTATGGATGTGTAGAATGACTAGGCCACGATTTGGGACAATTATTTCAGTAGGTTTGATGAATATTAAGAGTGTTAATATTCTTTAATCTCTGGAACAAAGGACATGTTGTGTTTAGACCCATTTTGGTCACTTTCGGGACCGAAAACAAGCTAAAACTACTTATAAACAAGAAATATTGAACTATAAACTTTTTAAAGAGAATTCAAGGTTCATAGGTAAGGATTAATAAAGTGTTCTGGAGTTAATGGAAATTTTAGTGGTCAAAAAATAATTTAAATGGAATTTAAGTGAAAACGGGTGCTAACCGGGAGAAGGTTTTAGGAAAATCTAAGAAAAATGGATATAAGGTGAGAATTATAAAAATCATGGCATTCCAGTAGGATAAATAATAAAATGACTTATAAAGTGGAATGGTTGGTCAAACAAGCTTTTAAAATGATCAAACCCGGTTAAAAACGCGTTTAAAGGTTTAAATGTAAAAACGAGTCTTCCCACTACTAGGGGTAAATTTTGTGATTTAAAAGGCTAGAAACTTATGAAAATGATACTGGACCTAGACTTAAAAACATGAGAACCATAGTCAACCATCTTAAACCTTTGGTTTTACCGTAACCGGCAACGTTAAACGCGTAAATTATAAACCGAGCCCATAAACTGAAAACTTGAGTATATATTCTCAATATAAAGTTATATTAAGTTCTTGAAACTGATTTTTGGTTATAAAGGTCATCTAATACAAGAAACCAAACTTAAGGGTAGAAACTATCAATTTGGAAACTTCAGGGGCTAAACTCTAAAATTTGGTTAAACTTCATAACCGACTCCAATAAACAACTTAGTCACTTTATTAGCATATTTATCATATATTCTGAACTTAGTAATGTAAAAACCCTTAATTCTATGCGAAACCTTGACTTTCCATAAAAGGAAACTTTTATACAAACCATAATCGAATCAAAGTCGAACCTGACCAACTAAGGCTTAGACACTCTTGATGCACCTTAAATAGGCTAGAGAAGTAGCTAATCACTTAATATATTCATGTTAGGGTGCTAGACTTGAGATATTCCCGTCACACGAAGGATTTCTTTGCTTAACATCTAAGGTGGGTTCTAGTGATCCCTTTTTACTTACTGTTTTTAGGATAGAACATGCTCTCTTGTTTATGAACTATGATTGTGCTTTATTTGATGCTTGCATGTGGGATTTTTGGATACCTGCTAATACTTATGTCATGATCATTAATTCTTTTGTGAACCGCTTGTTTTATGTGAATAGATCTATTTAGGGAATCCCCACGCACAGTGGCTCCCGCTACAGGGAGGTACCCCACTGAGATCCTGAGGGGTCGTTTGTGGCATGTAATAGGTTTTGAATAAGATAGTATGGTGAACCATCCTAGCAGGAACGGTTCACTGTTCTGAGGTTTGGTTCCTTCCTTCGGGAATATCGGTTAAACACAAGTTTAGAAGAGGCCAACGGGGACCAAGTGAAGGGTTGATCGTGATACCCCACGATGAATGATACTAAAAATGATGCTTTTAAAATCAAACGAGATTTTCATAAACATTCACACTTGATTCTAAAACCTTTACTATGGACTTTAAGAGTTCCTTTTATTGCTTTGAACTTTAAGCACTTGAATTCACCAACTTTTTAGTTGACACTTTTTCTTTTGAGCATGTTTCAGGTAACCCGTGAAGACTCTTAGCTTATGGACGACTTAGACTCAATCCCGAGACCATGGCATTGTTTGTGTGTGACCAATTTGTGACTTGAACAATTTGATACAATGACTATTTAAATTATGTTGAACATGTACACATTTGGGGCTCGATCTGTTTCCAGCTCGTGTCTTTTGAAAACTTAAATGCCATGTGATGTTCTCTTCCTTTGAGCTCTTATATTGGTTTGTTTCCGCTGCCATGTAAGTTGTTGCTAATCTATGACGTCCCACCCTACCTGGGCCCGGGGGTGTGACAGATTGGTATCAGAGCCAAAGGTTGTAGAGAAGTCGGGAATACCATAGTAGACCCTAGGCCACAACCCTCATACCCTAGGACTGTCCTTGTGGGAAAGTGTTGGAATGATCGGGTTGGGTAAATTGATGATTACACTTGATCAACGTAATCATGAATTTACCGGACGCGTAATTTCCATCACGGACCTCTACGTTATGTTTGGACCTTTTGTTTAATGCTGATTAACTTTGAAATTCATTTTGACTAGGGATTTGAAATTGATTTTTAAAGATGAACTGTTTTGCCTGACACTATTATGAGAAACAACTGATTCTAACATCATTGATGAGGAATACGTAGAGATTCCTGATACTAATGCCATCACTAGTACTATGAGTATATTACTATTATTAAGACTATCATGAGCTATGACAAACCAAATTACTCATGATGTCTTTTTATTGGAAAAACTATGGCTGACAAGGGAAAAGCACCTGAATACCCTACTAAGAGCAGTGCACCAACGGGGACACCAGAAGGCAAAACCGCGCACAGAGTATGAGGAATACCTTAGGAGGTGTGGACACCCGGGTTGGATATCCGTCACGTCAGAGGACACTGAAGCTTCTGAGGACTCTTCTTCGACGACACCTTCCAGGAGCCGGACGCACTCCCACTCGCCGCATGTTGCCGCTCCATCCCACTCACCTATCCCTCCATTGGGAATAGGGGAGCACGCACCGTCACTCGTCCGTGAAAGAGTGCTAGACCAGGACCTTCGGTTTCATTTAAGATGCCTGCTCCTCCTCCACCACCGGTTAGGACTCCCATACTCGCACCATCGTCGTTCGAGCCACACCGACGCCACCCACAGGAGGAGTCATGGATGCCTCCGAGGCACAGCATGTACGACGGCCCGAGCGTACTGGCAGGGATAGGTATTCACAATCCAGTCGTCGAGCTAGTGACGTAGGACCTACTGATGCAGCACTAGAGGAGCTCCTAAAGACCGTCCGTCGCCACGAGTTGACTCTTCAGCACGCTACCGGACCTCCCAGTCTGCTCAATTCCAAGCTATGATGGCGTCGCACGGGGTGCAGAGATTGGAGCAGGAGCAGAGGAAGAAGAGCTCTGGATGGATGGGATGACTGAAAAAGAAGTGGATGTGAAGGCGACATGTGGAAGGGGGAAGAAATATCTGTCCCTGAACAGTTGAAGGAAACAAACTTATCATTATCTGACATTATTATTATTATTATTCATGGGGGTGATGGCACCTTCCACTTTGTAAGAGCTAGACTCTGATACTATGAACTTTGTCTTGTTTTGAACTAATTCCTATGATACAATGTTGTTCAAACATTTATGATTATCTGTCATGTGTGTTATTCATGGTGTTGGGCCATGCCATTCTTTATGACTGGTAAACTGTTTAAATTGGTAATCTTTGGAACTTGGTAAGTTGTGTGTAATTATACACGTATTCTCTCCTCGTATAGAGGGAGCCTTGTAGGGAATTGATCGAGCTAGTGACGTAGGACCTACTGATGCCAGCACTAGAGGAGCTCCTAAAGACCGTCCGTCACCACGAGTTGACTCTTCAGCACGCTACTCGGACCAACCAGTCTGCTCAATTCCAAGCTATGATGGCGTCGCACGGGGTGCAGAGATTGGAGCAGGAGCAGAGGAAGAAGAGCTCTGGATGGATGGGATGACTGAAAAAGAAGTGGATGTGAAGGCGACATGTGGAAGGGGGAAGAAATATCTGTCCCTGAACAGTTGAAGGAAACAAACTTATCATTATCTGACATTATTATTATTATTTCATGGGGTGATGGCACCTTCCTTGTAAGAGCTAGACTCTGATACTATGAACTTTTGTCTTGTTTTGAACTAATTCCTATGATACATGTTTTTCAACATTTATGATTATCTGTCATGTGTTGTTTATTCATGGTGTTGGCCATGCCATTCTTTATGACTGCTTAAACTGTTTAAATTGGTAATCTTTGGAACTGGTAAGTTTGTGTGTAATTATACACCGTATTCTCTCCTCGTATAGAGGGCCTTGTAGGGAATTGATGCATAGACTGTTCGAAATAAATTATGAGATGCTAAACCTTTATCTGTAGTACTACCAGAATGCCTACCAGAAGAGGAACACGCTGCGGTCGACTTACCAGTAGTCTGGACCGACGACCTAGTTAGAGCTGGGTGGACTGAACATGGGAAAACTGAGGACAAGAGGAAGGCTTTGGAAGAAAAGAGGAAGCGGTTTGATACTAGGAAGGTGTTCGGCTAGCGGTTCAAACAGAGACCTAGGAAGAAGCGAGACGAAATGACCATGGTGGAAAGGAGGTTGTATCTAGGCACAAGCCCCTCTCTGCGATAAATGCAAGCTTCATCACCAAGGGGAGTGCAATCCTATGCCTTGTTATCGGTGGCAAGAAACCTGGTCACCTGATAAAGACTGTACCTACGAGCTTGAAAACAATGCTATGAGTGCGGAGATTCAGGGCATATGAGAAACAAATGCCCCAAGCTAGCAAGAAACAGGGACACCCGACCCAACAAGCCCAAGGGAAGAGCTTTTGTGATGGACCCAGCTGGAGCCCGAAAGGAACCTGATGTGGTTAATGGTACGTTTCTTGTAAACGATCATCCTGCTACCGTTTTGTTTGATACTGGAGCGACTGCTAGTTTTATCTCTAGTGCGTTTAGATCCTTGATTGACCTAGCTACGTGTACCTTAGCCGATACGTTTACCGTCGAATTAGCTGATGGCAACATTTTAGAAACTAATGAAATCATAAAGGATTGTTCAATAAATCTAAATGGAAATACATTTAAGATAGATCTGATGCCCATTAAGTTAGGAGGATTTGATGTGGTTGTTGGCATGGACTGGTTAGCTAAGAACAGAGTCGAAATTGTTTGTGATGAACGCCTACTCAAGATACCATTGAACGAAAGGAAGAGTTAGTAGTGCAAGGAGAAAGGAGTAACACTTTATGCCCCATGATATCCCATTTAAAGCTACCAAGAGCTTAAGGAAGGGATGCTCAGCTTTCATCATATACGTGATAAAGACCAAAGAGGAGAAGAAGATTTCAGACATCCCAGTATTTCTGAATACCCTGAGGTGTTTCCGGAAGACCTACCGGGACTTCCTCCGAATCGACAAGTTGATTTCCAAATAGATTTGCTGCCTGGCGCTGCACCGGTAGCCAAAGCGTCGTATGGACTCGCTCCTCCTGAGATGAAGGACCTGATGACGCAAATTCAAGAACTATTGGACAAGGATTCATACGTCCGAGTGTCTCTCCATGGGGTGCCCCGTGTTATTTGTGAAAAAAGAAGGCTGGAACTTTACGCATGTGCATTGACTACCGGGAATTAAATAAGTTGACCATAAAGAACCGTTACCCACTTCCTAGGATAGACGACCTATTCGATCAACTTCAAGGAGCAAGCTACTTTTCCAAGATGGATTTAAGATCCGGTTACCACCAACTGAAGATAAGAGAAGAAAACATACCCAAGACAGCTTTCCGAACTAGGTATGGGCACTATGAGTATTTAGTAATGCCCTTCGGGTTGACCAATGCACCAGCATCATTCATGGATCTCATGAACCGTGTATGCCGCCCATATCTCGATAAGTTTGTGATCGTGTTCATCGACAACATTCTGATCTACTCCAGTAATAAGGAAGAGCACGAGAAACATCTCATACTAATTCTTGAATTACTCAAGAATAAGCAACTATATGCCAATTTTCAAAATGTAATTTTGGATGCGAGAGATCCAATTTTTAGGGCATGTAGTGAATGAGAATGGAATTCAAGTTGACCCTTCCAAGATTGAGGCCATAAAGAATTGAAGATTCCTGAGACTCCCACTGAGATTAGACAATTCCTAGGATTGGCCGGATACTACCGACGATTCATAAAGGACTTCTCGCGCATTGTGCAACCATTGACCGCACTGACTATGAAGAGAAAAACCTTTGTGTGGGAACTAGAGCAAGATGAAGCCTTTGAGATGCTCAAGGAAAAGTTATCCAGTGCACTCATTCTAGCCCTCCCAGAAGGAGTCGAAGACTTTGTAGTCTATTGTGACGCCTCGCGGCAGGGGTTAGGATGTGTGCTAATGCAACGCAACAAGGTCATTGCCTATGCATCTAGATTGCTAAACGATCACGAGAAGAACTATACTACGCACGATTTGGAATTAGGTGCCGTGGTGTTTGCTCTCAAAATGTGGAGGCACTACCTCTATGGCACGAAGTGCGTCATTTACCTGACCATCGAAGTTTGCAACACATTCTCGACCAGAAGATGCTAAACATGCGTCAAAGAAGATGGGTTTGAGTTGTTGAACGACTACGGTGTGAAATCCGTTATCATCCCGGTAAGGCCAATGTGGTGGCAGATGCTTTGAGCAGAAAGGAGAGAGAAAAACCTCTTCGTGTACGAGCTTTAAGGATAAGTGTGTACACTGACCTAATTGCAAGGCTGAAAGAAGCTCAAAGTGAAGTGTTAAAGGAGGAAAATTTAGCAGGAGAAGGATTAACTGGAATGGAAAAGCGATTTGAAACAGGAAATGATGGTACATATAGGTGCGAAGGGAGAACTTGGGTGCCAAAGCACGGGGAATTTGAGAGGTAATTCTCGATGAAGCTCACAAATCTAGGTATTCAGTTCACCCTGGGAGATAAAATGTACCAGGATTTGAAGACACTTTTCTGGTGGCCTGGAATCAAGAAATCAATCGCTATGTATGTCAGAAATTGTCTAACCTGTGCCATGGTAAAAGCTGAAAACCAAAAACCGTCAGGGACATTACAGTAGCCAGAAATCCCAGAATGGAAATGGGATAACGTCACCATGGACTTTGTTACCAAGCTACCCAGAACGTCTAGGGGTCATGATGCTATTTGGGTAATAGTGGATAGACTAACCAAATCAGCTCACTTCTTACCAATTCGGGAAGACTATGACATGTCAAGACTGGCTCAACTGTATATCAATGAAATAGTGGCTAGCATGGTATGCCACTATCCATAATCTCCGACCGTGATAGTCGTTTCACTTCGCGTTTCTGGAAATTACTTCAACGAGCTTTAGGAACCCGGCTGGACGTAAGTACGTCTTACCACCCGCAAACTGACGGTCAAAGCGAAAGGACTATTCAAACCTTAGAAGATATGCTGAGAGCTTACGTAATTGATTTTGGTGGGAACTGGGATAACCATCTTCCATTGGTAGAGTTCTCCTATAATAATAGTTACCATGCGAGTATCAATGCTGCTCCGTATGAGGCTCTCTATGGTAGGAAATGTCGGTCACCCTTGAGTTGGAATGAAATTGGTGATAGTCAAGTATTGGGACCCGACATCATATTGGAGACCACTGATAAGATTTTCAAGATCAAGGAACGTCTACGGGCAGCAAGGGACTGCTAAAAGAAGTACGCTGACAGAAGACGAAAACCATTAGAGTTTCAGATAGGAGATAGGGTAATGCTGAAGTAGCACCATGGAAAGGAACCGTGAGATTCAGAAAAAGAGGCAAGTTAAACCCAAGATACATTGGACCATTTGAAATACTTGCAAGAATTGGTCTTGTAGCTTACAAGTTGAAACTACCTCAGGAATTGAGTTATATACACGACACCTTCCACGTGTCAAACTTGAAGAAATGTCTGGTAGACAAAACCTTGGAACTACCATTGAAGGAGACAAGAATCAATGATAAGCTGAACTTCATGGAAGAGCCTATAGAGATCACGGACCGCTTAGTTAAGCAACTCAGACAAAGCCGCATACCCAAGTTAAGGTTAGATGGAACTCGAGACGAGGGCCGGAATTCACTTGGGAATGTGAGGACGAGATGAGGAAGAACTACCCGCAACTCTTTAAACCCACCCGTACCAATACTAAGCGAAGTTAAAATTCGGGACGAAATTTCCTAAACGGTGGGAGAATGTGACAACTGGTCCCAAGGTCACTATTCTAAACCCTAATTTATTTGCATCATATCCCCTCTTATGTTTACTAATAATTGAAACAATTTAATTATATCAAAAATGTTAGAATCACCAATTGTTATTTGATCTATTTTATGATTTTATGTGATTTTTGTGAATTTAGTCAAGTCTTGCCTTTTAGAAAGTTCGTGCCCGGGAATATTGATTAGTCACCCTAGCTAGAACACAAATCCTTAATTGAAACAATTTAAAAGTATGCATACATACACACACTTGGAAATTTCGGATTATGCATGAATGATCATGCACATGATAACAACTAATATCATCTAATAACTAATAATTTTAAATACTACACTACAAAATAACACCACCTAATAATATTTTGATTAAAAATTTAATCTAAAAAGAGCCCCACTAAAAGGCAAAAATCAGCCCCCTTGAACCCCCAATCACCACACTTGTCCACCACTACACACAACCCACTCCTATCCTCCATTCTCCTACATGCAATTGCAAGACTCACTCCTCTCATTCTCTCTCTCTCATTTTTGAAATCCACCAGCTGAACACACACCTCTCCCTCTCAAAATTCTCTCCATTTAACCCTCATTCCAGCTCCAAGTCGCGAACAACAAGCATTCACCCATCGGCCAGCAGCAAAACCGCAAGAAAGGTGACTTTTGGTGATGTTTTGAGGCTTGGAACGTGCAAGACTTGAGGTTCCAGCTTTTTCGAGGTTCTACAGTCAAGTCCAATGAGATTTCAACCATCCACGACCATCTACACCTTCTAAACCGTGAGATACATCAAGTGTAAGCTCACTATGTCCGGTTTTGGTCATTTCTCAAGTTTAACTTCATTGTTCACCTAAAAACCCTATTTTTCTTGTTGTTGCAGAAACCTCTCACTACTACCTTGTTCTTGGAGAGCTTACCACGTTCTTGAAGGTATTCCACAAGTATAACATGTCGATCTATAGGTGTAACAAGAGTTACACCTAGAAAACCCTCTTTTTGGGTGATTCTCACCACCCAACTTGTGCATCTTCTAACCTTTAAGAACAAACCTTGTAACCTGCTTTCTATGACTTATTAAACTCTTAATAATCTGCTTTGAATGTTAATAATGGTTGTACACCATAATGGAAGGTGTTAACACAAGAACACCATGAAAAACACTCTTTCTACAAGTTACAACACACCTTAAACACTTTCTTGAAAACCCTCTTAAAAAGGGTTATAACCTGCTCAAAAATGATTTTAGACACCCCAAAAACCTGATTTTTAAGTTAGATAAAGTTTTGGTAATGAATAAACTTATGTTACAATGATTTACACAAGTGTAATGGTCGGTTATGGCATTTTCTTGTCTTTGAAAGCTATGGATGTTTAGAATGACTAGGCCACGATTTGGGACTGTTATTTCAGTAGGTTTGATGAATATTAAGAGTGTTAATATTGTTTAATCTTGGAACAAAGGACATGTTGTGTTTAGACCCATTTTGGTCACTTTCGGGACCCGAAAACAAGCTAAAACTACTTAAAAACAAGAAATATTGAAGTATAAAATTTTTAAAGTGAATTACAGGTTCATTAAGGATTAATAAAGTGTTCTGGAGTTAATGGGAATTTTTAGTGGTCAAAAGATAATTTAAATAGAATTTTAAGTGAAAATCGGGTGCTAACCGGGAGTCGTTTTTAGAAAATCTAAGAAAAATGGATATAAGGTGAGAAATTATAAAAATCATGGCATTCCAGTAGGATAAATAATAAAATGACTTATAAACTGGAAAGGTTGGTCAAACAAGCTTTTAAAATGGTCAAACCCGGTTAAAAACGCGTTTTAACGGTTTAAATGTAAAAACCAGTCTTCCCACTACTAGGGGTAAATTTGTGATTTAAAAGGTTAGAAACTTATAAAAATGATTTTTTAAAAGTTATCTACTGGACCTAGACTCAAAAACATGAGAACCCATAGTCAACCATCTTAAACCCTTCTGTTTTACCGTAACCGGCAACGTTAAATGCGTAAATTATAAACCGAGCCCATAAACTGAAAACTTGAGTATATATTCTCAAAATAAAGTTATATAAGTTCTTGAAACTGATTTTTGGTTATAAAGGTCATCTAATACAAGAAACCAAACTTAAGGGTAGAAACTATCAATTTGGAAACTTCAGGGGCTAAACTGTAAAATTTGGTTAAACTTCATAACCGACTCTAATAAACAACTTAGTCACTTTATTAGCATATTTATCATATATTATGAACTTAGTAATGTAAAAACCCTTAATTGTATGAGAAACCTTGACTTTTCATAAAAGGAAACTTTTATACAAACCCTAATCGAATCAAAGTCGAACCCTACCAACTAAGGCTTAGACACTCTTGATGCACCTTAAATAGGCTAGAAAAGTAGCTAATCACTTAATATATTCATGTTAGGGTGCTAGACTTGAGATATTCCGGCACACGAAGGATTTCTTTGCTTAACATCTAAGGTGAGTTCTAGTGATCCCTTTTTACTTACTGTTTTTGGGATGGAACATGCTCTCTTGTTTATGAACTATGATTGTGCTTTATTTGATGCTTGCATATGGGATTTTTGGATACCTGTTGTTATTTATGTCATGATCATTAATTCTTTTGTGAACCGCTTGTTTTATGTGAATAGATCTATTTGGGGAATCCCCCACGCACAGTGGCTCCCACTACAGGGAGGTACCCCACTGAGATCCTGAGGGGTCGTTTGTGGCATGTAACAGGTTTTGAATAAGATACTATGGTGAACCATCCTTGCAGGAATGGTTCACTGTTCTGAGGCTTGGTTCCTTCCTTCGGGAATATCCGGTTAAACACAAGTTTAGAAGAGGCCAACCGGGGACCAAGTGAAGGGTTGATCGTGATACCCCACGATGACTGATACTAAACGATGCTTTTAAAATCAAACGAGATTTTCATAAACTTTCACACTTGATTCTAAAACCTTTACTGTGGACTTTGAGAGTTCCTTTTATTGCTTTGAACTTTAAGCACTTGAATTCACCAACTTTTTAGTTGACACTATTTTATTTTGAGCGTGTTTCAGGTAACCCGTGAAGACTCTTAGCATATGGACGACTTAGACTCAATCCCGAGACCATGGCATTGTTTGTGTGTGAAATTTGTGACTTGAACAATTTGATACAATGACTATTTAAATTATGTTAAACATGTAAACATTTGGGGCAGGATTGTTTCCATCTCGGTGTCTTTTGAAAACTTGAAATGCCATGTGATGTTCTCTTCCTTTGAGCTCTTATATTGGTTTGTTTCCACTGCCATGTAAGTTGTTTACTAATCTGTGACGTCCCACCCTACCTGGGCCCCGGGGTGTGACATGAAAGAATGCTCAAAACCCATCAAGTTATACGCCAATATTGATATTGCTGGACTATCAAAAGATACTTTGGAAAGGATGAGTCATATGGATATTAAAACGAACGATTCAAGACCAGAACAGGGAATTCTTGCTAGTAAGTTCAAGTCAGCAACAACTAATGCATTAAAGGAACAAGATTTATTCAAGAAGAAGCTGATGTTTAAAGCAAAAGAAGAACCAGAAGACTACTTTGATGATTGAAGATGAAAGCACAGGAAGAGAGAAGATAGAAGAATGAAGCTGAGAAGAATGGAGAAGATAAAAGACTAAAGACTGAAGATCAGGTGAAGATAAGAAAATGAAGACAAGAGAAGAAAAAGACAACAAAACTGAAGATGTTGAAGACAGAAGACAATGTCAATCTTAGGGGGAGTATTGTTAGTACTTCTTTAAAGATTAACATTTCGTCTTTATGTGTCTTTTTATGTTTTTATCATAGTATAGGGACTAGTCTTGTAATTAGTTAGTTCCTTTCTGTTTATTGATAGTATATATAGCTTAGACTTGTGTAGGTTAGAGAAACTTACAAATGTGCTACTTACACATTGTAATTGTCTTTGCTATTATCAATAAACTCTATGAATTTTGTTAATATTGTGCTTTGATTTGATTACTTTGTTTGTAATTCATTGAATTATTCACTAATATCATAACAGATCTATACATTTGTTAGTGCTTCTTTAAAGATTGACATTTTGTCTTTATGTGTCTTTTTGTCTTTTGTAATAGTATAGGGACTAGTATTGTAATTAGTTAGTTCCTTTTTGTGTTTATTGGTAGTATATATAGCATAAACTTGTGTAGGTTAGTAATGAGAATCTGCTTACACTTCTTGTAATTGTCTTTGCTTTATATCACTAAACTCATTGAATTTTGTTGATATTGTGCTTAGATTTGATTACTTTGATTGTGTTTTTTATTGAATTGTTAACTAATATCATAACAGATTTATACATTTGATCCTATCAAACGGTATCAGAGCTGTTGGTTGAGTGAATTGAGTTTTTGTCGAACTTTGAAAACTCAAAATTCACTTAATTCTGTGATTGATTAGCAATTCAATTGAAATATTATGGTTTTCAGTTGTGTTTAATCATCATAAACATGAATTGAACCACAATTAGCAGTCGAATTCATCAAAATTCAGAGAATTAGTCGAAATTTGGTTCGAAAAGTGTTCAACTTTTTCAAACTGAAATTTGGAAGATTCACTGATTGTTTGTTGATAATCAAGGAAATTGAACATAGAAGATTGTTAATCGGCATTAAACCTGCTTAATTGAAAGAACTCGATCCAATTCATCAAGTTTTGATCGATTTCAGAAAAATTGAGTTCGTTACATTCATAAGAACATGATGAATGTGACGCATGAGGGTTGAGAATCACTGAAAATTGCTCGTGTTTAGACGTTTGAGCACTGTTCAGATGTTCTACCACTGTTTAGGCGGTTTTCAAGCAGACGTTTTACCACTGTTGAGGAGTTTCTCTAAGGCAATCCCTTAGACGGTTCTAGTGGAAACTCAGAAGTTTCTCAACTGTAGAGACGTTTCCTTACTGTTCAGGCGCATCTTCACTTAACACTTAGAAATTTTTTTATAAAATCAAAAATTTAAAAATCAGAAAACTGAAAATCAAGAAAAATATAAAGAGGGTGAAATCAGAAGACTCTAAAAATAGAGTTCTTAAACTGAAAAACAGAGCTGATTTCAAAAATTGGTCACTTAGATTAAAACACCATTTGAATTCCATTGACACAGATCTTTGGAAATCAATTAAAAAAGGACCATACATTCCAATAAATACTGATGGGCCTGACAGGGTTTTGTATATACTAAAGATTCTCAAGAACCGTACCCTAAAGATGGTTTAGAAGGAGATGATTTGAAAAGAGTCAAGAATGATATTAAAGCATACTTTGATGTGTAAAGGACTACCTTTGGAAGTTCTTGCAAGGCTAGATAGATATCAGACTGGATATACCATGTATAAAGCCTTAAAGACCATCTGTGAAGGAGGAAAAGAGATCCAAAACCTCAAGAAACAAAAACTGAAAAGGCAGTTAGAATTGTTTCAACATTTTTCTGGTGAAACAGTAAACCAGATGATGAACAGATTTGTTCAGCTTACTACTGAAATGTCAACAGCTGGAATCAAGCCTGATCTTGAAGATCTAAATCGTAGACTACTCAATACTTTACCCTCCTCATGGAAACAAACTGTAACTTTGCTAAAGCATACTGAGAAGATTCCAATGGATTTAGATTTGCTTATTGCCAAGATAGAGTTTGTTGAAATTGATGAAAGCTCAAGGAACAATGATAGAGCAGCATCAATGTCACAATATCATTTGTTGCATCTCCTGCAAACTCTGTTGAGAATGCTTTCATGGCAAAGAGTGATAAGGTTCTAGAAGAAGAGGTTCTAGCAAAGTTAAAGATGTGATAAACATCCTATTAGAGGATGAAGAGTCAAGCTGCTTTTACTGCTTTTATGGCTAGTTTTCAAGCATATCAAGGTAGCCATTTAACTCAATTAGATCTTGTTTTGCAGGATTTGTTCAAGATAGATCCTGAAGATGTTGAAGAGATGAACTTAAATTGGCAGATGGTGATGATGGCATACAGAACACAAAAACACTCTTATGTCAACAGGAAGTACAAGCCCAGTGCTAACAAGACTATAGGATTTGACAAGTCAATGTCAAGGTGTTTTAACTGCAATAGTCATGGACATTTCTCCAGAGAATGCAAAGTTCCAAGGAACAATGGATGAAATGCTCAATCAAGTTCCGGCAATCAAAGATTTCAACAAGCTCAGAAGACTTTCTAAAAGCCTTATCAAAGTCTTCCTATGGCTGATCTTAAAGAGGAATCAAAATCAACTGAAGAGCCCAAGAAAGCTCTTGTAGTCAGCATTAAAGATGGTTATGATTGGAGTGCATATGCTGAACAGTTCACTAATGATCTAACCTCCAGTTTGTCTCTTGTTGCAGAAATTCAGGGGGAGGACTGGTCAGAAAATTGTGATCCAAAGGTGGAAGGTGAGAATGAAGAGGATAATTATGATTGGAGTGAGAAATCTGATCCTAAGGATGATATAGATAAAGTTGCTTTAATGGCGCAATCTGATCAACCCAAGGTTGACAATTCATTCTCAAAATCTGAAACCTCATCTCCAAAATTTCCTGAAATACCTTCTGAAGTGAGAGAAAAACTGTGCACTATATCATGCTTCGAACATGTTGAATATTATCGAAGCTATTCATACAAAATTTGTGAGAAATTGAAACAAGAAGAATTAATGCACAACAAATTAAAATCTGATCATAAAACAGCAGATGAAAAGATCATCTCTCTTCAAACATCATGGAACAAAACAATAAATGAATTAGAAATTGGGTCTAAACAATTGGAAGAGATAGCACATGCTGCTACACAAATGGATCTTGCTAAAGTGAAAAGTTCAAAATTGATAGTTGAGAAACTGGTGAATGAGAGAAAAGAAAGCAGGTTTAGGATTCACTCATGAACCTATGCCTGAATCAATTACAAACACTTTACCAGAGAACTTTAATACACATGACCATTCTCCTGAGAATAAGGCTACACTCAAAGCCTTTCAAAACGAAAACAAAAATTCTAAAGAAGAAAAATATAATGTGAAAGTTTTTGTTGAAAATGATCAAGAAAAGATCAACAATGGTCATCCAATCAAGGTAAAATCATATGAACCGAAATAGAAAACAAACACTTCTGATCAAATTCATTCTGTATTAGAAGAAGTGAAAATTAAAAGCAAAGATAAAGCTAAACTTCAGGAAGGAACATCAGAAGATTCCAACTCTGTTAATCTAAAACAAAAAGTTAATAAAAAAGAATCTTCATCTGAAGATGTTCAATATGAAATGAACCAAGTGCATCAAAAGTAAAAATTAAGAGAAGAAGAAAGAAATCATCAAAAACCAAAACTGAACAAAACAAAAGTTCAAAAAATCTAAGTAATCCAACAAATCAGACAACTAAACTCAAACCGATAAAATTTGTGTCAGCTGGTTTGTTAAACATGAACTCTCTTCATAAAATAAGTCCTGTGTCACTCTGATCTGAAAATAGGTTTCTAAGACTTCCGCTGTTACAAAAAGATTTGTTCCTAAGAATTAAAGAAGGATGTTCATGATAAAAAGATGAAACATAATTTGTCACGAAAGCCAAAATTGCAAAATCAGAAACAACAATTTAACTTTTTGACACCAACATTTAAAAATGAATCACATATAGCGTCAACTTCAAAAGTTAACAAACAGTTGTTTAGAACTCCACAAAGATACTGTGACATATGTGATATGAAAAATCACAATACTGCTGAGTGCTATTTCAACAAGTACTGTCACATATGTGACATGAGAAATCATTCTATAGCAGATTGTTATTTTAACAGATACTACACTTATTGTGATGAGAAAACTCACAATACTGAAAATTGTTATTTTAGAAAGAGCTCACTACTAGAGGATTTGCCAATTCAAACATGAGCAAAGGTTATGTTAATCCTCAGTATATGAGAAATCAATGATGGATTTCAACAATTAACTAACCAACCCTCTTTAGGTCTAAGATCTTTTCAAAAGAACAATTTTGTGAGGCCTAAACAAGTTGGCAAGAACAATTCATACCAAGATCAGTGAGAATGACTAATAAAAGTGTTGGTCATCAATACTCTTCAAAAATTGATTACTCAAGTGGTATGAATGTTCATAGAAATAATCCTAACAATGTTCATAACAAGATGGTAAATTCATCAAGAATAAACCTGATGTAAATAATCTTCATTTCAAACAATTTACCATTGTTGACAAATATGAAAAACCCAAGACCATCTCGGCTTGGGTAGATATCTCAACATAGTTTTCTTGTTGTGCAGGTACGCCCTAGAAGAGCTCATAATACATGGTATGTAGATAGCGGGTGTAGCCGGCACATGACAGGCAATCCTGCCTTGTTACAAGATTTTAAGTTAAAGGATGGAACGCACGTCGCCTTTAGGGGTGATGCTGGTGGTAAAATAACAGGAGAAGGAACAGTGTCAAATGGGATAATCAGTTTTGATAAAGTCAACTTCTGTTCACAGTTGAACTTTAATCTTTTAAGTGTATCCCAAATATGTGATAAAGCATACTCTGTTCGATTTGATGATTCTTTCTATTATTTTTTAAAGCCAGGTTTTCAGATTAGCAAGGATTAGGTAATTGTTAAAGTTGAAAGATATAGAGATGTATACAAGCTGGATATGTCTCAAGTCGATCCTTCTACAGAAACAAGTTGCCTAATTGCAAAAGCATAAAATGATGAAAGCCAGCTTTGGCATAGACGTCTTGGACATTCCAACTTCAAGAACATGAACAAGCTTGTAGCAGGAAATCATGTTATTGGACTTCCATCCAAGAAGTTTGCAATAACTGATCACTGTTCAGCATATTTGAAGGGAAAACAACACAGAGCGTCTTATAAGTCCAAGCTCATAAACTCAAATTCCAAACCTCTACCGATGTTGCACATGGACCTTTTTGGACCAACAAACATCAAGAGTATTGGAAGAAAATCATATTGTTTAGTTATCATTGACGACTATACAAATTTTCATAGGTTTTCTTTTTACATGCTAAATTTGAAACGGCTGAATTACTAAAAGAATTTATCATTAAAGTTGAAAATCGACTTGAACACTAATGAATGCTAACAAAGTAAAAATAGCTCATCAGTTTAGTGCTCCCAGAACCCCTCAACAAAATGGTGTTGCTGAAAGGAAAAACATAACACTGATTGAAGTTGCTCGTTCTATGTTAACCGATGCAAAGATTCCTATCACTTTCTGGGATGAGCTATATCAATTGTGTGTTTCGTTCAGAATAGAACTTTAATTGTGAAAATAAAATGAAAACTCCTTATGAGTTAATGTTTGGCAGAAAACCAAATATAAACTTTCTAAAATCATTTGGTTGTCCGGTTATGATTCTTAATTCAAGCGATCAGTTAGGAAAATTTGAAGCAAAATCTGATAATGGATTTTTCGTTAGATACTGATCTGTTTCAAAAGCCTATCGAGTTATAACTCTAGGACAAATATAATTTGTGAAACATTCAACATTAAATTTTTGGAAAATTCCTTTCCATCAGTTTCAAATGGTACTGCTTGGTTGTTTGATTTAGATTCATTGTCAAACTCTTTTCAATCTAACTCGTTTAATCAATCAAACATTCTTGATTCTACAGGTAAGAAGAGCTCTAGAGGAGATCTTGGATCCTTCAGTGAAGACTTAGATTCTGACGACCCAGATGATTCAAGCCCAGATTACCCATTCTTTTCATTTGTCAAGGATTCTACAATAAGAATCAATGACAATGATCAAGCTAATCAAGTTTCAAATCATGCTACAAATCATTCAGTTTCAAATGTTTAAGAGGGATCACAGCCAATTTCTAATGATGGTAATGAGTTTGTGCAACCTGAGTAAGGAACATCATCCATCTCTGGTGATGCAGTTGGTACTAGTAACTGTGATTACTTTATCAACTCACCGACTCAAGTTCCAAACTTCAATCCACATTCTTCTAACCTGCTGCATGAGCTCTCCAACCTGAATCAAACAAATCTGGATGTTAATGTTCAAGTTGATGAGATTCCAACATCTCGTATTCACAAGGATCATCCAACATCACAGATTATTGGTCCATTGAATTGTTGGTTTCTTTATGCCCAAGACACATACAACATTGATGTGGTTAGTACGTTATAATCCAAGTCGGGTCATACCCAATAACAAGCTTAGCAAAAACCAATTAATATTTAATTGATGATATGATCATGCAATTAAATAATTACACCAATTTAGAAAATGGGTTTTCTAAATAAATTGCATATGAGATGGAACAACTTATAAGGATATTTTGTTCAAGAATATTATTTGTAATATTATTTAACTAACTTAAATAACATCAAATCATATAATTATGTGTGTATGAGTTTAAAATTAATATGTTAATATCATAACTTAAAAAGAACTAGTTAAATGAAATGTTAATAAAATATTTGAGGGGGAAACCCCTTTTTGAAAGGAATCCAGCCGCCCCTTTAGGGGGTTGGTTCATTTTCCATGTCTAAGTCCAAGACACTCTTGAAAAACACACACACTTAACTCTCTCTCTCTTACATGCAAAAGAGACCAAGAACCATTTCTTTTGAAGAAAAAGTCATGGCTGGAAGGTGTTTTCAGCAGCATTTTTGGTCCTTTTGGTGTACAAATCGTTATTGCTTGATGCTTGTGGGTATGGTAGCTTGAGGACACCTCTTCTTGGTGTTTTGGTCATTCAAGAACAACCCTATCTTCATCAAATCACATGTTTTCAGCAGCTCTACAAAGGTAGTTTGTATGTGTTGTTTTGGGTTGTTGTTTCATCTTGATAGCTAGTTTATTTCATATATGTTTGATCCTATGATATTGGGTTTGTTAATGATACAAAATATACCTTAATTTTCAGATTATAAAACATGATATTAAGGTTTGATTCGTTGTGTTTTCATGTTTAAATGGTTAAACAAGTTTGTTTATGGTCCAACAAACCCAACATTGGCATCTAGAGCCGGATATATGGATAACTAGCTTCAATAGTCCTTGTAAAATTTGTTTTATGGGGTTTTAACAACCTAATAGGGGCTGTTTTGTGATGATATAATGAATCCCTTATGTTTCAAGGTTTAATCTAGCATGCTTAATATAAACGTTGAAAGATAAAGATCAAATGGTTGATTGTGTTGTTTGGACAAAACCCTAGATTTTGGGTTTGTGTTGGCCGAAAATTTGGGGATGAAATAAGGGATTCATTGTTGTTCTTGGATGTTGAATATGTTTCATATTTTAGTGCATAACATAGCCTTGGCCTCTTGTGTTTTGTATTTGGTTGATTATGGTTTGTCATGTTGGTTTTGATTCTTGAAAGGGTTGTATATTTGTGTTCGTATTTTGGTTGTAATTTATTTATTCATTTGGTTATGTAATAAATAGATTAGGTGCATTTCTTTTTTAGAAAAATTGTATTAGGATATGATTTTGTAAAAGAAGATGCACAAGATGAAGACCCAAAGAAAGACACAAAAGACATGGACGCTTGAAGCATTTGGATGTGGATTCAAGTGGGAGTTCATGGACATATTTTGATGTGTCATCTTAACCCTTAGGAAAGACCTTATGACAACACTTGTGATGGCAAACAAGTGTAGTCAACTTAGTGGCTATGGTTATGCACTTATGTTTGTATGTTTATGCTTGTTTGGATGTTTGTTGTATGATTATTGGTTGATATTTGGATATGCATAACAAACTCATTAACAACTTAACAAGCTGAAAATTGATGGTTCTTTGTCATTAAGTGATTAATAAAAGGTTATTAAAAGGATTAATGATTTTAATAAAAGGGGTTTTATTAAAAGTGAACCATAGGGTACCTTGTATTTGAAAGCATGCAAGTACAAAGTACATAGAGTTTTCTAAACTTCAATTATGAAAACATGAAATTTCTTTTATAAACAAGTTTAACACCGTCCTTTTGCACAACACTTGAGTCATTTGGAAACTCTTAATGGGATAAAGGTCACCTAACCGTTTTGAGGGAACTTGTGATTCGAGGTGGGGATACCATATTTGTGGGATAAAGGTCACCTAACCACTTATGTTGGAAAACTCACATGTGTGTGCAAGTAGGGTAACTTGATTTGCAAACCATGGTAAATGGATCACCTACAATGTGGTTTACAAAGGTGTTGATGGGATAAACATGCCGACTATACATATGATATTTAAAAGTCGATCCCATACCCTAGAAGTTGCAAAGGGTTGCAATTGTCAAATCGTTGACTACCTTGTTAATTTAAATAATGGGATAAAGGTCACCTAACCACTATTTAAATGAAACGTTGGATTATAGAATTTTAAAATTATGTAAGACATAAAAGGGCTTTAATTATTAAAATATGGATAATATCGTAAATACTAAAATTGAACTTTGTTAAATTTTGTAGATGGCCACCAACAATAATGATAACAATGAAATCCCATCCACTCACTCACTATCACTAAGGACCATTCTCGAAAAGGAGCGTCTAAATCATAATAATTTTATTGATTGGTTTCGAAACTTGAGAATTGTTCTCAAGAAAGAGAAACGATCATATGTTTTAGACGATCCGATTCCCGATCAACCTAATGAGGAGGATGAGGAGGCCTTTATAAATTGGGTGAAATACACTGAGCACTCGGTCCAAGTGTCTTACCTCAGTTGGCAAGTATGACTCCAGATCTCCAAAAGGAGTATGAATATCATGGAGCATACGACATGATAACCCAGTTGAAGGAAACGTTCCAACAACAAGCAAGGGTAGAGCGCTTCCAAACGGTTCGAGCACTCCATGCATGTGTATGGATGACACCCAATCTGTTTCATCTTATGTACTTAGATGAGAAGCCACATCGACCGCCTCAAAAGGCTGAATTGTTCCAGTCTCGAAAGAGTTGGCTACGGATTTGATCCTCAACTTTTTGTCAAAAAGGTTTGACAACTTTGTCATGAATTATAACATGAACGGGTGGGACAAGAACATAATTGAGCTTCACTCTATGCTCAAAACTGCCGAGGCGGCCATTGGTAAAAGGGTTTTACCCGTTCTCACCATCAATGAAGGTGGGAACAAAAAGGGCCTCACCCCGCACCCAAGGCAAATGTTGCCAAGGGTAAGGGGCACATTAGGGAAAGGGAAAGGGAGTGGTTAGAGCGCCACCACCAAAACCAGCAGAGAAGAAGCAAAAGGTTGCTTCGAATGACCCATGCTTTAAGTGTGGGGAGATTGGACATTGGTCAAAAATTGTCCAGTCCATCTCAAAGAGTTGCAAGCTAAGAGGGATGCTAGGCAAAACTAGGTATAACTTACATGAATCATATTGATCTAAATTTAATATCCTCTAACACATGGGTATTGGATACCGGATGTGGAACTCACATTTGCAACTTATTGCAGGGGTTCAAAAGAAGTAAGGACTTCAAGAAAGGGGATTTTAGCCTCTACATGGGGAATGGGGCAAAAGTTCAAGTTGAAGGCCGAGGGGACTACATCTTGAAGCTTCCAAATGGTTTGGAAGCAATTTTGATCAATATTTTGTATGCTCCTTGTTTGACTAGGAACATTATTTCTGTTGCCCAATTAAGACAATATGGTTATGTTTTGACATTTATTGAAAATGAAATTCATGTTTCTTTAAATGGCATATTTTATTTTAAAGTTATTGCTATCAATGGTATTTATGAATTGGTTCGTGAAAACACATTATATGATAGATCATTGTACCAAACCACCACTAAGAAACTCAAAATGGAATTGAGTGATACCTATCTTTGGCATTGCCATCTTGGTCATATAAACAAGAAGCGCATACAAACACTTCAAAAGAACGGTCTTTTAAAAGCAAATGAATATGATTCATTTGATGTATGTGAATATTGTTTACAAGGTAAAATGACTAAGGCACCTTTTAGTGGCAAATCCGAAAGGGCAAAAGATTTGTTAGGCATCATACATTCGGATGTATGTGGTCCTTTTAAGCCAATGACTAGGTACCATGAAAGATACTTCATTACCTTTACCGACGACTATAGTCGATATGGTTATGTGTACTTGTTAAGACACAAAGATGAAGCTTTTGAAATGTTCAAGATCTTCCAAAATGAAGTAGAAAATCAACTCACCAAGAAAATAAAAATTCTCCGCACCGATAGAGGAGGTGAATACCTAAGTGATGCTTTTAGAGATCATCTTAGAAGTTATGGTATCATCTCACAACTATCTCCACCAGGAACACCACAACACAATGGTGTGTCCGTGCGGAGAAATCGAACTCTATTGGATATGGTTCGATCTATGATGGCTACAAGCTCACCGCCTGTATCATTTTGGGGTTTTGCTTTGCTCTCAGCAGCCCGTATTTTGAATATGGCCCCAACAAAAAAGTGGAAAAGACACCTTTGAAATATGGCATGGAAGGGTTCCATCGCTTTCATATTTAAAGGTATGGGGTTGTGAGGCTTATGTTAAGAGTCCCACCTCAAACAAGCTAGAAAGCCGTTCCACTAAGTGTATCTTTATTGGATATCCTAGAGATTCTATGGGATATTATTTCTATGATCCATTGGAATAAAAGGAATTTGTTGCCAAGAAGGCTGAGTTCTTAGATGCTAAGTTCCTTACGGAAGGAACTAGCAGTAGAACTGTGGATCTTGAGGAGGATCAAGAACCACAAACCGATACACGTTTGGTTGACACTAGCACTCAACATGAGGATGTTGGGAATGATCAAGTGGTTGATCAATATACACAAAACGTTCGTAGATCTGGTAGAATTAGTAATCCACCTGAAAGATATGGATTTTTCGTAGATGGATGCTATGTGGTAGATTCGATGAACCTACCACCTATCGTGATGCAATGTCCAATTTGGATTGTGACAAATGGCTTGAAGCCATGAACGTTGAGATGCAATCCATGTATGACAACCAAGTGTGGGACTTGGTTGAACCACCTCTTAACTCCAAGATAGTTGGAAGTAAGTGGGTTTTCAAGAAGAAAACTTACATGCATGGAAACTTGGATACTTATAAAGCTAGACTTGTAGCAAGAGGTTTCACTCAAACTCAAGGGGTTGATTATGATGAGACCTTCTCACCCGTTGCAATGCTAATGTCTATTAGGATATTATTTGCCATAGCTGCTCATTATGATTATGAGATTTGGCAAATGGATGTCAAAACTGCTTTTCTGAATGGATATCTTGAGGAAGATGTCTATATGGTTCAGCCTGAAGGTTTTGTCAATCAAAAGCATCCTAATAAAGTATGCAAGTTAAAGAAATCAATCTATGGATTGAAGCAAGCATCAAGAAGTTGGAATCACCATTTTGATGAAGAAATAATCAAATTTGGGCTCATCAAAAACGCTGATGAAGCATGTGTATATAAGAAAGCTAGTGGGAGCATCATCACTTTCTAGTATTCTATGTCGATGACATTCTACTATTTGGAAATGACATTCCAACCATGGAAGGTGTAAAAGCCTGGCTTCGAAATTGTTTCTCCATTAAGGATCTTGGTGAAGCATATATTTTGGGAATAAAGATCTATAGGCATAGATCAAGGCGGTTGATAGGTTTAAATCAAAGTGCATACATTGACAAGATCTTGAAAAGGTTCAAGATGGAAAACTCTAAGAAAGGTACCGTACCTATTCAAAGAGGAACGATATTGACTAAGACTCAATGTCCAAGCTCAAAGGATGAGCAAGACAAAATGAAGGGAATCCCGTATGCAACTACTATAGGATCCATCATGTATGCAATGATACCAGACATGTCATGCGCTTTGAGCATGACAAGCCGATACCAACAAAATCCTGGAAACAGTCATTGGATGGATGTTAAGAACATACTTAAGTACCTAAGGAGGACCAAAGATATGTTCCTAATCTATGGATCTTGTGAAGAGGAACTCGTTGTAAACGGTTACATGGATGCGAGTTTTCAAACTGATCGAGATGATTCACGACCATAATCGAGGTACATTTTCATCTTGAATGGAGGAGCAATCTCTTGGAAGAGCTCTAAGCAAGATGTGGTGGCATTATCAACTACAAAGTCAGAATACATCGCCGCTTCATTAGCAGCTCAGGAAGCTGCATGGTTAAAGAAGTTCATTGCCGATCTAGGGGTGGTCCCTTCCATTCAGGACCCCCTAGAAATCTTTTGTGATAACGAGGGTGTGATTGCTCAAATCAACGAACCCTTTATTACATAAGGGATGAAGTTGAAAAGGGAAAATATGTATTCGCAAAGTTCGCACGGATTAAAACATTGCGGATCCACTCAGAAAGCTTCTTGAAAAGGCAAAGCATGAAAGTCATACTTATGCCATGGGACTTCATTATTCTAGTGACTGGATATGATCTCTAATTTCTATATTGAGATATTGTAATCCTTTATTAGTTGAATAAATTATTTGGTTATAATGATTCAACTAATATTCCTATTTTGCATGTTTAAAATCCATGAGTAAATTATTTACTCAGAACGTCCGTAGTCGCTCATGCTTGTGGGAACAAGTATGAAAGTAAGACTATTATGAACTTGGATTGGTAGATATTCATATGGATGAATATAGCGCAAAGGGTTGCTGCCAAAGTTCATAGATATTTATGGGATACAAATATTGGACTGGCCCGCTTCTCAAATTTTACTACATGGAATCTACTAGATTGATCATAAGTAAATTTGAGTAAAGATGAATATCATTTGGTATCCTCCGACCTGAGATACATATTGGGTTTTGATATTCACAAAAGTGTTATACCTTGAGCTAGTTCTTCACTGCTCTGAAACAATGGACAGTACATAAGGCTATGTTTAGGTATGACACGAGGTGATTGTGAGAAACGTATGTAGTCAAGATGGAATTTGTTCCTCTTATTCGTTGAGAGCAAGATGTCTAAGGCCTAATTAAGTTAAATCAGCAAGGAATGATAATTCTGTGTCCTTGGATTTAACATGACATCTGTAACAAAATGATAAATGATTGATTCACCTAAATCATTTCAAGTTGGATACTTGAAGGGGATGATGTTATTGAATGGCTTTTAGTCATACGTATTAAGGGTAGTAAACCGTTGTTAGGCGGTATTTACTACTTGCATCAATCTTCTATGAATCTTGTGCAAGTGGGAAATTGTTGGTTTCTTTATGCCCAAGACACATAGAACATTGATGTGGTTAGTACGTTATGATCCAAGTTGGGTCATACCCAATAACAAGCTTAGCAAAAACCAATTAACATTTAATTGATGATATGATCATGCAATTAAATAACTACACCAATTTAGAAAATGGGTTTTCTAAATAAATTGCATATGAGATGGAACAACTTATAAGGAGAATTTTGTTCAAGAATATTATTTGTAATGTTATTTAACTAATTTAAATAACATAAAATAATATAAGTGTGTGTGTATGAGTTATAAAATTAATAGGTTAATATCATAACTTAACAAGAACTAGTTAAATGAAATGTTAATAAAATATTGGAGGGGGAAACCCCTTTTTGAAAGGAATTCGGCCACCCTTTTAGGGGGTTGGTTCATTTTCCATGTCTAAGTCCAAGACACTCTTGAAAAACACACACACTTAACTCTCTCTCTCTCTCTCTTACATGCAAAAGTGACCAAGAACCATTTCTTTTGAAGAAAAAGTCACGGCTGGAAGGTGTTTTCAACAGCATTTTTGGTCCTTTTGGTGTACAAATCCTAGCAAGAAGGGTTATTACTTGATGCTTGTGGGTATGGTAGCTTGAGGACACTCTTCTTGGTGTTTTGGTCGTTCAAGAACAGCCCCATCTTCATCAAATCACACGTTTTCAGCAGCTCTACAAAGATAGTCTGTATGTGTTGTTTTGGGTTGTTGTTTCATCTTGATAGCTAGTTCATTCATATATGTTTGATCCTATGATAATGGGTTTGTTAATGATACAAAATATACCTTAATTTTCAGATTATAAAACATGATATTAAGGTTTGATTCCGCTGCGTTTTCATGTTTAAATGGTTAAACAAGTTTGTTTACGGTCCAACAAACCCTACATCAATGAGAGAACAACAAGGAGTAAATCAGAACAAGCAAACTTGTGCTTATACTCTTGTTTTCTTTCTCAAATTGTTCCTAAAAATGTTACCGAAGCGTTAAAGGACAGTGGTTGGATTGAAGCAATGCAAGAAGAATTACTTATTTTCTGCAAACAAGAAGTGTGGAATTTAGTGGAATTGCCTGAAGGAGAAAATGCCATAGGCACTAAATGGTTGTTTAGAAATAAAACTGATGATCGTGGGATAGTTATAAGGAACAAGGCGAGACTAGTTGCACAAGGATACACACAGGAAGAAGGAATTGACTATGATGAAGTATTTGCTCCAGTTGCAAGACTCGAATCCATTCGGTTTTCCTGGCTTATGCATCAATCATGCAATTCAAGGTGTATCAAAGGGATGTCAAAGGTGCATTCTTGTACGGTCCCATCACTGATGATGTGTATGTGAAGCAACCTCCGGGCTTTGAGGATGCAGAATTTCCACATCGAGTGTACAAGCTTAGCAAAGCTTTGTATGGACTTCATCAAGCTCCTAGAATTTGGTATGAAACATTATCACAACACTTGATCCAACATGGATACACAAGAGGGAAAATCGATCCAACTTTATTCATAAAGAAGGATAATGATGATCTCTTATGTGTGCAAGTGTATGTAGATGATATCATATTTTGTTCTACCAGTCCAAAATTATGCAATGAGTTTGAAGAAATCATGAAGTCTCGTTTCCAGATGAGTTCTATAGGAGAAATCAATTTCTTCCTTGGATTGCAAGTTCAACAATCTGCAGATGGTATATTCATAAATCAAGAGAAGTTTGTTGACAAACTCTTGAAGAAATTCAAACTGCATGATTGTCACTCCATAAGAGTCTAGCTGATGTAAACACCAAGATTTAGCCTGATCCTAAAGGAAAATCAGTAGACCAAACTCTATACAGATCTATGATTGGTTCTTTGATGTATCTTACTGCATCAAGACCAGACATAATGTATGATGTTTGTGTCTGTGCCAGGTATCAATCAGACCTGAAAGAATCTCACTTAGTTGCTACCAAGAGGATATTCAGGCATCTCAAAGGCAAACCAGCTTTAGGGCTTTGGTATCCTTACGAGGGTAACATTGAGTTACATGGACAGATAGTGATTATGGTGGATGTTGTCAAGATAGAAATCTACAACGGGTGGTTGTCAATTTCTTGGTCCCCGATTAGTCTCATGGCAATGTAAGAAACAAACAAATGTGTCTGTTTCAACTGTAGAAGTTGAGTACATAGCTGCATTAGCATGATGTTCTCAAATCCGTTGGTTGCAAAACCAACTGCTGGATTATGGGTTGATAACACTGCTGCTATGTTCATTACAGCTAATCCAGTTCAACATTCTAAAACAAAACATATCGAAATTCGATATCATTTTCTAAGAGATAATTCTGAAAAAGGTTTAATCATTTTGATTCAAATTGCAACTGAAAAACAGTTGGCAGATCTATTTACTAAAGCTTTTCTACCAGGAAGGTTTAAGTACTTAGTGGAGTCAATTGGCCTCATTAACCATGTATAAACCTGGTTTCTAGGTTATTAATTTAGTTCTTTGAATCTTTACACGATCAAACCTCCCTAAACCAAAAAGGTCTTCATAAGTGAACCTTTCATAGTTATTTGCCTGATTGTTTTTGTGTGTGTGTGTTTTCTTTCATAGAAAAACAAAATACAAAAGTAGAAAACTCAAAAAATACAAGATAAAACAATATAAAACAAAAACTCTAAAAATAGAGTTCATTTTATTTTTATTTCATTTTTAGGAATGAATATGTGCTTGCATCATATGAGAAATGATAGTACATTGGTGAGATCAGTTGCATACTTCACTCGCTAATAAAGTCTGGCATGATCAGATATGATATGTAGACAGTATCATGCTAGTATACTGAAAAGTAAATTCTTGTGATTAAACTAAATCTATATGATTGTATGTGCATTCATCTAAGTACTTTTGAGTTGTATTAGCTTATTAGATTGATTGCTTGTTAAGTTACAACAATCACACCTGATGGTGATGTGACTAATCATGAGATCCGTTACAAGCATCATTTCACTT
Organism: Flaveria linearis; assembly: GCA_024085815.1. Taxonomy (NCBI): domain Eukaryota; kingdom Viridiplantae; phylum Streptophyta; class Magnoliopsida; order Asterales; family Asteraceae; genus Flaveria; species Flaveria linearis. The sequence continues at coordinate 46,484,691 of CM044014.1, read as the reverse complement.
CTCTATTATGAGTCATCATAGACCTGAAGTGCTGAGATATCCTCTGTTGTAAGTCATTACAGACCTGGATATTCTCCTTTGATGCAAAAGATGCCAATGTGCACAACCTATTCAAATGGATGGTTAGAGTTGATCAAATGGTTATCCATGATCATTCTCTTTACATTAAGTAACATGAGCTCTGGTTATTCATATTTTTCTGGTAATAAGATGAGAATGTGTGCTTACATGTATTTCTTGATAATAGTTGATCCTCTAAGTCTTGATATGAGTCACATCATGTCATATCTAATTCTACCCTAATCAATCCAAGAATTGAACAAGTAAGTGAGCTGATATTTTTGTCAAAAACACTCATTTTTTGTCCTTAGATCTTGTGTCTCCTTTGCTGTGATATCACTGACCTGGAACACACTTGATCAGGATTTATTCATTGTCTATGACTATTCACATATTTTTTATTTTAATGTACTGATCTTCTCTGATATGATCTCACTGCAGACAATGATTCTATTGTAATTATTTGATTTTCATTCTGCTTTCATTTTGATTTTAGGCATGTTTCTATGTGTGCAGGCAGTTTAACAATGATAAGTGTGATCTTCTTATGTTACCTTGGGAAACTTCTAAGTTTTTCAAAACTTAAAAGTTTAGGGGAGTAATAAAAAGAAGAATTGTTTTAGAAAATCAAAATAAAGATGTTGAATTGAAAGGATGATGCTTTATGTTCAAAGTATGTGTGTGATTGATAATGTAAAATTTTGATTATGATAAAATGAACCTATAAAAATTAGCATGTGGAAAACCTTCTTTCAAATATTGAAAACAAGAAAATTTGTTTAGTTTGAGACTAAAATGAAGGGAAAATTAATTTTGAAAATTTTAAATTAAAATAAAAGGGGTTAAAAGGATAAAAGTAAAAAATTGAGGGTCAAAAATGTAATTTTGTGAGAAAAATTCAAAATCCTGAAAATTGTTTAAATATTAGTACATGAACAGTGCTAATACATCCAAACAGTGTTTGGATGAAAGATGAGAAAAATGCAAGTGTTTTGAATATCATACGTCTAAATAGTGACCATAAGTTTTTTTAGATGTATGAAGAGTTTTCAGAATTTGTACAAGTGTTTAGACGGTTCTCATGATCCCATGCGTCTGAACAGTTGTCAACGTCTGAAAATTTGAAAAATTTGTACAAGTGTTTAGACGATTCACATGATATCATGTGTCTGAACAGTTATCAACCGTCTGAGAAACCAGTCAAATTGGCTAAGTGTTAGACGGCTCTTCAATCTCATACGTCTATACAGTACAAGACGGTTTGTGTAAAATGACCAAGTGTTGGACGTTTCTATAGATTCATGCGGCTGAACAATGCTCAAATGGCTGAACAGTCCATCCGGCTGAATAGTACAGAATTGTCTGAACAGTTCTCAAGCGGCTGAACAGTTGTCATGCGTCAAGCCCCAAACGTCTAAACAGTGCTCATCCGTCCTAAATTTTACACTTAGTATATAAAGCACACTTCTCATTTTTCATTCATTCACAACACAGACTCAAAACCTCTTAAACCCTGTCGATCCACTTTCACCTAGATCATCAAAAATTGTCATTTGTTCTTGAATCATTCATATTCAAAAGGTTATATCAGTGATTTGTGAATGTAAGTTCTGAGTATAATCATCAAATGTCAAGTCTTAGAATGAAACTAGGTCAGACGGTTCTCGTCTGTTCGGACGGTTTGAACCCTAAAAAGTTGGAAAATTTGAAAATAATGAATTAGTCTGAACAAAAGACATGAAATTGATCAAACATTATTGATATACATTGAATTTCGAACAATTTGACAATTGAAACTGGTATTTTTATGAACTTCGATTTCAGGGTGTTCTTCCTTATTCAAATGAAGAAGATGAACAGTTTAAAAAAATTGAAACATATTTTAAATAAAAATAATTAATAATTCATAAGAACTCAATTGAATATTAACTTTGATCAGTGTTAATTGAACTAATATGTTTTAAATCATCATACAACAAGTGTAAACAACATCATTTTGACAGAATTGCTATAATTCTAGACAGTGAGTAATTATACTTGTTGATAAATAAAACCAAAGTGTTTTAAAACATAATAGTTCATGTACATAAATTCAAAGTTTAATAATAATCAAATCACTCAAATTCATCATCTTAACTAACTTGTTTGTGTTTGTGCAGATGGCAGAATTGAAGTTTGAGCCCAAACATAATGTAGCTGCTTTCATAGATGAGGAATGTAGAGAAGCAAATGGGTATGAAGAGATAATCGGATTTTTTCTAACGACCAAATATGTCTATGCAATGTGTGCTAGACCAATGATATATGCTAGATTAATTAAAAGATTTTGGAGAACAGCAGAGGTTGAAGTTGATGATGCTGGTCACAAAGTGGTGAGAGCTTTTATTTCAAATGACAGAATGCTTGAAGTCTTAGAACAAGCAATTCGTACAGCTCTCAGACTTGGAGAAAATGATGTTGAAGACTTAGCTGAATATACATTCAATGAATATACTTCCCAAAGAAGCAATTTTATGGAGCTAGAGTGTATAATCACTGGAAACTTTTGTGCTACATTTTTAGCAGTATATGTCCAAAAGGAGTGCAGGATGGGATTCCTTTCCTGTTGATATTGCATCTCCAATCATTACATTAGCCACAAACAGGAGGTTTAACATGGCTAAATGTATAATGAATGGATTCATTTATAATCCAGAAAGGGAAGGAGACATAAATATCTGATGTATCCTAGATTTCTTGAGATGTTGATTAATGAAGAGAATCCTGACTTCTATGTTCATGGTGTAGAAGGAGATAAATTACAATTAGAGCACATGTCAGAAGTTGTGTACAAAAGACTTTCTATGATTTCAGGTGCTCCAAATATTCCTTTGTTTGACCACATTAGGAATGTTGCTATGAACAATGTAGATATCAATCAACAACATTTCCACCTGATAGAAGATGAGCCAATAGATCCAAGAGATTTGATTGAAGATATTGTGGAAGAGCTGATTGATGAGTTTGAAGAAGAAGATGATGATGATGCTACTGATAGTTCATTTGAAGGAGATAATGATAGTGATGATGATGATGGTGATGATGGTGCAGATGAAGCACATCAAACAGGCAGTAGTGATAGAACTGTATCTGAGCATGTTTTGAGCATGTTTCTAAACCCATGACTTGGGTGAAGGAACTTTTACTGGTGCAATGCCTGAGGAAACTCAAACTAAAGCTCAAGATGAAGAGTTAGTTGTACATGAGCATGCTGAGACCACAGTGCATTTTGAAGATTCACAAAATCAAACTTTTGATTTTGATTTTATGGAAGCAATGCTTTCAGAGCCAGTGTTCCAAAGTGCTACTCAAGAAGAAACAAAGATATACTAGTTATAACAGCACACAATGTTTCTGTACAAACTGAAGAAATATTGGATGTGGATGAGCTTGATAAGCTAAACGATGAAAACATTGCTCAAGAGAAAATAATAAATGAATTGAAAGAGGAAAATGAGAAACTAAAAGAGATGAATATCTTTCTTGAAAATGAGATGGAAAAGCTGAAAGAAGCAAATGAAAAATTAAAGGAAGAAAATAAGAACAAATATGAAAAGATTGTGATGTATGCTAAAGATAAAGAAGATGTGATCAAAAATTTTGAAGTAATGATAAGGGATTATGATTTGCTTGAAGAAAAACATAAGAAATTGCTTGAAGAAACTGAAAAGTTGAAAGAAGAATTAAGTAAATCAAAGGAATCTCAGAAACAAATCTCTCCAGAAGTCGAAATTGTGTCTGAGATGGTTCCTATTGATGTTGATAAAAGTGTTGAGATGGAGAAAGGAAAAGGAAATTAGATGACATAGAAGCTCAAGTTTTACTTGAGTCTTCTTCAAAAGTTCAAAGGATTGAAAAGATTCGTGAAGAAGAGGTGCAAGAAGCTCAAGATCCATACATTCAAGAGAAAATTGGTGCATTAGAGGATATTGAAGAAGAGTATGGTGATGAGTGGTATGATGAAGTTCTTGATGATGAAGATATTGAAGAAGAATTTGAAACTCATTCTTCATTCGAGCAAGTTCAAGAGCATGATGATTTCCCTCAAGACTTTGAAGAAAGATACAATTATCTTGTGAGGATGAAATATAATAGGGTATTATTAGATAGGCTTACAGTATCTCAGATCAATGATGAGTATGAAAAATGTATAGCGGCTGAATCTGTTGCTCTAATTGACCCAAATGAGATTATTATGGAGCATGGTGAATGGGACCGAGCTCAAGAGAGCATAAATGTTGAAGAAGTTCCAAGTTCAGAGCTGCACCATCCAACCCAGATGAAATGAGCATTCCTACTTTAAGGTCTTGGTTGCAGGCTAGGAACTATCCATGGAAAAGATTGAAATGACTTCAATCTGTTTCATTGTGAAATCTTGTTAGAAGCTTCCAACAAACAGAGAAGCAATCCAACAAAATGATCATTCTAGTTACTGATAATCCTCGTATTTAGATACCATAAAAGAACAAGAATCTTGAAGCCGCAAGAGATAAGTCAAATGGCACAGAAGTCAAGTGCGCATGAAAGAAGACAAGAGCTAATTAAGATGTTTCTAAGTTCAGAAAAGCAAGTGTACAAAGCTTCTTCTGAACAGAGACAAATCTTTGATAGTGCTAGATCAACAGGAGACTTGGTAAGAAATGTTTTACAGAGAGGACAATCTGTAGCTAAATTGTTAATTGCAATGATTGCTCCTGACTTCACAAACCAAGTTAAAATCATAGCATGGAAATATCATGACATTTTTATGCTTTCTTGATTAAATGAGTAAATGTTGTTTGTGATGTTTATCACTTTTACTCGAGCATCATTAAACTTCCTGTTCAAGATCTAAAAGAATTAAACAAATTTTCGTTGATTAATCCATCTGGAGCAAAAAGAGGAGAAATGTTTGTAGAGCTTTTAAGTAGAGGTCTGCTAGAATAAGTAATTTCCTTCAGACTCGTGTGATCAAGAAGACAAGGAATACTTTTCTATGCTAAAGAAGAACAAGAGGATCAGGGGGTTACAATCAGAAGAAGAACACTTTATGATTGAATTTTGTGATAAATATTTTGAAAAAATAACCACCCCAGGACTAAAGGTGATAGATGGAAACCAAAAGGCCAAACCAATTCTTAGATGGTTCTATAATACAGAAACGTTTGAGCTCAAATTGGTCCAAAATCTCGAACACTGGGATGCGGATGTGATCTCTTCATTTGGTGCTTTTGAGTTAAAACTACTCCATCCAAGCTATATCTCATTTTTATCTATTCAAAAATTTGAGAAAGTATCACCAGAGATTGCAGAGCAAGACGAGAAATATTTTCTCTCTATTATTAATGTTCTATGAATGCTGCTATGGAGAGAATATCTTTGACAAAAGCTCTTGCATATACAAATATTGTAAAGAAAGATATAAAAGACATAAAGTTTATGCGTATCTCAAGGAAAGGAGTATTGGAAGTATATTCAAAGGGAAGTTCAAATCCTATTGAACTATATACCAATATTGATATCAGTGGACTCTCCAAAGAAACTCTAGATCGAATGAGCCAAATGGAGATAAAAACTAATGAAGCTCGTCCTGAACAAGGAATTCTTCCGGAAAATTCAAATAAGCTATCGCAAATGCTTTAAAGATCAAGAGAAATTCAAGACAAAGCCAATGTTCAAAGTAAAAGAAGAACCTAAAGATTTCTTTGCAGATTAAAGGAAGATGAGAGACAAGAGAAGATTGAAGACTGAAGAATTGAAGAATGAAGCTGATAAAGACCGAAAATAAGAAGATTAAAGAAGACAAAGACTGAAGACTGAAGATTTTGAAGACCGAAGACAATGTCAATCTTAGGGGAGTATTGTTAGTGCTTCTTTAAAGATTGACATTTTGTCTTTATGTGTCTTTTTTTCTTTTGTAATAGTATAGGGACTAGTATTGTAATTAGTTAGTTCCTTTTTGTATTTATTGGTAGTATATATAGCATAGACTTGTGTAGGTTAGTAACAAGAATCTGCTTACACTTCTTGTAATTGTCTTTGCTTTATATCAATAAACTCATTGAATTTTGTTGATATTGTGCTTAGATTTGACACTTTGATTGTGTTTTTCATTGAATTGTTAATAATATCATCACAAATTTATATATTTGATCCTATCAACATTTGATCCTATCACAAGGTCTCATACCTTATCTTTGATCACCAAGAATCTCCCTTTCACCACATGCTCTCACATTTTGAAATATAACTATATAATAGGACGTCGACACCTTCACATTATAGAAACCGACTTATCCCTTCTACATTATAACAATCTTCCTTTTTGGTTTCGTTCTAATGCTTTTCAAATGACTATGTACTATATAAATAGGTTGCTGGCACCAATTGTCTGACTTCAACTATCCTTTCACTCTTATTCACAAAGAAACACCCACTTACACTAAACTCAAACCCTTTGGTCGCCTATGCTACTCATGGCTTTCCTCTAATACCACCTCCAACCTATAACTTATTTCCTCTTGATGTATCTTTCTTGACTAGTCCACATCAAAATCAGATACAAATGTTACACTTCACAAAAGCACGGTATATATAATGCTCAACATATGCACTTTGTTTAAAATAAATTCCCATACAAAAATCCAACTCCTATATTACACCTCGATCATTAGCCGATGAATTTCTCATGCACCATTATACTAACACTCTACCCAATTCAGACTCTTCCCCATCACTCCCTTGATGTCCCCACCAACCTTTCTTTCCTCTACTCACCCAAATTAACCATTACCCACCACCTCCCTATATGCAAACCCTATGCAAAATACCCCTAACACTTTATTGGACATTGTAAGTTAACTTTAAGCTATTAAAGTTATTAAAAAAAAATTTTTTATCAAATTAAGTGGAAGTGTCAAAACAATTTAGTCTTACTATCTATATACCCAAATTAGGTATCTATATACATATATTAAACAAAAACACAACCGTGGGAAGGCATAACAGTTACCCCTTGACGACAGAGTTTAAACTTTACACCATGGAAACAATCAAAGATCTCGCTATTTGATTCGAATCATGAAAGCTCACGCTTCACAACGTTTGCAAACCGAAGCAAGTTAAGCGACCATGTGGTGATACACAACGATGATAGGGCCATTTGTCGTGGAGGTGTTCGGCCAAGAGAAACCGAAAGGGGGGGTCTTGGTCGGCGATAATAGGACAAAATATAAGGTTTCTCTAATCCTCTTCTTATATATTTAAATCAATTTTCAAATTAACCCTATAGTTTAGTTTTGGTCCTCGTATTATTAACACCTAATAATTCTTTTGTAACTAACTTTTACTTACATATCAACTCTTGTACTTTTACTAATTAACCTTTAATTAGATAAGAACCTTTAAACCTCCTTTTAATTGATTATTTTTCTAAATAATTTACTTACCCCATTAGATAAATTGTGATTTTGAATCCTGACGTGAACCATTACACATTATTCATTTGTTGTTGTCCAATTTGTAATTCTTCGGATCGTACTTCGATAGTCATGTTGAAATTATCGATGATCCGACGCCTAACGTCTAACACAGTTCACTTAATGCATTACCAATAACAAACAATCCTCTTTCACACCCCCACCCCCAAGCCATAAACTACTACAACCCCTACCTCAATTACAACCCTTAAACCACCATCCCCCATAAACACATCTCATCCAACCCTTAAAACATATTCACATCGCAACGAAACTAAAATCTCCCACACCACCTTCATTTCCTTCCTCACCTCTATCCTCATCTCATATTTTCCCTTTTCCTACCAACTATCCTCCCTCACAATCATTCTCTTACCAACGTGAAATCGCAAACAAATTTCTCACTACTTCCATCCAAAATTTATTAATCCCTCTATTCTTCATCATATTCCCCCACCCCACTTAAACTGATTTCCCACGCCCAGGCTCTTAAAAATCCTAGGTGGTGTAAGCCATGGATAGTGAATTTAATGCACTAATCCAAATGGAAACTCATTTCACACACCTCTACAACTATAATGTGGTGTAAATGGGTATTCCTATTCAAACAGATTCCTAATGGCTCTATCAAAAAATACAAAACATGCTCAGTTCCAAAGGATTTCATCAACAATATGTGAGAGATTACTTTGACCCTTCTAGTCCTGTAAACGAGCCCGTTAATGTACACCTCATTCTCTTTGTTTCCCTTTTAGAAAATTACCCCTTAAGACAACTTAGTATTAACAACATCTATTTGAATGTCATGTATACATGGTGTAACAACCCCAGTATATGCATCCACAACATCCTCGCCATGTTTACAAGCTCTAGAGTTTGAACAAGCCCCTCGAACTTGGTACAATGAACTATCACATTTCTCATCCAATTGACTTTTGTAAGTTCCTTGCCAACTATCTTTTTTATGGTTTTTAAGGACCATGGTCTGAGAACCTTTGTTGGTTGCCTAAAAAAGTATGAAGAAAGGTAAAACCAGACAAGGTTCAATAGAGAGATCACAATTGACCAAAGAAGAATTACAAAGAACAGAAGGGAAAGCTACCAGTAGGGGTCGAGGTTCCAATTCATCATACCATCATGCTATGGGAGGGGTGGTAGACACACTTCAAATGGTCATGAAAAAAAAGAATCAGAGCAGAGGCAAACTTAACTATAAGAATTTATGGAGCTATAATTGTGACAAAATGGTCCATTTTTCAACTGAGTGTCATGCGTCTAGGAAGACTAAAGAATAAGCATTGTTGGCATAAATAGTTGATGACCAAAAACTTCTTATTATGAAGATCAAACAAGAACTTGTGTTAGTTAATGAAGAAAAGGTTTTCGCAAGTGAGTATGCTAAAGATGGTAGTGGAGATGATACTTGGTACCTAGATAAAGGTGCAAGTAATCACATGGCTGGAGAACAAGACTACTTGTGTAAACTTGATGAAAAATATTAGGACGTGTGAAATTTTGAGATGCATCAAGTATGGAAATTAAAGGAAATGGGTTAACTTTGTTGTAGTGCAAGTATGGCGATTGTTAGATTGGGGTTATAGATTAACAAGATTTTTCTATATGATAATAAGTTAACAAATGTGGAATTTAAGTTAACAACTTACTGATAAAATACAAATACTTTGAGAAAAGATAAATACATAAGTTGTTTGCAGGATCCGTGTTGGTCACTCAACATAATATTTTCTCTCAAACTCACTAAGTTCAGTCGTGCGATGATGCAAAATCTCAAACTAGATTCATGATAATATACTAAGTTAATGAACACAAGAAATGGTTTTCAAGATACTTGTATACATTACTTCTCAACTCAGTGTTTACAAGACTCTTACAGAAGCATGCATAATGAGTTACATTGATAAACTATATATACTACTATCTACAGCCGGTTATACTTAGAAAACCAGCTGGAAGTATTAAGATAAAATACTATCCCAGAATAGGTAGTCATGATAGGTTCATGGCTTACCTTTTGTTACCTGCTAAAGTTGGTAACTGTACTAACTAATAAAAGGTAAACAGTAGAATAAAGTATGGTCAACTAAATAGGTGTGGGAAAACACCATGTAGTATCTCAGACTTGTCAGTCAAACCATTTTTATATCAACTAGTCCATACTTATATCTGCCGAAGGTAAAATGGCTTCGGAAGAATAAAGTCTTTCAAAACCATTTATACTCTGGAAGGGATAACTTCTACTGAGACTTTAAGCAAGTCTTCATGACTTCTTTCCTTCGGAAGACATTGTCTTGAATCTTCCAAGTGTTGTACTTCGGAAGGAGAACTACTTAGTCTCGAAAGACGTAGTTCTTCCTTTGGAAGTTCTTTATCCTTAAGCTTTGGAAGATCTTCAACTTTGCTTTGGAAGAACATCTTTGTGTTTGAAAGCCTTTGCTCAATTGTACTCAAAATCTTCTAATTATAGTTTTCGTTGCACCAGCCTCATTAGATCCAACAAACTCCCCCTAGGCTGATGCTACCAAAACTTTACCTCCTTCTTCAACTTTTAAATCCTCTTTAGTTCTTGCCTTTTGGTTAGTTTAGAAGGATGAAGGTTGTCCAAGTGTTTTCTTATGTGAGTAGCTACTTGGGAGTTGGAGGGATTAAAGAATGGTTTCTCTACTAACTCAGCAATATCAAATCTTCTTGAGTGTAGTAGATTTTAAGCATTTAACCTGTTGACCACACCATTCTCCCTTTGCATAACAAAATTATGAGAAGGTTCATCAAACCACCACTGGACTATCTTCTTTCTAGGTATGAGGGGAATGTTTGGCAGGCTGTCCCTTTTCCTGTGTCCAGTACGGTTACCAATTTCTTCTTAGCTTTTTCTCTTTTTCATTGAGAGAATTTGAGTTTGTAGCTAAGAGCTGAAGAGATTCATCTAGAGTTCCGCGGGGTAGATCTAGGAATGCATCTCTTGTGAGGGAACACGAAGAACCATCAATGTATTTTAGTGTTATGGTCCCTTCCTCACTAGAGATATCGCTCAGGGTTGAGTAATTAGTGAGTTTCCTTTTTATCTGCCTGAATTCCTCTAAGGTTAGAGGTTGGGATGGTTTAGAGGATGTTTTGGATAACTGTTGGGTTTTGGGTTGTGTTTTGGTTTTTAGGATGAGTAGTGGTGGTTGTTGAGAAGCGGTGGATGAGGGTAGGGTTGAGGCAGATGATGTTGGTTCTGGTGTATAAGGTTTTGTGATGGGTTCAGCTTTGATAGGGAAGAGAAGAGGTATGGACTTAGGTGTTGTTGGTTGAGGTTTGGGTGCTGGTTTTGGTACCATCCTCTGCACTTCTTAAGTTTGATATACCTCCTTCCTTCTTCATACGCGAATGTCACCTTTAATATCACTGACATGTCACTGTATGGTCTTCTCAGTCATAGGACCTACTTGTCTTCCTATGAAGCCGTGGGCCATGAGATAAGCCTTCATCCAGGCTTTGTCTCCCACCTTCTTGGTAGCCGCAAGTCTGGCCTCCTCTTCCTTCTTCTTTTTTTCTTTTAGCTTCTCTCTTGCAGCCTTCTTCCTCTCCTTGTTAATCTTATCTTGTTCTTTGTTGAAAAGGAACAAGATCATCTCATTTTCATAAGAAGTTAGTTCTTCCTGAGAATAGCCTCTGGAGCATAAGAAGGCTATCCTCTACACCCTTTGCCCGTGCTCATCTTCTTCCCTCTTTCTCCTCTTCTCTTCTTCTTTGGCTAACCTTGCTGCTTCCTCTTTTTCCCTTTCTAGCAAGGTTGCTTTTTCCAGTTTTATAAGCTCATCAAGTGGGAGTAGAAGAATTTCTTCATTGCCTACTCCTAGATTCATGAGCCTATCAATCATCTCTACTCTTCGTTTATTGTTGATAGATTCTTGAGCTACTGTCGCTGCCTTGTTGCTTGCAGCCAACAGCTCCCCAGTGGTGAGTAAACCTTTTCTCTTTAACTTTTCCAACCTTTCTTCTTCAAGAAGCTCTTCAGTAGTCAATTTCCTTTTTCCTTTGTGATCATAGGATGATGCTACCTTTAGAGACTCTAATTTTGAAGTTTCAGGTTAGGGAGATTGTAGTTGATCTTCTGGTGCTTGTTGGGAGAGAGAAGTCTTGAGAAAGTCTTCACTCTTTACTTCCTAGGCTAATGCAAGGATAACCTCTATGAGTATCAGATCATTAGACAATCATGATGGTTCAACAATCCCTTCCACTGCTTGGATCTCTACTTTGAAAAAGATTGATATCTCTTTCGTAGCATGAGTCTTGCCTTCGGAAGAGACTGATATGATACCACCTGTCCCAAATAAGTTAGTTATTGGGCCATGAGTCCTTATTTCCCCTTCAAAGTCAATCTTAAGTTCAATAGGGACCTTAGGTTGACCAACTTCTTTCTTAGTGGTAGGTGGTGCACTCAGCCTTTGAAGCTCTTCGGCTCCGAAATAGGCTATGGCAACATCAGGTGAAGGTTGTTCAAGTGAGGAGCTTATTAGAAATCTAGTTAAGAAGTTCTGAAGATTAATAAGCATCATTGGGTCTACTTGAAATGTTACCTTATGTAGCTGAGGGAAGATAGTTGTGGAGTATTGTGGTGAAGGGTAAGTTGAAGATGGAGTTGAGAGGGCCAGGGTAAGATCCTTAGGTGTTTATCTCTGTACACCCCCCTTTTGGTAGCATCATCTCAAGAAGTAGATAAGCTAGAGGAAGAACTCAAAGAGACTTGAATGGGTACATGCCTAACAGGCTTCTGAACCTGTGTCTCACCCAGTTTGGCCTTGAGATTTTCAATTCTCAAGTCGCTGAGTGGCAGACCTGTTTTCCAAAGTCCTGACCTTGAATTCAAGATCTGAGACTTTAGAAAGCAGATACTGAATGGTGAGTTTGTAGACTTCCTTCATCTTTTTTAGAAGAATCACGGGGAGATCAGATAGCATACCTAGTATGTTCATACTCATCACCAGATGTGGTTTCTTGGCGCCCTAGTTTCCCTTGTGAACTGATGTCTCTTTCAGAGATATCAATTGGCAAGGTTGTCATAGACTCAGTCTCAGTGATGTTACCTATAAGGCCCCGTTCCCGGAGACCTCACAGTTGGACAATCACAACATTATTATATAAAACAATACATATTTTGTAAACCTTTGCAGCTGAATTAAGTCATCAAAAAACCATTCATGCATAAAATTAATGTTTCTAAATAATATATCGTCGTAAGTTAGGGTTACAAAATACTGAATTAGTTGCATTATATTACAGCAAAATCGTTATACACGAACGGATTGCCAGTCTTGTCCTACCGAGTAGCTTCACCCGGGTGCCATCCTCACAATAATTAGCTGCCAACTAAAAATGCGTAAAAGTCAGTGTTGCAGAGTGAGTCCTAGTTTTAAAAGCGTTAAAATACCTTGTATAATTTATGTATGAAAATACCCTTTTTCAATAAAATACTTTCTTTACTTTCGTACGTAAGCATTCATCATACATACATCAAGGTATAACTTTAATCATCCTTCCTTATCGCACGTATTCGATCGTTTCGTACTTTATCATTATCTTTCACTGTTTATAGATCCTGTCATAACTTTACCCCCATCATTGGGCACACATCCACCTTATTCCCAGAGTAAAGTGACAAGGATCCCATTTCATACTATGGATCAGCCACTAAGACTGATCCCCCTGTGTGTGAACCCTCATGGGTTAGCCAAAATCGCAAGCTATATTACACACAGTTGAGCTAGCAACTCTCATTGAGTTGTGAACCTCCTTTCATATTACTTGTAAGACTTTTCATGTGTTCATTCTTTATGTTCCACTTTCATTATCATTAATCTTTCACTTTCATTATGATAATACTTTACGTATACGAGCATAAACACACCACGTAAAGTCGCATGATAATATATAATACAGAACATAAAAACAAACCACATGCATACATAAAATAAACAAATATAAGCCACAAGTCAAACTTAGGTCAAACCCTAAAATTCTGATTTTCCAAAATTTTAGAAAATTTTCTAACTGTTCTAGGCGCATGAGCACTATGCAGGAGCATAAGAACTATACATGCACATGGGTGCTTAGGCGCATGGGAAAATCCAAGCGCATGGGCACTATTTGGGCGCCTTAGCCGAACAATTAGGCACCTGAGCAATAACTTCTGGGTGCATGAGGTACTGTTCAGGCGCATGACTAACACTTAGGCGTCTGAGCAGATTAGTTGGGCACATAGGGTATTGTTTGGGCGCATGAACTCACTTAAAATTTTATAAGGCATAATTCAGGCGCATGAGCCCTATTTGGGCGCATGACCAACTGTGTAACGTGTTTGTAAATTATTTTTAGTCCCAATCACCATCCTTACATGTTCTTGACTTATATCTATCATTCTAAGCATCAACAACACATAAACAACCATAAAACTTAAACACACATGCACAAATACATACGGTTACATATGCAGCAGTTGTAAAACATTTTAAATATGTATTTTCAGCCCCAAAGAGTTTAAAACACATAAAACCGGTGTCTAGAACTCACCTCTTGCCACCAACAAGTAAAACTCTTCCAAACATGTTTGCACAAGAGTTCAAACACCTAAAACACAACCAAACAAACAACTAAACACATAAAACACAAAAAAATCTGGTTTTGTAGTTGAAAGCTTAACAAAACCGAACCAATTATACCAAGAAATGCTTACCGAGAGCAAAAACAACTTCTCCTTCTTGAAACCGAGAGAAACTTCTGCTTCTTTTCTTCATCTTCCTTTTGTCGAAAAAAAAGCAGATTATGGAGGTACATATGGGCGGCCATGCTCAAAGAATTATTAAAATATTTGAGTTTTTCCTTTTTACTCTAAAGCCCCCTCCACTTTTGCTCCCTTTCCCTTTTTGCAAGATACTTTAATTTCTTTTCTTATGACTTTTCTTTTCTTTTATTTGACTAGAATTTCAGGTGTTACAAGTTTACCCCCTTAAAGAGGTTTCGTCCCGGAAACCTGTCACTCGTCCAATAAGTGTGGGTACTGCTGTCTCATCTCTTCTTCAGTCTCCCACATAAGCTCAAAACCTTTTTGTTGTTTTCACTGCACTAGCACCAGTGGAACCATCTTATTCCTCAATGTATTCTCCTTTCGATCGATGATTACCACTGGTTGCTCCACATAATTGAGTCGTTCATCTACCTCGATATCTTCTAGTGGTACAATCACGTCTTCATTAGTGAAACACTTTCTCAGATGAGACATATGGAATGTTAGATGAAGTCCACTTAACTCATCAGGCAATTCTAATCGATAGGCCACCTCTCCTACTAGTACGCTGATTCGGAAAGGCCCTATGTATCTCGGGCTTAGTTTACCCCTTTTTGTGAACCGGATAGTCCCTTTCCAAGGTGAGACCTTCAACATTACTCTATCACCCACGTTGAATTAAATAGGTCTACTCCTTTCGTCGGCATACGAATTATGTTTATCCTTTGCCGCCTTCATGTAGGCCTTGATCTTTTCTAACTTTTCAGTCGTAGCCTCGATCACCTCGATACTTCCCAACTCATTCAGCCTGATATCACCCCAGCATACGGGCGTCCTACACCTTCTACCGTATAGCATCTCATAAGGAGGCATACCAATGCTGGCATGATAACTGTTGTTGTATGAGGGTAAGTGATCATCCCAACTTCCTCCAAAGTCGATCATGCATGCTTGAAGCATATCTTCGAGTGTCTGAATCGTCCTCTCAGACTGACCATCTGCTTGAGGATGATAAGTCATGCTAATGTGTAGCCTCATCCCTATCGCATCATGAAATCTTTTCCAAAACATGGATGTAAATCGAGTGTCACGATCAGACACTATAGCCACTGGTACACCATGACGAGTTACAATCTCCTTGATGAATAGATCCATTCTCTCAGATGAGTATGTCTCGTGGATCGATCAGAAGTGAGCACTCCTTGTTAGACGATCAACTATCACCTAAATTGTATTGTATTCCCTTGCTGTACGAGGTAGCTTCGTTGTGAAGTCCATGGTGATGTGCTCCCACTTCCACTCGGGTATTCCAAAGGTTGGATTTTTCCGTATGGCTTTTGATGCTCTGCCTTCACTTGCAAGCAAGTAAGGCATTTACTCACATACTCCGCTACATCGTGCTTTATTCCCGGCCACCAATAATCCTTCTTCATGTCCAGGTACATCTTCGTGGCACCGACATGAATCGAGTATCGAGTTTTTGAGCCTCATCCATAATTCGTCCCCTTAGGTCTCCGTAATGAGGGATCCATATTCTCCTGAAGCAGGTTCTAACACCGTGGGTGTACTCACCTAATTCTACGACTAGACCCTTCATTCGTTTGAAATTAAGGCGATCTTTTTTCAATGCCTCGTCTTGAAATTCTTTCACCTGGGTCATCACGTCAAGGTCATAATCAACTAATAAGCCTTCACCCGAATCAGCTTAGGTCTCTCCTTTTGGCTAAGGGCATCACCCATAACGTTGGCCTTACCCGGGTGATAATGGATCTCACAGTCATAATCCTTGATGAGCTCTAGCCATCTTCTCTACCTCATGTTGAGACACTTTTGCTCAAAGAACTACTTCAAGCTCTTGTGATCGGTGAAGATGGTGCACTTCCTCCCATATAAGTAGTGCCTCCAAATCTTCAATACGAAGACCACAACCGCTAGCTCCAAATCATGGGTAGGGTAGTTGACTTTGTGGATTTTTAGCTGTCGGGAAGGATAGGCAATTACCCTTCCTCATTGCATCAGTATCCAAACCAGTCCTGAATAAGAAGCATCTGAATGGACCACTAAGTCCTCACTCCCTTCGGGTAATGTCAATACGGGAGCTTGAGTCAATCTCATTTTCAACTCCTCGAAAGCATTTTCTTGTGCTTGACCCCATACGAACTTCACATATTTATGGGTCAACATAGTCAATGGAGAAGCTATCTTGGAGAAGTCTTGGATAAATCTCCTGTAATAACCCACCAAACCCAAGAAATTACGGATCTCAGATGGCGTCATTGGAGACTTCCATTGCATCACCGCTTCCACCTTTTCCAGGACCACCATGATCCCTTCAGGATTAAGAACATGACCCAAAAACTGAACCTACGCATCCAGAAAGCACACTTAGAGAACTTAGCGTACAACTTCCCTCTTCTAAGTGTCTCCAACACCTCACGTATGTGGCCGGCATGTTCTTCCTCATTTCTTGAATAAATCGGGATATCATCAATAAACACAATCACTGATTTATCTAACATGGGTCAACACACTCAGTTCATTAAATCCATAAAGGCAGCAAGCATGTTAGTTAAACTGAAAGACATAACGAGAAACTCGTAGTGTCCATAATGCGTGCAAAAAGCTGTCTTAGGGATATCTTGCTCCTTCACCTTCAATTGATGGTAGCTAGATTGGAGATCTGTCCTTGAGAACCAACTGGCACCTTGGAGCTATCAAACAAGTCATCAATCCTTGGTAACGGTTACCAATTCTTCACCATCAACTTGTTCAGCTCATGATAGTCGATACACATCCTCATACTACCATCTTTCTTCTTTACAAATAAAACCGGAGCACCCCAAGGAGAGATGCTTGGTCGATGAACCCTTTATCCATCAACTCCTGCAGTTGATCCATTAGTTCTTTCATCTCGGTCGGAGCTAATCGATACGATGCTTTGGCAACGGGTTGAGCACCGTGTATCAAATCAATTTGAAACTCAATCTCACGGTCTGGTGGCTCACCTTGTAAATCTTCTAGGAATATGTCTGGGAAGCCACATACCACTGGTACATCGGATAATTATGGTACTGACATGTCCAAATCCTTCACGTAGGCTAGATAGGCACTACATCCATGTCTCATGCACATTTCTGCCACCGCCATCGAAATCACCTTCGGAGGAACCGTAGTAACGCGATCACCGTAGACCGTTACCAAACTTATATCAGGAGCAATTAATCAAACCATTTTCTTGCAACACATGATGTTTTCCTCAGAGGCTGCTCACTAATCCATCCCTAGTACTACATCGAATCCGCCTAGGGGCATCACGTATGATTTAGCAGAAAACCTATGGCCTTCTAGTTCTATATCACAATCTTCTATTATGTCAGAAATTCTAGTAGACTCACCAATAGCAGTTTCTACATTGAATGACTCATCAATACTCATACTACTAACAGGTAGTTTAGCATAGAAAGCAGTAGAAATGAAACTCCTACTAGCACAAGAAACAAATAATACAGAGGCACAAGTTTGGTTTACTAGAAACATACCTGACACGACGTCAGGGTCTACCCTGGCTCCTCTATGGTCATCGTGAAGGCTCTATCACTTGCCATCTGTCCTCCTTCATTCGGATTCTTCTTCATCCCAGAACCCTCGGCCCGTGGCTTCTTGCAATCTCTGCTTACATGCCCTTTCTCGCCACAGTTATAACACCGTATAACTCCACACATCTTCGCCATATGACCGGGCTTCCCACACTTGAAGCACACATTCTCTGCCCACTTACATTCGCCCATGTGCTCCCTTCCACATCTACCACACTTCCTCATCCCTGAGCTTGATGACACCACTCTACGGTCATCCACCCTCATCTTCTTGTTGTTTGGGGTGAAACCGCCACGACCAAACCACTTCCCATCCACTGCTTATCACCAGCACTCTTCTTACTCCCTTCCACCATGGCCACCACCTCCCTCTCATCATATAGTCTTCCTGATAAATCGACTACCTACCTGAACGTACCTAGCCGAGAGGCAATCAGATACCTGTGGATGTCTGTCGGTAGACCTTGAATGTACCTCTTGATCTTCCTTGATACCAGAGTCACCTGATTTGGCACCAACCTTACCATCTCATTGAATTTTATGGTATACTGTTGGTGTGTCATAGTTCCTGCCTCCAGCTGCAAGAACTCTCTCTCAACCTTATCCAACTCCCGATGAGGACAGAACCCCTCAATCACCAGCTTCTTCCGTTCTGGCCACCTCATCCTGCCAACAGCCCTACTACCCTTGGCATGGACAATGTTGTCCCACCATCATAAGGTCGAGTCCACAAACGAGTAGGTTGCAAACTTCACCTTCTGGTCTTCTCGGCACTCGCTGATATCAAGTACCGCCTCCATCTTCCTCACCCGTCGGTGAGCAGCAGCAGCATTGCCATTCCCATCGAATGTTAGGGGCTTGCATCTTTGAAATGCCCTATAGTTACAGCCTCGTGCCGTTTCCTGCACAGCTTCTTCCTCCTCTTCGTCACTAGAGACAACCGTCTCAGTCTCTGATTGTTCCCTTTCTCCTCCCCAGTGCTCTTCCTCTTTTCCTTCCTTTCCTTCTTTTCGTCCTCCCTCACAGCTTTAATCACTTCAGTCAATACAGACGGCAGAATGGAATGCATGACTTGATGAACCTCCTCCATTACTGCCTCTTTCACCAAGGCCCTCATGTTCGCACTCTCATCACCACCTTCTTGGTGATGCATCTCGAGCTCTTCACGGGTCCTCTCAGTTGTCTTAGCCCTATTTCTTCTAACACGCGTTTCAGCACCACGTTCACCATGTGCTCTACCCCTAGAGGCCTTAGACGATCTACCTCCAGCCATTCTCTAAACACTATAAGATTCAGACACTAACACGGTCATTCAAGGTAATGGCTCAGTTTATGTTAAGTATAGTAAGTCTCTAATTACAGTGGCGAGTTATGATAAGCCACTTACTTTACTCTTCACACCCCAAGCATTTCCTATCCTGACTACATCAGTATCTAAATCTACTGAGTACACATAATCAAATAGCACATGCACATAATACCAGTTAACGTTGAGAAAAGAAATACTTGATGGCACGTAGCTACTCGGGTTGGCATCCCTTTCCTTTAGTCCCATTCTCAGTTTAAGATTAGGTTTTTGAAAATATTTTACCCAATTCACTTAAACTTCAGCTCTGATACCAACTTGTAAGGCCCCGTTCCCGGAGACCTCACACTTGGACAATCACAACATTATTATATAAAACAATACATATTTCGTAAAACGTTGCAGCGGAATTAAGTCATCAAAAACCACTCATGCATATAATTAATGTTGTAAAATAGTACATCGTCATAAGTTAGGGTTACAAAATACCAAATTAGTTGCACTATATTACAACAAATCATTATACATGAACGGATTGCCAGTCTTGTCCTGCCGAGTAGCTTCACCCGCGTGCCATCCTCAGCAATAATTATTTGCCAACTGAAAATGAATAAAAATCAGCGTTGCTGAGTGAGTCCTAGTTTTAAAAGCGTTAAAATTCCTTGTATAACTTATGTATGAAAATACCCTTTTTCAATAAAATACTTTCTTTAATTTCGTACGTGAGCATTCATCATACATACATCAAGGTATAACCTTATTCATCCTTCCTTATCGCACGTGTTCGTTCGTTTCATACTTTATCATTATCTTTCATTGTTTCTAGATCCTGTCATAACTTTACCCCCATCGTTGGGCACACAACCACCTCATTCCCAGAGTAAAGTGTTAAGGATCCCATTTCGTACTATGGATCAGTCACCAAGACTGACCCCCCTGTGTGAACCCTCATGGGTTAGCCAAAATCACATACTATATTACACACAGTTGAGCTAGCAACTCTCATTGAGTTGTGAAACTTCTTTCATTTTTCTTGCAAGAATTTTCATTTGTTCATTCTTTATGCTCCACTTTCATTATCATCAATCTTTCACTTTCATTATGATAATATTTACGTATACGAGCATAAACACACCATGTAAAGTCATATGATAATATATAATATGGAACATAAAAACAAACCATATACATCCATAAAATAAATAATTATAAGCCTCAAGTCAAACTAGGGTCAAACCCTAAAATTCTGATTTTCCAAAATTTTAGAAAATTTTCTAAGTGTTCTAGGCGCATGAGCACTATGCAGGCGCATGAGACCTGTACAGGCGCATGGGTACTTGGGCGCATGGGAAAGTTAGGCGCATGGGAAAATTCAGGCGCATAGGCACTATTTGGGCGCTTGAGCCCAACACTTAGGCGTCTAAGCACTAACTTCTGGGCGCATGAGGTACTGTTCAGGCGCATGAGGTACTGGTCAGGCGCATGACTAACACTTAGGCACCTGAGCAGATTAGTTGGGCGCATGGGGTACTATTTGGGCATGGGGTACTATTGGTCGCATGAACTCACTTGAAATTTTCTAAGGCACAATTCAGGCGCATGAGCCCTATTTGGGCACATGACAAACTGTTTAACATGTTTCTAAATAATTTTCAGTCCCAATCACCATCCTAACATGTTCTTGACTTATATCTATGATTCTAAGCATCAACAACACATAAACAACCATAAAACTTAAACATACATACATAAATACATACGCTTACATATGCAACAGTTGTAAAACATTTTAAATATGCATTTTCAGCACCAAAGAGTTTAAAACACATAAAACCAAGGTCTAGAACTCACCTCTTGCAACCACCAAGTAAAACTCCTCCAAACATGTTTGTACAAGAGTTAAAACACCTAAAATACAACCAAACAAACAACTAAACACAAAAAACACATGAAAATCGGTTTTATAATTGAAAGCTCAACAAAACTGAACCAATTATACCAAGAAATGCTTACCAGGAGCAAAAACAACTTATCGTTCTTTAAATCGAGAGAAACTTCTGCTTGTTTTCTTCTTCTTCCTTTTGTCAAAAAAGCAAATTATGTAGTTACATATGGGGGAGCATGCTTAAAGAATTATTAAAATATTTGAGTTTTGTCCTTTTTACACTTAAGCCCCCTCCCTTTTTGCTCCTTTTCCCTTTTTGCAAGATACTTTTATTTTCTTTTCTTATTACTTGTCTTTTCTTTTATTTGACTAGAATTTCAGGTGTTATATTACCACTATCCTTAGAGGTCGATGAGACACGCTTAGTAGTGGCAGTTGAGCCTATATGAGTCCCCTCCACACCCAAGGGACTCACCTCAGTTTGGCTTAACTGATATGGGCTAGAGATCAAAGGTTCCCTGGGGCTCTTTTGATCTAGAGAGTGGTGTGGTAGATCAACGTCATGGCCTGAAGAAACATGAAATCCTCATCATATTGGTTTAATAGGTCAGTGAAGGATATAGCAGTTATTCCTAATGACTCGGGACCTTGGTCAACAACTAATGGCATTATGCCAGTAATGTGGTTGTCCCTTTTTGGCTATTGATGAGAGTGTTGGGACTCACCCTGAGGGCTTGAGGTTTGGGAAATGAGCTTATCATGTTAAGACTGAGGGGACTCAACACTGAATTGTAGAGGATGGTTGGACCTCTGGCTGAGTGGGAGCCTCGTGTTCCACTCTAGCCTTTGTGACTTGAATTAAAGGAAGTTCAATGAGAGTAGACTGAACAAGGGTTCGTTTAGGGCGTCTTTGGTAAGTAATTTAGATAGGGTGGAAGGAAGGCATTGGCTGTGAAGTGGTGGTGTCTAGTCTGGGTTCATCACCTGCTAGGCCTGTAGTGATGTCAACAGGAGCCATAGGCTCAAGCATACCTAGAAGTAGGTGAGTAAACGTCCCAGTGAAATTGGTGGATACCTTCTTCAGCATTTTGAAGATACCCAGCCTTATTTGAGGAACTACTAGAATGTTTGCCTATTCTAGTTTGTCCTGATCTAACTCACAGTTGATTATGTGCTGAGAAAATCAGGGATACACGTAAAATGTATTTCTGAAGAGATTTCCTCTTAAGTTGTTCAACAAAAATCTAGAGTAGTTGAACCTTAAGCCCTTTACCAACCCATGAACAAGGCAGCCCATATCATAAGGAATTTAATTCCAACCCTTGATTTATTTGGCAGGCCGTGTAGTATGATGTGCAGCAAGTACTTTCATTTATAAGAGTAGTTGAATTTATACATCGTAGACTTGCTCACATCTCCTCCATTCATTGTTAAGTGTTTCATTTTGAACATTGGCCCAGAAATCAGCCATATGGTTTGAATAGACTGCGGGGTTAACCGTTAGAGCGGGAACATATGCAGATTGGGTCAGGAATTTGATAATTGGGGCAAAGTCGATATCCTTTGAAGAGTCAAGGATAGCAACTTGGTAGTGTTGAGGGCTTAGAGCCATTGTTTGAAGGTACTGTTTGAAGGAGGGAATTTGAATTTAAAGAAGGTAATAGAAATGGGTATGACAGGGGCGGTAAGGATAAATCATTTAGAATATTCTGACAATCTTCCATAAAATCTTACTTTTTGTTAGAGTAGGGCCCAAAGATATCTGTTCCACAGTAAAGTTATTTTCTGAAAGTAAAATTACTTCCGATAAGAGATTAGAGTTTCTCCTTCCTGATTGTCTTATGAAGCCACTTTATCTTCCTATGCAAATTATGTCTTGAAGATAAATATGCTTCTGAGGGTAAAGTGTTCTTCCGAGAGAAGAAGTTAGAAACCTTCGAAAGAAAACTTGATCTATGAATAAGTGATCTTCTCAGGCTAAAAACTCTTTCGACGAGAATAATTGTACAGAGTAATTTTCCTTCGGAAGAAAAAAAGTTTTCTTCCGAGGGTAAATTTCTCTTCGAAAGAATCAATACTTAAAAAAATTAGGAGATAACCTTTTATAACAGGCTTAGATTATAAATAGTCAATGTAGACATAACATATTTTTAAAAGAATCTCAAAAGAGATTTACTAATCAATGTTGATCATCACAATAGCCGTAATTAAATAGTTAATTCTTTGTTCATCAAAAGCTTTGGTGAACAAATCAGCATATTGTTCATTTGCATCAACTTTGACTAGTTTGATCAAGTTTTTCTCATTTATGTCTCGAATGAAATGATACCTGATGTAAATATGCTTTGTCTTGGAATGCTTTACTGGATTTTCTATGATAGAAATGGCACTCTTGTTGTCTATATGGACAGGAGTCTCCATGAATTTGAAACCATAGTCTAACATCTTATCTGAATCCATAGTAGTTGAGCACAATAGCTAGCAGCATTAATGTATCCAGCTTCAGCAGTTGATGTAGAGACATATGATTGCTTCTTTCATTGCCAAGAGATGATTCTTCCCCTAAGAAATTGACATCCTCCTGATGTGGATTTCTTGTTGATATTGCAGCCACCATAACTATTTGTTAGTGTAGCCATAGAGATTGAAATCCTTGTTCTTAGGATACCAAAGGCCCAGTTTGGGAGCTCCTTTAAGATATCTAAGAATTCTTTTGACAGCAATTAGGTGAGACACCTTAGGAGTAGGCTGATATCTTACACAGATGGAAGTTGCATACATGATATCAGGTCTACTTACAGTGAGATACATTAGAGATCTAATAATTGCCCAGTACAGATGCTGATCAGTGTCCTCCCCCTTGTAATCAGGACAAAGATTGTGATTTCTTTGTATAGGTGTCTTTACAATCTTTCATCTCAAATCTTTCTAAGATATCCTTGACATACTTAAATTGATTGATGAAGAACCCTTCTTCCATCTGTTTCACTAGAATTCTTATAAAGAAATCCATCTTTCCTATAGAACTCATTTCAAATTTCTTCCTCATGATGCTTTCAAAGTCTTTGCACATTTAGTCATTGGATGAACAAAATATGATATCATCAACATAGACTCGTACAAGCAACATATCCTTTCCATACTTTCTTATGAACAATATTTTGTCTATGGTACCTCTGGTATAGCCATTCTTCATAATAAATTGAGACAATATCTCATACCACGGCCTAGGTGCTTGGTGTAACCCATAAAAAGCTTTATCCAATTTGTACACATAGTTGGGATGTTGTGGGTCTTCAAATCCAGGTGGCTGACACACATAGACTTCTTTATCAATATCCCCATACAGAAAGGCACATTTCACATCAAGTTGATGGACTGTGTGTTGGGTTTGATAGAACACAAAACAAGTTTAACCATTTAAACTTTCTGAAAAATGCAGCGGAATAATAACTTTATAACATTGTTTATAAGCTGAAAATTTCATGTTCTATTTGATGTTTTACAGTGTTAACAAACCCAAGAACAAAGGGATCTTTAATATGTGAATAAGCAAGCTATGTCAACACAAATAACAACATAATGTGACAACCATAGAAGGCTGCAAAACTACCTTGTTCCAGCAGCAAAAATCGACAGAAAATGGATGTTGGAAGCTGAAATTTCGGCCAAGGCTCCAAGGAAAGGATCCCTCAACCCCAAGCTCTTTGCAAAAGCACCTTCTTGTTAGGAAGAAACACCACAAAGTAAGCTCCAAAACCCCTTCTTCTTGCTGCTTGTTTCCGTAAACAATGAGAGAGAGAAAGGAGAGTTTTTGAGTCTATTGCATGTGTGAAGTTATGAGAGATGTTGAGTCCAAGACTAGTAATAAGTGTGTCTTCTCAAGAAGGAAAAAAGAGCCAATGAAAACAAGGGGGGGCGGCCGAATTAGTGGTTTCAAAAGGCTTTCCCTGCTTGAATCTAATACACACATATATTAACTAGTCTTGTAACTAGTTTGTGCAATTAACCATTTAATTGTATAAGTGGTATACTCTCATTATTATTTGGTGTTATCCAATTTATTTAAATAACACTTCAAATAATATTATTGAACAAAATATCCTAATAAGTTGTTCATTCTCATATGCAACTTATTTAGAAAACCTATTTTCTAAATTGGTGTAAATGTTTAATTGCATGATCATATCATCAATTAAATATTAATTGGTGTTTGCTAAGCTTGTTATTGGGTATAACCCGACTTGCATCATAACATACTAACCACATCAATATTTTATGTGTCTTGGGCATATAGAATCCTACACTATGAAATTCTTAGATGCTACAAAAGCAAGGAAAATTCTCACAGCTTCAAGGCTTGCAACAGGTGCAAAGAAATCAGTGTAATCTATCACTTCCTCTTATGTGTATCCTTGAACTACAAGTCTAGCCTTATTCTTGATGATCAAACCTCTATCATCCTTTTTATTCCTAAACACCTACTTAGTACCAATAGCGACTTGACCAGGTGGCAATGGACATAGGTTCCATACCTTTTGTCTCTTGAATTGAAACAACTCCTCTTGTAGTGCTTCAACCCAACTGTTGTCCTTTAGAGCTTTGTTAGAACCTCTTGAAGATTAACATGTAGTCTTTAGATGTCCTCTGTATAAGTTTTGTCATAGTATAGGGACTAGTTATTAAATAGTTGTTCCTTTGTTTATTGGTTGTACAAATAGCTTAGATGTGTGTGTGAAGTAGACGAGACTAGACTAGGCAGACTAGACTTGTAACTGCTACTTACACTTGTAATTGTGTTTGGTACTATCAATCAACTACTATGAATTTTTCTTGATTGTCTGCATTGATTTGATCATAGTTGTATTGTTTTGATTGAATTGCATTCTAACATCATCATAAATAGATTCTTTTGATCCTATCAAATCTATTGGTTCAGTGATTGAGTTTGTACAAACTTGCAAACTCATAAATCACTCGAATCTGTGATTGATAAGCAATTCGATTGAAATATAATTGATTTCAATTGTGTTTCATCATTAGAAACATGAATTGAATCACAATCTGTAGTACAAGTAGTTCAAAATCAATGAATTAATTGAATTTTGTTTGAACATGTTCTTCACATTTGAGCTGAAAATTTGTTGTTGTTAATTGAAGAAATTGAAATTAAAGGATAGTTAATTGGTCTAAAATCTACCTAATTGGAAGTGTTTAGATCAATTCATCAAGTTTTGAAGAAGAGTTTGTGATGTTCATAAGAACTTGTTGAATTTGACGCATTAGGGTTAAAACACTGCTAAAAATTGCCTAAGTGTTAGGCGCTTGACAACTGTTCAGTCGCTTTACTACTGTTGAGGCGTTTTTGGACTAGGCGTTTTACCACTATTGAGATGTTTTTCAACTGTGTCGGCACTTTGGAATTACTCAAAAACCAAGTAATTCTATGCGCATTTCAACTATTTTGGCACATTTGAACTGTTTGGGCGTTTTTCAACCCAGGCGTCTGATAACTGTTTGGGCCCATTTCAACTGTTCAGGCGCATCAAAGTTGGGCGTTTTTGAGAATTATTCTAAGGCAATCCCTTAGACGTTTTTATGTCAAAAGAGAGAAGTATCACCACTGTTGGGACGTTTTAGCACTGTTTAGGCGCATCACTTTAACCCTTAAAATGTTTTTTTTAATTTGAAAAATCCAAAAATATTTTCTATTCATTGTTTTAATTCGAAACATAAAAAACAACAAAAACATTTCCTCTTCTTAAAACCAAAATATAAAATGGTGAAATCTGAGGATTCTAAAAATAGAGTTCCTAAGTTGAAAAACATAGCAGATTTTAAAAACTGGTCACTTAGGTTAAAACATCACCTTAATTCTATTGATACTGATCTTTGGAAATCAATAGAAAAAGGTCCACATATTCCTATAACTACTGATGGGCCTGATAAAGGATTTGTCTATACTAAAGACTCATCAGAACCTTACCCTGAAGATGGTCTACAAGGTGATGATCTTAAAAAGGTTAAGAATGACATTAAAGCATATTCTATGATGTGTAAAGGACTACCTCTTGAAGTCCTAGCCAGACTTGATGGATATCAAACATGATACACAATGTATAAAGCTTTAAAGACAATCTGTGAAGGTGGTTAAAATGATTCAAAATCTGAAAAAGAAAAAACTGAAGAGGCAGTTAGAGCTATTTCAACATTTATCTGGTAAAACCATCAATCAAATTATGAACAGATATATGCAGTTTACCACTAAGATGTCAACAGTTGGCATTACACATGACATTAAAGATATAAATTTTAGACTTTTCAATGCTTTACCATCACCTTGGAAAGAAACAGTTACATTGTTAAAGCGTATAGAGAAATTTCCTATGGATCTCGATCTGTTCGATGCCAAGATTGAGTCTGTTGAAATTGATGAAAGTTCAAGGAATAATGACAGAAAATCCTTAATGTCACGGTATCAATTTGTTAATCGTAAAGAATGAAAGTTCACCTGAAGAAGAGGGAGATCTGTTTGTTGGAGCAGGGTTCTTTACTGATTCTTTGTTGGACCAAAAGAACCAATGAGCCAGATCAGAAAAACCTCTAAGTCCCACAAGACATCATAACAACTGCTGAAAGCTTCATCAGCTGATTGACAAAGACTGAAGACTTCAACAGCTGAAGATCAAAGAACTAAAGAACAACAGCTGATGACTTCAAGTACTGAAGACTCATCAACTGAAGCATCAAGTACTGAAGACTCAAGTACTGAAGCCTTAAGTGCTGAAGACAAAGTACTAAAGATCAACAGCTGAAGAACTGAAGTACTGAAGATCAACAACTGATGTACAAAGTCTGAAGACAAAGACTGAAGACATCAGCTGATGACAACTACTGATGTTATCAGCTGATGAAACATCTGAAGTTCAAAGTCTGTAGACCAAGTGCTGAAGCTTCAGAGTTTGTCATAACAGCTGAAGAAGTCATCTTTAGTTGTTGTGATGGTTTTACATTTCAGTAGTTTGTAATTTTCCTTTCAGTAGTTTGTAAACGACTAAAGAGTTTGTTCTTCAGTTGTTGTAGCTTTCAATAGTTTCTTTTCTTATCAGTCGTTTGTAATAAGTAGTAACACTTAGCATTTTGTAAGAAGATGTCAGCTGTTTGACATCTTCAGTAGTTTAGGTGTTTTCAGTAGTTGGTTAGAATAACGGTTTGATGTCACTATCAAGTGACATCAGGTGACGTCATTTCTCCTATAAAAGGAGATGACCTAATTGTAATCCTTGTCGAAGAATGTGATTCAATAGAAAATACCTTTTCTCAGAATTGCTCTCTCTCTATAATTTTATTGTTACATGCAAAATCATTTGTGTTCTTGCTTATCTGTTTAATTCTTGTGCTAAATCCGCTGCGAATACAACCTAAATGATCAAACTAGAGGCTGAGATCCTTTCAAATGGTATCAGAGCTGGTTAATCATTGATCAATTTAACTATTGATCATTGAAACTGCTCTATTGCTATCTACGTTTGATCGAATTAGCAATTTGCAAGAATTAGTTATAGAGATTGAGTTTCTGCTGCTTCTGGCCATTAAACTTGAGGTTCTCGTGGTTTTTGAGCTAGATTTGTTTTGTCTACCTTGAATTTACTTGAAATCTAAAATGACGACACCAACCAATGATCCTCACAATACTGGTTCCTCAACAAATCCTCCGATGCTTGTGAGGAACGAGTATAACATATGGCAACGACGTATGCTCCATCACTTGTCTGTCAACAGTTCTGGTTGTTGGAAGTCAGTGGTACATGGACCACACATGCCTATGGTGAGCGTTCCTGAATCAAATGAGAAGGGTCCGAAGAAACCTGAACAATATTCGGACGAAGATCTTAAGCTGTTCGAAATAGATGCTAAAGCCCATGGAATTCTGGCTATGGCAATTCCAAATGAAATTTATTCAGGGCTTTTGCATCATGAAACTGCTCATGATCTCTGGGTTGCTCTGAAGGAACAATTCGGAGGAACCAATGAGGTCTTAGCAAACACTAGGGAAATCCTCGCCCAACAATATGAGACATTCTCTCATAGGAAGGGTGAGACACTGACTCAACAGTTTGAGCGATTCTCTTGTCTTATTTCTGAGCTGAAAATGGTTAAACAAGAGTATTCCAATAGCCAGATGAACAACTGTTTCCTCAGATCCCTACCTGAGAGATGGGACACTTATACCATTGTCCTACCCTCCAGTGCAAATCTGGATACTCTATCTCTCACCCAACTTCATGGGAAACTGCTTACATTTGAGAGAGAGATAGAGCAGAAAAGGAAGTTGTCCACCTCTGGAAAGCTCACTGATGACTTTGTATCAGGCAATACTGCACTGATAGATCAAGAGACAGAATATGCTGCATCAAAGAGTTCTTATGATGAGCATATTGATTTCTCTACCAATTCTGAACATGCTTTTGTTGGTGTTGATAGTAGTTCAGGAGGTAGTAGTGATAACCTGTGCTTTCTGATGGAGGACTTGAAGGGCATTCCAGATGATGATCTGGAAGAGATGGATTTTTTTGAGTCAAATGGCAATGATAAATATCAGATCTCAAAAGTTCTATAAGAGAACCGGCAGGAAATCTCCTGGTCTCTCGGGCAAAACCAATGATGGTTTTGACAAGAGCAAGTTGAGGTGTCACAAGTACCATAGGCTTGGACAATTTGGTAGAGAGTGTAGATCACCTGGATCTAACTCCTCTGCACCCTTTGTGACTTTTCCAAGCAATAGCTCACAACACAGAGGGTAACATTCCTCCAGTTCTGGTCATCAATCACCAGCTCAGGCATCACCTGCATACTTTGTGCCTCAGGGTCATATGCCATACCCATACCCCTGCTACTACATGCCTCAGCCAAGTCAAGTTCAAGCACCCACTGCTCAGCAACCACATGCACTCCCTGAGCCTCAACCTTCTTCATCTCATCATCAAACCCAACCTCAACAACACAGCTTCTTCACCCCAGGAGTTGTTGACTGGAGCAGTTTACCAGATGATTTATCTGGTCATGAACAACTGTTTCCTGGTGCTGGTCAACATGGTGGTGATCATCCTTTTGGGAACCTTGCTCTCATGGCCCTGGAGTCTGCTGATGGGTCATCCTCCAATTCTTCATCACAGGTATCATCTGAGGCTAAAGCCAAGCTTTGTTCTGATTCATGCATAGCAGCATTTGCTTCTATTAGAGAGGCAAATGTGGCTTTAATTGATAAAAACTTTGAGCTAGAGCAAATCATTTCCAAAAGAAAAGCTGAATTTGAGGCTGTGATTAATGATAAAATATGAGATTTATAAGCTTAAATGCCAAATCAAAGAGGATAAGGCTAGGCAAGAGGTACTTCTAGAGAAGTACAGAGACCTCAAGGAAACACTTGCAGCTACCCAGGTAGAGTGTGATCGATGGGTAAAATCCTGCAAGGGTTTTGAAATGCTTTTGAGTAAGCAATCAGCTTCTAATGTGAAGTTTGGAATTGGGTATAAACACACTGTTCCTCCAACAGATTATACTTCTAGAGCAGAAGTTGAATCTGATGGAGAGAGCAATAACCAATCCTTCTCAAGATGTGACCTACTATTTGATACAACATCATCAGAAGTAGAAGTCAGCATTCATTTCTCACAGAACCAATCAGCTGATGCTAAAACAGCTGATGGTTCAAATGTTGAATGTCAGATGATCAAAAAGTTGAACAACTCAGGTGTTGTCTCTAGAAGTACTGAAAGTACTGGAGAGCAAGTGATAACACCTGAAGTTCAAACCCCAACTACTATCAGTACTGAAGAGAAGAAAACTGTCAGTAGAAAGGGTTTGAAGACTACTAAAGAGGATGTCAGGGAAGCAAGTACTGCAAAGAAGAAAACTACAAGTACTGACAACAAATAGCTGAAGAACAAGTCTTCAGCAGTTTCATCTTCTTTAGTAGATGATAAACATAAGATAATATGTGGCTTGTTCAATCATCTTACTGATGATTGCTGGTACAAAAGGGGATCCAAACTCAAACAAAAAGATAAAATTAAAGAGAAAATGAATGAAATGAAAAATGAGTTTGAGTCCAAGTTTGTATCAGCAACATCAAAATCGGAAACCCCAAAGTCAAAGAAGAAATCCAAAAAGAAGGATGGGGTTAATCAGGCAATAGCTAAGGTTGCTCAAAAGAAGATGGTGCAACATAGGAATCCATCACCAGCAAGCACTAGTGTGTCTGAGGAGCTGAAAGCTTTATCACAAAGTCAGACACAACTTGTGATGATGGTTCAACATCTAATGGGAAGAGTCAACTAATTAGATGCTCCTGTGTTGAAACCATAGAAAAGGAAATCCAAGCCAAAGGGTTCCTCTTCTACACCATCTCCTTCACCTCAGACTATCACACATAACAAACCTGTTAGTGTTACATCTGTTGATGAGAACAGACCCAAAACCAAAAAGGTTTGGGTCTCCAAAAATAACTAATCTGTTATGATGATTGCAGGGTTCTTCAACATGCCATAGAAGCATCTGGTATGTAGACAATGGAGGATCCATGCACATGACAGGGAGCAGCTCCCTTCTTAATGACTACTCTCAAGGAAAGAAGGGATTTGTTTCCTTTGGCAATGATGCAAAAGGTTACATCATCGGCAAAGGCTTTGTTTCCAATGGGGAAATAAGGTTTGATGATGTCAACCATGTGGAGAATCTCAAGTACAATCTCTTGAGTGTCAGTCAAATATATGATAAAGGCCATGTTGCCCTTTTCACAAGCCAGAACTGTCGGATTCTGTCATCCAAAGTTCTGAGTTTGATTGATAAGGTATTGGATGAATATACTCTCCTGAAGGCCAACAGCACAGGAAGAGTATATGCCTTAGATCTTTCCAAGAAAATTGATCTAAAAGGCCATCCTTGTCTATTCTCCAAGGCCTCGCCTCAAGAATCTACTCTATGTCAGAGAAGACTGGGGCATGTTAATCTCAAAAACATGAATCAGCTGATAAGACATGGATTAGTAAGAGGGTTGCCTTTGAAGGAGTTCAAATGTGAAGACAACTGCACTGCTTGTTTAAAAGGAAAACAACACAAAGTCTCATTCCCTCCAATAGAAGAGCCTAAGTCCACTGTCTGCTCGCAACTATTGCAGATGGATCTCTTTGGTCCTGTCAGGGTAATGAGCATGGCAAAGAAGAAATACTGTCTGGTAATTATGGATGATTACTCCAGATATGTATGGACTTTCTTCTTGCACTCCAAAGATGAAGCTGTAAAAGCAGTAATGAACTTTGTGTTATATGTGGAGAATCAGTATTCCCTTCCAGTCAACTGTGTGAGAAGTGATAATGGCACAGAGTTTAGGAAGCACACACTTGATGACTTTTATTTGTCAAAGGGAATCAAAAGGCAGTTCAGCATTCCAAGAACTCCTGAACAAAATGGAGTGGTGGAGAGAAAGAACAGGACTCTCATTGAAGCTGCAAGGTCAATGCTGGTTGACTCAGGATTGCCATTGACCTTTTAGGCTGAAGCTGTTAATACAGCTTGCTATGTACAGAATAGAGTATTAGTGAATTAGAGGTTGATGAAGACTCCTTATGAAGTACTTCATCATTTGGCTCCTTTGATTTCCTTCTTCAGAGCCTTTGGGTGTCCATGCTTCATTCTCGACACAAGAGATCCACTCCAGAAGTTTGCATCAAAGGTGGATGCAGGGTATTTTGTTGGTTATTCATCAACTTACAAGGCATACAGAGTTTTCAACTGTAGGAAAATGATGGTTGAAGAGACTCTGCATGTTAAGTTCAATGAATCTCCAAAGGACAAAATTCCACAAAACCCTGTGAAGTTATTTGATCTGGACATACTGCAATATGTTCCTTATCAACCTCCAGCTGTTGTTCCTGTCAACAGTTCTCCACCAGGTGGTACTGATGATGAAGATGCCAGTACTCACCTTTTTCAGGTTTAGTGACAACCTTCCTGACTCAACTAAACCTGATGCTCCTGTGGCTTCAGCAACTCCATCCACAACAAATGCTGATGAGATTTCTACATGCTCTACTTCATTTGAGCGGCCACCTCCTACATGGTTTCAAGAATCTTCATCACCACCTGTTGCTGCTGAAGGTCCTACAAACACTTGCACTGATCTTATAGTCTATCAAGAGCTGAAGAATCACCCAATGTCTTAGATCATGGGTGATATCAATGCTAGAGTTTCAACCAGGAGTCAATTGTCCAACTTCTGCTTCTATGCTCTCTTTATCAGTCAGCAAGAGCCAAAGAATTATCATGTTACCTTAAGAGACAATGGATGGGTTGAAGCAATGCAGCTTGAGCTTCTTCAGTTCAGAAAACAACAAGTGTGGGAGCTTGTTCCTTTACCCCAAGGTAAGTGTGCAATAGGCACTAAATGGGTGTTTAGGAACAAAACTGATGAAAAGGGCCAAATTGTCAAGAACAAGGCCAGGCTGGTTGTACAGGGGTTTGCGCAAGAGGAAGGCATCGATTATGATGAAACTTTTGCCCCTGTAGCCAGACTGGAGGCAATTAGATTGTTCTTAGCTTATGCTGCGTTTCACAGTCTTAAAGTTTATCAAATGGATGTCAAGAGTGTATTTCTATATGGTAAAATAAAATAGGAAGTTTATGTGTGTCAACAACCAGGCTTTGAGGACAATATACATCCTGATTAGGTGTATAAGCTTGATAAGGCTCTTTATGGGCTAAAACAAGCTCCTAGAGCCTGGTATGAGACATTATCAACTTTTCTTCTGGAAAATAAGTTCACTAGAGGCACCATTGATAAAACTTTATTTATTAAGAATGTGGGACAGCATAAGCTCCTTGTTCAAATTTATGTAGATGATATAATTTTTGCATCCTCTGATCCCCAGTTTTGTGATGAATTCACTAAGCTCATGAAGCAAAAGTTTGAAATGAGTGCTATGGGAGACTTACAGTTCTTTCTAGGGTTGCAAATCAAACAAAGGGCTGATAGAACCTTCATTCATCAGTCCAAGTATACAAAGGATTTGTTGAATAAGTTTGATTTACAAAACTGTAAGCCCTGTTCTACTCCCATGAGCAGCACCACACAACTGGATGTGGATCAGAAAGGTAAAGCGGTTGATGAAGCTCTTTGCAGATGTATGATTGGGTCCTTGATGTACCTTACAGCTTCTAGACCAGACATCATGTTTGCAACATGTGCCTGTGCTAGATTTCAGGCTGCACCTAAAGAATCCCATTTGATTGCAGTCAAAAGGATCTTTAGATATCTGCAAGGTACCTAATCACTAGGTCTTTGGTATTCAACTGGGCATTCTTGCAAATTAGTTGCTTTCTCTGATAGTGACTATGTAGGATGTAAAGTCACCAGAAAATCCACTTCTGGTGGTTGCCAATTCCTAAGCAATTGTTTAGTTTCTTGGCAGAGTAAGAAACAAACTTCAATTGCTACATCCACTGCTGAAGCTGAGTACATTGCTGCTGCAAGTTGTACATCTCAGGTACTTTGGCTTCAGAACCAACTTTTGGATTATGGCATTACAGAGACTAAGACTCCATTATTAATGGATAGTGCTTCAGCTCTTTGCATTGTTAAAAATCCAGTCCACACTCTAGGACCAAACATATTGAGATCAGACATCATTTTATTAGGGATTGCTATGAAAAAGGTCTGATTGATCCAAAGTTTGTGCCTAGTGCTGATGAGCTTGCAGATATCTTTACTAAGCCTTTAGATAGTGCCACATTTCAAAATCTGGTACTAAGGCTTGGTATGTTGCAGCTAGAATAATTTGACTAATACTGATTCTCTCAGCTCATAAGTACTGATGAGCATTAGTATGCAAAAGTATAAAATAAGTACTGATGAGTAAGTTAGTCTTCAGCATTTTTCATAACTACTGAAGACTAAAATGCTTCAAAGTACTGAAGTACATTATTTGTTGAAAACAAATGATGTAGTTACAACTACTGATGTGGTTATAACTACTGATGTATAATTTTCAAACAAATAAGTACTGAAGAACAAATTCTATTCACAAGTACTGATGTGTAATCTTACACATAAGTACTGAAGACAATTTGTTCCCCAGCTCTGAAGAATAATTTATCAGCACTTATGAACATCTGATCACAAGAGCTGAGGAATAAAATATTCAGAAGAGCTGAAGGGTCAATGAAACATCTGAAAGTCAGCCAAAGAGCTGATGAGTAAATGTGGAGGTCAGAATGAAACAACTGAATTGACAGAAACAGCTGATGAGTAACTTTACTCTTCAGCCGATACCTACATCTGTTATTTCATACCCAAACAACTGAAGGACAAAACCATGTCTTCAGTAGTTTCACAACTATTGATGACTAACACCAAGTCCTCAGTTGTTTACAACAACTGAAGCAAAACCATGTCTTTAGTAGTTCATAACTACTGATGTCAGTAGTTTCCAACCACTGAAGACTAACACCAAGTCTTCAGTTGTTACAACGTCTGAAGATGAAAACCATGTTTTCAGTAGCTTATAACTACTGAAGCCTAACAACAAGTCTTCAACCGTTTACAACATCTGAAGGAGAAAACCAAGGTCTCAGTAGTTTCAACTACTGAAGACTAACACCAAGTCCTCAGATGTTACAACTACTGAAGGTTAAAACCACATCATCAGTAGTTTTAACAACTGATGACTAACACCACAATCTTCAGTCGTTTTCTTTTAGCCTATAAATACCAACCCAACCTTCAGAGTTTTTCATTATCACTTTGACCTAAAATTTCAAAAACTCTGAAACTTCCCATACACCATTAATGGCGACCATGCAACTCAAACCTCGACACAACTGTGTCGCATACCTTAATAAATCGCCCCTCTGGTCAAAATTTCACAATGCCATTGATCTGATGACAAACTCACCATACCAAATGGCCTTCCTTTTAAATCTGATTATTCATGCCGATTCCCGATCAGAGTTCTGGACGAACGTCACCGTTCAAACCGGAGAGAACGAAGGCGAGGTCTCTCTCCGGTCGTCCGTGAACAACCACCAAGTGGTCATCACTCCAGCTATTATCCGACAAACCCTAAAGCTGGAGGATGCCACCTTCCCAACTGCCTACCCCAAAGGGAACCTTGATCTCTCCGTCACCGCTCATGATTATCAGGGTGACCTCTCTACTTCCACCTTGCTGAAGAAACATTTCCTGATCCACAACGACTCATCTTCCATATGGTGAATGTTTGTCTGGCCCCAAAGACATCCTTATGGGACTAGATGTCCACAAGGTGGCAACAGGTATTGTACTTTATCTTTGAGAAACAACCATTAAATTGTACTGAAATAATATTTTTAGAACTCAAAGACATGGACTCAAAACCTTTTGCTAACCGATGGATTTTATATCCTCGGTTCATTATGGCCATGATAGAAAGCCAGCTTAACGCTGAGGGACTTGTTGGCACTGGGGTCCCTGCCATGGCTGTTTTAGCTGAGGTATACTCCAGGCACAACAGCCACCAGACACTCAAAAAGGCTGCCAAGCTACGAAAACCCACGCAGCTGGAAGCCAAAGCCTCCACCTCCAATTCTAAAGTCCCCACCAAGCCCAAACCCAAAAAGAAACCCAAAAAGGCTAATCAGGGAGATGAGTCCCCTGAGGATGCCCCTGCACAACAAACGCAGGAAGTGACTGCTGGCCAGATTCTCCCAGCAATCACCACGACTCCACCTACCACAACCACACAGGCTTCCTCTTTACAGGAGCCTGATGCAACCATTTCTGGGGCTGCCACACATCTAGAACCTTTCTCAATTGAGGAGGTTGCCATTGAAACACACACTTCTCCCCATGTGCATCCTGCTTCTACCCCATCTCCTATTGCAACCGCCCCTAAAAGCCTACATTAATTATTATAGAAGTGTTGACCTATCTTAACACTCCACCCTCTCCCCAGAAACCAATCTTAACTGGGCAAACTGCAACCGAAGAGAGGGTGGACACAAGTGTTGATGGGAGCCCACAACACAGAGAATCACAGGTCTCATCTCCCAGTGTGGCAAGGGAGATGGGATATTCTGGTGAGGCTGCCACTTCCCCTGCATCAGCATATGAGCAGGAAGAAGCTGGTAACATCAATAAGACCTCACCAGAGGCAACTGCCGATGATAGATCCAATCCGAAGGCTGGAAGTCCCCAGAACCAAGACAAAGGGGCACATGCAACTACTGAGCCACACTCAGTGCATGTACATCCTGACATAGTCAGGAGGTCAGGTGATTCGGTGCAAACTGATGATGACTTGTGCTTCTTCTACGATGTAGTTGCACAAAACACCATCCTAGTGGATGAGGTAAGCAGACTCAAAGAGCTGCTTGCCAAAATGTCTCAGGATCAAAGTCCATCTACCACCATACACCACAGATGACACCTTCACCTGAAGGTCTCCCATATAGTCAGCCACTCCCACAACCTCAGCCACCAGCCACTGCTTCTGGCATTAGTTCTCAGGAACAGAACCCTCCTGAGCAATTAGTTGCTATCCTTCAAAATTCCCTGCCTCTCATCACACTAATAGTCACAGACATTGTGATGAAAACCCTTGATGAGAGGCTTCCCTCACAAATACAACCCTTGGTGGAGGTTGCTGTAGCTAAGGCGCTTTCTGATCGTCAAACCCTAACCAATGCACCCAAAAAGGGGGAGACATCAGTGAAAGCAAAGAGGAAGAGGGTAAGGAGGAGCAAGAAGTGGGGGAAGAGGTGGTAAAAGAGAGGGATGTGGGTGAGGAGACCGAGATTGTGAAGGGGAAGGAGAAGGATAAGGAGGAGAGAGCTGAACAGATAAAGTTGCTGAAATCCAAAAAGATTTCAGTGTCACTTATAAAAAGAAGAAGGTGAGAAGGAGGGAGAGAAGGTGATAAAGGAGACTGATCTAGCAGTCCTGGTCAAGGAGGCTGATGCTGAGCATAGCCGATCAATGGACACTATCATTGATCAGCTGTTCAGGCAAGGCTTTGACAAGGACACTGCCATGCTAGATCAGGAAATTAGGAAGTTGGAAATGAAGGAAATAGAATACCGATGGACCAGTTATAGCCTAGAGGAAAGAGAGAGACTTGAGGCTATGACTAGGTTTATTTCGAAGTACTTGGGGAGACCAGTCCTAGATATTAAGTCATGGACCAGGGACAACATCTTGGCTATAGCCACCAAGATCTGTTCAGCTGGGGAATTCACCAAGGGACTGGTCATAGAAGCCCTTTCTGAAACGGGTGCTGGGAACAGGATTTTGCTAGCAAAACAAACCAAACCTTCACTCATATCCAGACTGCTAGCAAAGCCTGCCCAATCTTCCACACTAACACAAACCCAAACACAACCCACAAAACCAACCCCTTCACCATCAAAACCCATAGCCGATGATGCACCCTTGAAGAGGAAGAGAAGGGTGCAGAGGCTACAAGAAGAACAAGAAGAGGATGATGAGGAAGAAGATAGGCTGCCTCTCTCTGCAGTTATATCCTTGCCTAAACCCAGAACTTTACCTATCACTCCCATCACTCCTGCCTCACAGATGGAAGCTGTGAAGGTTAAGCTTAAGAAGAACAACAACATAGGCTACATGATGATGAGCTGTTGAAAAGAGTAGATAAAGCCAATGCTGCTTCCTCATCAATCATAAATATGAGGAAACAAGCTCTGAGATTATTCACTTTAAGGCATACATTCCAATTTCAAAAGGACAAAGTGAGTATTTGGCTTGATCCCAGGGTGTCTCACAGAATTATGAAGAAAGACATACGACAGAGATACAATGGCCAAATGAAAAGGATCGTAGGTGAAGAGATCTCCTTGGCCATTGTAATATCACCCTGGGAGATCATAGAAGATTTCAAGAAAACCTATCAGGCTAACCTCCCACCACAAAAGATGTTGGAGAACAGGGTTGTTAAAAAGGGGTTAGTCTATAAGAGGTTTGAGAAACTTCAGAGAAATAAGCTCCAGTTGTTCTTAGAGGGTAATCACCCAGATGAATTCGCCTATAGGGTCATAACAACTGTGGAGCTCAAAAGTGGTAAACAGGCCAAATATATCTCAGAGCTCTATGGGCCTGAAGGATTCTTTGATGGTGAGGCAGAAGTACTTACCATGGAGGAACAAGTGATGTTTTTAGAGGCCTATACCAGAGAATCCTACAGGCTCATAGTTGGGAAGTAGGTCTTATGGATGGGACAACAACTCTGTGTCCAGTTCCCTAAAACAGAGTTCCCATCCATACTATGCCAAACAAATTCTTAAGACCTCTTCCCAGGCCAGTGCTTATTTGGGTCATCTTCTAAGCTGATCAAGAAGGAAAAAGACCAATCTTCCTGCCATCAATAAGTGGGACCAACAATAAGCTTAGAGGTTTTGGCTGCATTGGTTCAGGGGGAGATTGTTGGACCAAAAGAACCAATGAGCCAGATCAGAAAAACCTCCAAGTACCACAAGACATCACAACAACTGCTGAAAGCTTCATCAGCTGATTGACAAAGACTGAAGACTTCAACCGCTGAAGATCAAAGAACTGAAGAACAACAGCTGAAGACTTCAAGTACTGAAGACTCATCAACAGAAGCATCAAGTACTGAAGACTCAAGTACTGAAGCCTCAAGTGCTAAAGACAAAGTACTGAAGATCAACAGCTGAAGAACTGAAGTACTGAAGATCAACAACTGATGTATAAAGTCTGAAGACAAAGACTGAAGACATCAGCTGATGACAACTACTAATGTTATCAGCTGATGAAACATCTGAAGTTCAAAGTCTGAAGACCAAGTGCTGAAGCTTCAGAGTTTGTCATAACAGCTGAAGAAGTCGTCTTCAGTTGTTGTGATGGTTTTACATTTCAGTAGTTTGTAATTTTCCTTTCAGTAGTTTGTAAACGACTAAAGAGTTTGTTCTTCAATCGTTGTAGCTTTCAGTAGTTTTTTTTCTTAACAGTCGTTTGTAATAAGTAGTAACACTTAGCATTTTGTAAGAAGATGTCAGCTGTTTGACATCTTCAGTTGTTTAGGTGTTTTCAGTAGTTGGTTAGAATAACGGTTTGATGTCACTATCAAGTTACATCAGCTGACGTCATTTCTCCTATAAAAGGAGATGACCTAATTGTAATCCTTGCCGAAGCGTGTGATTCAATAGAAAACTCCATTTCTCAGAATTGCTCTCTCTCTATAATTTTACTGTTACATGCAAAATCATTTGTGTTCTTGCTTATCTGTTTAATTCTTGTGCTAAATCCGCTGCGAATACAACCTAATTAATCAAACTAGAGGCTGAGATCCTTTCATTCTTCATTCATAAGTGCTCCTGCTTATGCAACTAAATCTCAACCTCAGTCTCCTACTAATTCTCAAACATCTAAATCTCAAACAGAGACTCCATCTGTTAACTCTACTAAATCTAGCAAAGTTAAACATGTCATAAACATCCTATTTGAGGATGAAGAGTCAAAAACTACATTTACTGCTTTCATGGCAAGCTTTCAAGCTTATCAGGGTAGTCATCTAACACAATTACATCTTGTTTTGCAGGATTTATTTGAAATGGATCTAGAAGATGTAGAAGAAATGGATCTGAGCTGGCAGATGGTGATGACTGCCTACAGAACATAGAAACACTCGTATGTCAACAGGAAATACAAGCCAAGTGCTAATAAGACTATTGGATTTGACAAGTCAAAGTCGAGATGTTTCAACTGCAATAGTTATGGACATTTCTCTCGGGAATGCAAAGCTCCCAGAAACAATGGAGGAAATGCCCAAGCTAGTTCTAGCAATCAAAGGCTTCAACAATCATCTCAGATGACATTCCAAAAGCCATATCAAAGTCTTCTAATGCCTGAGCTTAAAGACGAATCTAAGTCATCTAATGAGCCAAAGAAAGCTCTAGTTGTCAGTGTGAAGGATGGATATGACTGGAGTGCATATGCTAAGCAATTTACTAATGATCTAAGCTCTAGTTTATCTCTTATTGCAGAAATTCAAGGAGAAGATTGGTTAGAGGATTGTGATCCTAAAGTTGAAGATAATAATGAGAATGAAGAAGATGAATATGACTGGAGTGATAAATCTAATCCTAAAGAGGATTCAGATGAAATTGGTTTGATGACACAGTTTGATCAACCTAAGGTTGAAACTTCATCCTCTAACTTTAATACTTCTTCACCAAAATATCCTGAAATACCATCTGAAGTTAGAGAAAAACTATGCACTAAATCTTGCTTTGAACATGTCAAATACTGTCGAACTTATTCATATAAAATGAGTGAGAAACTTAACCAAGAGGAGTCAATGCATAATAAACTAAAATCCAACCACAAAATAGCAGATGAAAAGATCATTTCTCTTCAAACATCATGGAACAAAACTTTAAAAGAATTAGAAATTGTTTTAAACAACTTGAAGAAATTACTAAAATCCGGAACAGGAGAAAATAGCATATGCTGCTACTCAAGTTGATCTTGCTAAGGTAAAAAGTTCCAAAATGATTGTGGAAAAACTGGTAAGTGAAAGAAAAGATACACAAAAAGCAAGATTAGTCTTCACACATGAACCAATGCATGAATCTATAACCAACACTCTACTAGAAAATTTAACACGCATGATCATTCTCCTAAAATAAAGCTAAACTCACAGCTTTTCAAAACAAAAACAAGATTTCTGACAATGAAGAAGAGAAAGCTAATATAAAAATCTTTGAAGAAAAGGATGATGAAAAGATCAAAAATGGTCATCCAATAAAAGTTCAATTATATGAACCAAAATAGAAAAGTCAGAAAACTTGTGTTGTAATAGAATCTGTGTTGGAAGATGTAATAATCAAAAAGAAAGAAAAAGCAAAACTAGAAGAAGGAAAATCAGAGGATTCAAATTCTTTTGATCTGAAAGAGAAAGATATTGGAAAAGAATCTTCACCTGAAGATATTCAATCTCAAATCAAACCAAGTTCCTCAACATCAAGGAATCAAAGAAGAAGAAGAAATCATCTAAAGCCAAAATGATCAGAATAAAAGTCCAAGAAAATCTGATAAAAACAACAAATCAAGCAACTAAACTTAAACTAGTAAAATTTGTGTCTGCTAGTTTGTTAAACATGAACTCTTCTCAAGAAGTTAAACTAAGTCCTAAGAACAAATCGAACTCTGATCTGAAAATGGGTTCAGATTCTAAGTCTTCCGCTGTTAAAAGATTTGTTCCTAAGGAATCAAAGAAGGAAGTTCATGCGCAAAAGCTAAAAAGTAATATGTCAAAGAACAAAATGTCAAATCAAAAGCAAAATTTGACAAATCAAAACAAGTTAACTTTTTGACGCCAAAATATAATCAAGAATTAAATATTACATCAACATCAAAAGTTAATAAACAGTTGTTTAAAACACCACAGAGGTACTATGAAATTTATGACATGTAAAATCACAACACTGCTGTGTGCTTTTTCAACAAGTACAGTCACATCGTGACATGAGAAATCATTCCACAGCAGATTGTTATTTTAACAAATACGGTACCTACTGTGATGAAAGAACTCACAACACTGAAAATTGTTACTTTAGAAAGAGTTAACCTAGGAAAGGATTTGCCAATTTACAATTGCGCAAAGGTTATGTTAATCCTCAGTTTCGGAGAAATCAAACTGATGGCTTTCAAATATTAACTAACCAACCTTCATTATGTTTGAGAAAGGAATGATTATGTGAGACCAAAACAAGTTATGAAAGATCAATTCATACCAAGATCTGTAAGAATGAATGAGAAAAATGTTGACAATAAATATTTTTCAAAAATTGGTCAGTCAACTGGTATGATTGTTTACAAAAATGATCAACAATATGTGCATAACATAATTGGTAAATTCATTGAAAACAAGCCAGATTTGAATACACTTCATTTCAAACAATTTACCATTGTTGATAAATTTGGAAAACCCAAGACCATTTCGGCTTGGGTAGTACCTCAACTTAATTTCTTTGTTGTACAGGTACGCCCGAGAAGACCACTCAACACACGATATGTGGATAGCGGGTGTAGCCGGCACATGACAGGAAATCATGCCTTATTACAAGACTTTAAGTTAAAGGATGGTACACATGTCGCCTTCGGTGGTGATGCAGGTGGCAAAATAAGAGGAGAAGGAACAGTATCCAACGGGATAATTAGCTTTGATAAAGTCAACTTCTGTTCACAGTTGAACTTTAATCTGTTAGGCGTTTCCCAAATCTATGATAAATCACATTCTGTTCTGTTTGATGATTCTTTTTGTTATGTTTTAAAGCCAGGATTTCAGATTAGCAAGGATTGGGTGATAGTTAAAGCTGTTAGGGATCGAGATGTATACAAACTGGATATGTCTCAAGTTGATCCATCTGCAAAAACAACTTGCCTCATTTCTAAAGTGCCACACCCTAACAACGACGTTGAATATCACAACGGAATTGTATATGCGTTAAGCATGGTGATGACAAAGTTGGAAACCAACATGATATATATAGCCAAACGTTAAAACACAAGTTTTAAATTAAAAACCACAGGATTTTAGTCACAACATTCCAAAATAAGACAGTGTTGGAATAAAAGTTCAAATTGTTTAACCACGATCATATGCAAGGATCGTATTTTTAAGTAAATAGCCAAAAGATGCCACATCCACGTTTGCCCAAGCCCAGTTCATACCACCATCCATGCTCCTACGTACCTGAAATACATGCTAAAAAAAGTCAACATAAAGTTGAGCGAGTTTCATGGGTTTATGAAAACATTACATACAACAGTATCAGATATCATTGACAAACAATGCGGTAAGTTATAAACTAGCTAGGGATACAACTAATGTAGTACCTGGAGCAATAATCTAACCAAGACACGAAAGCTTTACATAAAGTAAGCAATCCCCACAAAACGAATTCAACATACATTCACTCGCATTCAAAACGCTTGATCAGAGCTACTGATCATGCGTGCGGGCTGTCAAACCCAAATAGATCTACCATATACACTGTGGCCTAACCCAAGGCTAATGATTATATGGGAAAGGGGGTATTCATGAACGACTCATATGAACACAATAATGAAACACCCATACTCGAGACTATCATACGAACACATACGAGTAAGTCATATAACCATGATACAACGAACGAAGCCATGTATTTCCCCCACGATTTGTAAAACGATAACAAGTTTAAAAGGGGCCGTGAAAACACACCTTGATCAACGAAATTGAAAGTACTTAAGAATCGATAGACACTTTAAGAATCGATACTCAAGTCTTACAATAGACACTTTAAGAATCGATACTCAAGTCTTACTAGCAAGTTGTTCATCCAACCTACTAGACTTATATTATTTTTAAGAAAATATTTATTTACGCGAGTAGTTGGTGATTATAACACTCAGTTAAAATCTTAACGAAAACGGTGGATTACGCATTACTTAGATAAGTACTAATTAACAACCAAAATGTGAATATTATAACCAAATAACACATAAAACACTCATATATATACGTACGTTAATCCTAAATCACATGTGAACATAGTCAAATCATACTACTTGCATACATGCATTATTTAAGCAAAACGACAACTTTCATAAACTAATATCCCAAATTACTAGCTCAAATGTCCAAGTATCATCATGTATC
Organism: Flaveria linearis; assembly: GCA_024085815.1. Classification (NCBI taxonomy): domain Eukaryota; kingdom Viridiplantae; phylum Streptophyta; class Magnoliopsida; order Asterales; family Asteraceae; genus Flaveria; species Flaveria linearis. The sequence goes on along the minus strand of CM044014.1, from coordinate 46,439,847 downwards.
ATTAACAATTTGTTAACATACCATATTTCATGAATCAACAACTTTAAATCAAATTGCCATAAGAGTCTCTAAATCATGGCAATTCTACGCATAAGTGACCATTTAGGCATCATAAACATGTTCAAACGCACATATCACTTTATGAACCAATTGTACCTCATATGGTCGTAAATATTACATACAGCAAGTCCATAACTACTGATTAAACTCAGACCCATATTATGCCTAATCTTCATGCCAAAAGTCAACGTTTTTACGACTAGTTAAGCCTAACGTAATATAATGCATCCAATCACCAAGAATCATACATATTATCAAAAATACATTATTTGAACATAAATATCATCACATTTCAGTCCTAGTTTCAGATTTCAATAGTTCCTTTTATTCCATACAAAAACACCTAGTCTAGCATGCATTTCGACATAAATTTCAACCATAAACATTCAAATCAACCAAACAATGATCCGTCCCCAATCTATCATGTTTTCATGCTACATTATACCTCAACTTACTGTTCTAAACTATCCATAACAAAACAACTTATTGCATGTCAATGATCAAGTCTTATTTCATCACATTTCGCAAGATATGAACCAATATATATATATATATATATATATATATATATATATATATATACACATGACATTCATACACAAATTAAATCCATCAAAATCCTTCAACAAAACACTGAAATATTCTGTTCTAAACCATCCGTAACATTATCCATACTTGCATGTTCAAATCTAGTAATAAACCTTCACTTTTTGCAAGAACAAACACCCAAACACACACGCACTTACACGACACACATACACACACTTAATCCATGAAAAACTTCATTAAAAATGTCACAATAGATGATCCATAACAGATTTCACACTTTAGTTCACTTTCATGGATGATGCAACAACAACAAGGCATTATTAAGTAACAATCTAGCACCCAAACATCAACATACACACATACATGCATATGGTCACACATACACACACATGCATACTCAAAATACTCCATTTTTTACCATCATTTTCAGATTTCAACCCATATTTTACTAAATTTCTACTTGGATGAACAATCTATAGCTTTTAGGTAGCCATTTTCATGTAAAAAGGTAACTAAAACGAAAGTTTAATGATACCTTAGTCTTAGAACGTTATTCACACGAAAAAGTTGTAAGATGATGGTTTTTCTTCTTGCTTCACCACCAGCGAGCTCTCCTTTTTGCTATAAACACTTCCAACTCAGGATTCCAAGCCTTAATCTTCAAGAACTGGAAATGAAAATGAAAATGGTGATGGTGGTGGGGTGTTGGCCATAGATAGCAAGAGAAGAGAGGGAGAGAGTGATTTTTCTTTTGAAATGAAGTAAAGAGAAGTGAAATGAGGGGATAGGGGCTTTTATAGGAGAGGAGAGGGGAGGGGGTGAGGGGCGGCCGAATGCAAAGGAGGGGGGAAGGAGGGGTAGCCGAACAGTCTTTTTCATTTTTCTCCCATCTCTTCCCGACTTTCAAAACCCGAACATGTTGAATTCTAATTCCTTGCGAAGTTATAGTCCAAAACAACTATTTACATGCCACATATCTTGGTTTTATCATCCATTTGGGCATTTTATTGTTTATCCGCTAGATTGAGCCATCTCGTCGCACTAAGGCGCGTAGATACTGTTATCGGGTTTTCTCCTTATGATAGTCGTTTCCTCACATAATAACATTAATATTAGTGTAACTAAGATTAAATTAGGCCAAATTCTCACTTTTACCTATAACGTTAATATTTATTTCCCGGCCGGTTCGTAGTGGCGTTTATTTCAGACATTCATTAGTCTCGGGTTTTCATGATCGAACACAAACGAAATAGAAACGTAAGCACACGAAGGACTCTAATCAATCTTTAGATTAGTTTATTTAGTGCTATATATTATAAAACAAGACTGAGCATAGAAATCAAGATCTAGGGTTTCTAGGGAAATTACCCAGAAATCGAGGGTTGTCACAACCTTCCCTCCTTAAAGAAATTTCATCCTGAAATTTTTCTAAGAGGTAGGGTTACGATTTGTCTTGAACAAGTGCGGGTACTTTTGTCTCATCATGTCTTCCCATTCCCAAGTATACTCAGGTCCATGTCTCAAGTTCCATCTCACTTTCACTAGGCGAATACGACTACGTCTAGTCTTACTTTTTTCCAATCAGTAACCTCATCAGGTTCTTCACGAAACTGAAGCTTATCAGTAAGACAAACTTTTTCCGGAGAAATAACAGGTATTTTATCAGACAAATAGCTCCTTAGATTGGACACATGGAACACATTATCTACACCTTTCAATTCACACGGTAATTCTAGACGATATGCAACGGGGCCTACACGGGCTACGATCTTGTATGGACCAATATAGTGGGGGCTAAGTTTGTCATGCTTGCTAAACCTAACAACTCCTTTCTAAGGGGAGACTTTCAGCAGAACTCCATCTCCAACCTTGAATTCCGACGGTTTTCTCCTTCGGTCGGCATAATTTTCTGTCTGTCCTGTGCGACTTTCAATCGATCCTTTATCTTAAAGATCTTGTCTGTTGTCTCCTGGATAATCTCAGTCCTATCATTTGTTTATCACCAACCTCACTCCAACATAGTGGAGAACGACATTTTCTCCCATAAAGAACCTCAAATGGCGCGACCTTCAAACTAGTTTGATAGCTGTTGATAAGCTAACGGTAGGTGAGTATCCCAACTACCACCAAATTCTATTACACAAGTGCGCAACATATCTTCCAAGATCTGAATAACTCTTTCACTTTGACCGTCACTTTGTGGATGATAAGCCGTACTCATATCTAGCTTTGTACCTAGGGCTTTCTACAATGCTTTCCAGAATCTTGATGTAAAACGGCTATCTCTATCAGAGATAATCGAAATCGGCACTCCATGCCGGGACATAACCTCTTTGAGATAAATGCTAGCCAACTTCTTCATACGATAGGATTCTCTAATTGGTAGGAAATGTGCCGATTTCATCAAACGGTCCACAATTACCCAAATGGTGTCATAACCACTCCTTGTGCGGGGTAACTTGGTGACGAAATCCATAGCGATACGATCCCATTTCCACTAAGGAATCACTGGCTGTTGAAGAAGTCCGGACGGTTTCTGGTACTCGGCTTTGACTTTTGTGCAAGTCAAACATTTACCAACGTACTCAGCAATATCTCCTTTCATATTCGGCCACCAGTAATGTTCCTTAAGATCCTTGTACATCTTATCCGATCCTGGCTGAATCGAATATCTAGATCTATGTGCTTCATCCAGTACCAATTCATGCAAATTTCCCGTAAGGAGTACCCATATTCTATTCATTAAGTATAACGTATCATCAGACTTAGGTACAAGTTCTCGAATCATTCCACGGAGATTCTCATCCTTCAATTTCTCTTCCTTCAAAGCTTCACGTTGAGCGTCACAGATCTGAGCTGTGAGATTTGTTTTGATGGTCAACCCTAGTGCACGCACATGCAAGGGTTTCTCACGCTCCTTTCTACTTAAGGCATCGGCCACAATGTTGGCCTTACCTGGGCGATAATGAATATCACAGTCGTAGTCATTGAGCAATTCCACCCAACGTCGTTGTCTCATATTGAGCTCTTTGTGCTCAAAGATGTGCGGGAGACTCTTGTGATCTGTAAAGATTGTACACTTCGTACCATATAGGTAGTGTCTCCAAATCTCGAGTGCAAAAACTACTGCTCCTAACTCCAAATCATGAGTCGTGTAGTTCTGCTCATGCACTTTAAGTTTTCGTGATGCATAAGCGATCACTTTATTGTTTTGCATCAGAACACATCCTAGTCCATGGTGCGAGGCATCACAGTATACCACGAATCCGTCAGTCCCTTCAGGAAGTGACAAAATAGGGGCACTACATAACTTTACCTTGAGCAATTGAAATGATTCCTCTTGCTCCTCAAACCAAATATACTCCTTGGTCTTCTGTGTCAATGCAGTCAACGGCTTTGCTATCTTTGAGAAGTTCTCGATAAATCCTTGATAATATCCTGCCAATCCAAGGAATTATCGTACCTCGGTTGGGTTTCTTGGTATTTCCGAATTCTTAATTGCTTCAATTTTGGCGGGGTCAACGTGTATGCCTTCAGCATTGATGACATGTCCAAGAAATTGAACTTCTCGAATCCATAACTCGCACTTGGAAAGTTTTGCATATAACTTCTCGTTCTTTAGTGACTCCAAAAGCAACCTCAGATGTTGTTCATGTTCCTCCTTAGTTTTCGAGTATACAAGTATGTCATCTATGAACATGATTACAAATTTATCCAGATACGGTCTTCACACCCTATTCATGAGACCCATGAATATAGCAGGGGCGTTTGTCAGTCCAAAGGGCATGACCATGAATTCGTAGTGACCATATCACGTTCAAAACACTATATTAGGAACATCTTCCTCAGCAATTCTCAACTGGTGATACCCAGAGCGCAAATCTATCTTCGAATAGTAACTCGATCCTTGTAATTGGTAAAACAAGTCATCTATTCTTGGCCAAGGGTAACGGTTCTTGATGGTTAACTTGTTCAGTTCTCTGTAGTCGATGTACATCCTTATATCCATCCTTCTTATTCACAAATAATACTGTGGCTCCCTATGGCGAGAAGCTTGGTCTTATAAATCCTTTATCCAACATTTCCTGCAATTGCTTGGATAACTCCTGCATTTCAGGTGGCGCTAACCGATATGGAGATCGTGCAATTGGTGCTGCTCCTGGTAATAAGTCGATTTTAAATTCAACTTGTCGTTGCGGCGTGTGACACACTGTAATTTCAGGTTAACACCATTCAGACTGTTATCGTTATCATTCTTACATTCTCGTTATTACCCGAAACGTATACAAGCATCGCCACCGACATTGTTAAATAAATTATGCTATATAATACTAACATTGGTGTTGTAGAGGATTCAAATAAACGGGATTACTCAAGGAATCTTCTTAATTAACATAGCTCGCCCATTTATGTCGTTATCAACCGAACAAATTCGGGAACTCGGGGACTAAGTGCGAGGACCAAACGTGACAAACTGCCAAACTAGGGCTGGGTATATAAACACCTTAGCAGCCCTAATTTTCATTTCCACTCCCGTTTCTTCCTCTTCTTCACCATCTCCTCCTCCACCTCTCTACCACCTCCTAGCACCAATAATCACCTCGTTTGAGCTCGTTTTCACCAGGGAAATCGTAGCTACAGCTGGGTTAACACATTTACAGCAGGTAGGCGACCTTGGTCATCCATTTTTACTCCGTTTCACTTCTGTGAATTTGGGGTTTCGGGTGCTTGGGTTCAACCCGAATGCATGTGGTCGTGTGGGTGCGTGTGAGGTCCATCTGCATGTCCGTTTTACTTAGACATGTTAGGAAAGTGTTTTGGAAGTCCTTGATGTGTGAAAACCGTGCACAAAACAGCTGAAGGCTGTTTAGCCCCACCAGCAGTCGCGATCTGCTGCAGTTCGCGACTGTGCCAGTCGTGCGACTGAGCTGTACGACTGGGCGTTTCGTCCGATTGAGTGGTGCGAATGGGGTGAGTCGTGCGACTAAGTCTAGTGGTATGTGTGTGTCGTGCGAGTGAATGCATACGATTGAGGGTGTGTGCGATTGAGTCAATCGGATGAATGTGTGCGACTGTGTCTCGCACGACTGAAGGTCCAATCGTACGAATGAAGGTTCAGTCATGCGAATGGCCGTTGAGTCGTGCGAATGGGTGATGTGTGGTACGACTGAATGCTGAGTCGCACGAATGAGGGTTCAATCGTACGAGTGAAGCTGATTCGTACGATTGTAGTCCCATTCGTGCGGATGAAGTGTCCAGTTGTGCGTCTAGTCCTGTTATGCGATTGGAGTCATTGTGAGTGAATTCTTCTTATGTGCGGTGTGCCTATTGTGTGATAATAAGGTAACATCAATAAAGTGTCATTGCTTGACCATAAAGATTAAAGTCAACACTATTAACAAGCTATACTTTTTCAATCTAAAATAACCTAACCGTTTACAATTATCGACAACCCATTTGGGATCTACATAAGGTCTGATATGTGTATGCCTGCTTGTGTGTGTGTCACCCACGACCGAACCAATGCGACCCGACCCGACTAAACATTTCTATTAATACTAGACACAACATTAACGCTTAACATAACTGTCAATAGGTGTTTGACAGTTCATTATAAACAACACTTGGGAGGCTTTCATCCTACATACTTACTACATAATCTGTGAGTCTTCACAGCCCCCATTTTACTTTCTTTCCTTTTAGGGAGAAAACATGCAAACAGATTTACATTAATGGTTTTAGTATTATTGATATCACTTGTTACATTAGTGCAAACACACATAACAGTCCTGACACTCTCGAACCGTTAGTAATGTGTAGCGAGGTAATTCTGAGTAGTACTACTAGGTCTGACAAACCCCGCCCGGGCTAGTCGCGCTAGCTTGATTGGAGGTCAAACGGGTGCATTATTGACCTAACATTTGTCACTTTCTGGTGAGACATGACGGGGATACAACAAACATATACGACACACAAACAGTCAGGTTCGGTTCGAAACGCTAAGTAACATGATCATAGGCTAGCTACCTAACGATATGCTTTATATACTAAACCATTGAAACGCTTGCTGACACATCTCTTGTTGATTAAACCTGTGAACTCACCAACTTTATGTTGACACATTTTAGCATGTTTTCTCAGGTCATAGGAACGCATAAGCTCATGATGCACGCTTCGGGAACGCACTCAGGACATGCATTCATCGATCTTATTTCTTGCTTTGAACATTTTGTTTAGACTTGGCACTTGTAACTTTTATGTAATGGATTTGCATATCACGTATATGCTTCCACACTGTTGTTAATTTCATTTATGTTCCTCTGAATGAAGTCAAATGTTTATTTTTAAATTCATATTGTTTCGTTCGATATGACTGTGTTTGAGATCCTGGTATGTCACACGCCTAACGGTAAAACCCCGTTTGTGGAAATTAAGGTGTGACAGATTGGTATTAGAGCCACAGGTTATAGAGAACTAGAATTGCATTGCATCTAGACTATAGCCTTAGACACAACACCAGTATCTGTAACACCCGTAATTTCTTATTTAAGAAATTAAAAGAACAAAATAGAAAGAGAAAAGAAAGAAAACAAAAGTCTACTTTTGTTTAAGGACCAAAAGTGCCAAAGGGGCAAACTTTCTATTAATCTTGATAGAAAAGGGTGGTATGGCCGCCCACGTTGTCTGGGTATCCTTTCATTTGATATTTTTAGAGAGAGAGAGAGCAGCAGGAGCAGAAAACTCTCGGGATTTTGAAGAGAAATCTGAAAACTAGAAGTTTTTGGTAAGAAATCTCGAGTTCTTGAAGTTTTAGATGATTCTAGAACCGTATGTGTGCTTATAAATGTGTCTTGTGTGTTCGGTGGTATGTGTGTGTGTGTGTTTTAGGTGTTAGAAACAACTGAGAAGTTCAAGGAAGGGATATCAAAACCCGAAGACAAACTAAGGTGAGTTTCTAGACCCCTTTTTACCTGTTTTAAACGTTTTGGGGCTGGAAAATGCTTGTAAGTATGTTTTATAAAAATTTGGGTTTTATACCCGTATGATTTGAATGTATGAATGTATGTGTTTATGTTAAGTTTTGCGTAGAATCATGTGAGCATGTTTAGAACTAGGCATTATGATGTTTGGGACTTGAAATATGATTTAGACACATGAACAGGTTACAAATATGTCTGAAATTTAGATTTAGAATAATTAAGTACAAGTTGATGAGTCCAATACTGCTTATACGCCCAAAGAAGTGCCTTAGAAATAGGCTAAGTGGGGTAATGTGTCCAAGCCTGTAATATGTCCAATAGTTCATAAGTCTGAAAATTTGCTAAGTATGGGGACTTATAAGTCCCAACAAGACTCATGAGTCCCACAGTACCCATGAGTCTGAAAACTAAGTAAAAAGGTGAAAAGTCTGAATTCTGGTCGTATGACCAGAAAATATTTTCTAAGTATGGGTTGGTACGACCAACAGGGCTAATACGACCAACAGGGGTCATATGCCCAGCAGTGCTCATACGCCCAGAGCCGAAATTTTTCTAAGTGTAACTGATGAGTCTGACAGTGGTGAAACGCCTAGAACAGAGCTCATACGCCCAAGTACTTAGACTTTTTAACAAAGTTTATTGGAGTCCGTGCAGTAGGGTTTCACAGGGACGTTGACTGGGACTTTATTGAATGCAAATGATTATGTTGAATGTAATAATACCTCTTTCTTAATATTTTAATTAATGTTATGATTAGGGCTGATATGGGGATTAATATTAATATGATTATTAATATTATCAGTGCTATTATTATTAATATGTTTATTAATAATAATATTGTATGACCCTACGTGTAATGATCATGATCAAGATAGGAATTATTATCATTAATAAAGTGGAAGATTAATGGTAATAGAAAGTGGAATGTAAATGAATAAACGAAAGTCTTGATTGATAATGGGTGAGCAACTTGGTGTTGCAAAAGCCCGCAGAAGGCTTACAATCTTTGAGATTGATAATGGGTGAGCAACTTGGTGTTGCAAAAGCCCGCAGAAGGCTTACAATCGTTGAGATTGATAATGGGTGAGCAACTTGGTGTTGCAAAAGCCCGCAGAAGGCTTACAATCTTTGAGATTGATAATGGGTGAGCAACTTGGTGTTGCAAAAGCCCGCAGAAGCCTTGCAATCCTTAAGATTGCTAATGGGTGAGCAACTTGGTGTTCCAAAAGCCCGCAGAAGCCTTGCAATCCTTGAGATTGCTAATGGGTGAGCAACTTGGTGTTACAAAAGCCAGCAGAAGCCTTGCAATCTTTGAGATTGCTAATGGGTGAGCAACTTGGTGTTGCAAAAGCCCGCAGAAGACTTACAACCTGTGAGGTTGGAAATGGGTGAGTGACTCGGTGTCACAACAGACCCAAAAGTCTTGAGATCCTTGAGATCATTAATGGTTGAGCAACTATGTGTTGCAAAAGACCGGGAGAAGAATGATAAAAGTACGAATTGAACGATGGTGAAGATAATAAAAATACTACCTATGTGTACGTACGATGTATGATCACCTAAGAAGATGAGGAACGGTTTTGAATGAAAAATAAATTATTTTAATTATAAATCTAGAACTCACTCAGCAACGCTGACTTTTATGTATTTTCCAATTGGTAGGTGACAGGTTGCTGAGGATGGCACACAGGGGTGGCTACTTGGCGGGCAAGACTGACATCCATTATGTTTTGACGATACTGTTGTTTTGTAATTCATGCAATTAAATATTTTGTGACTTATGAACTAAAATGTATTGCTCAACAACAGTGTTTGAATGAATGGATGGTTTTTGTTAAAATAATTCCGCTGCTTAAAATTATATTAGGAATGTTTTATGCTGTGAATGACCAACTGTGAGGTGCCCGGGAAGGGGGCCTTACAAGTTGGTATCAGAGCCAGGTTTAAGTGAATTGGGTAAAATTTTTCAAAAAATAAACCTCAACTTAAACTGAAAATGGGACGGAAAGAGGGATGTCAGCCCGAGTAGCCATGTGCCATCAGGTATTGTTTTCTTAAAAGTTAACCAGACTTATGTGTGTGTGCTATATGGACTATGTGTTCTTAGTAGATTCAGGTACTGATGTAGTCAGGATAGGGAATGCTTGGGGTGTGAAAAGTAAAGTAAGTGGCTAATCACAACTGGCCACTGTAATTAGGGACTTACTATACTTGACATAAACTGAGCTGCTTCCTTGAATGACTGTTTTAGTGTTTGAATCTTATAGTGCATAGGAAAATGGCTGGGAAGAAACCTACCAAAGCTGCTAGAGGTAGAGGTCGTCCGCGTACGACTAGGAACAGTACTATAGCTCCAGAGACGACCCCCGTGAACCCTGAGGTTCCTGATAGGAACGAAGAAACTGAGAATGCGATCCTGAATGCCTCAGCTAGGGAGGCGATTGCTGATGAGGTACACCAAGTCCTGCAGGCAGTTATGCCATCTGTGGTGACGGATGTTATTCGTGCTGTAAGGAATGAGGAGAGAAAAGAGAAGGAGGATAGGAGAGGGTCAACTGGGAAGGAAAGCAAGGGAGGAGAGGAACGACCGGATCCAAAGATAGTAGTATCTGATGAAGAGGAAGATGATGTGGTAGGGTGACAACCAAGGGATGCAGTTACAGGGCATTCCAGAGGTGCATGCCCCCGACTTTTGATGGGAATGGTAATGCTGCTGCGGCCCACCATTGGATAAGGGAGATGGAGGAGGTACTTGAGATCAGCGAGTGCCGGGAGGATCAGAAGGTGAAATTTGCCACCCACTCCTTTACTGACTCAGCACTATGTTGGTGGGACAATATTGTCCAAGCTGAGGGTAGTAGGGCTATAGGCAAGATGAAGTGGCCCGAATTGAAGAAGCTGGTAATTGAGGAATTCTGTCCTCACAGGGAACTTGATAAGATTAGAGAGAATTCCTGCAACTCGAGGCGGGAACCATGAGCCACCAGCAATACACTGCCAAGTTCAATGAGATGGCGAGGCTGGCACCAGATCAAGTGACACCAGTATCTCGGAAGATTAACCGGTACATTCAGGGACTGCCAGCCGACATTCGTAGGCACTTGATTGCTGCCCGGCCAAGCACGTTTAGGTCGGCAGTGGATCTGGCTGGCAGACTCTATGATGAAAGGGAAGTGACAGTGGTGGAGTCAAGGAAATCCGGTGGTGCTGACCGGAATTGGAACGGGAAGCGGTTCGGGCGTGGTGGCTCTACCCCGAACAACAAAAGGATGAGAGGGGATGACCGTAGGGTGGGGTCATCAAGCTCAGGGCCCAAAAGGTGTGGCAAGTGCGGGAAGGAGCACACGGGGGAGTGCAAAATGGAGTCCAAGGTGTGCTACAGGTGCGAGAAGCTGGGCCACATCTCGAGGGACTGTAAAGATTTGAGGTGTTACACCTGCGGTGAGGCGGGTCATATGAGCAAAGACTGCAGGAAGCAGAGGGTGGAGAGTTCCGGGGCAAAGAACACGGCCGGGACTGAAGGGCAGAAGGAAAGTGCCAGAGCTTTCACCATGACCAGAGAGGAGGCTAGGACGGACCCCGATGTTGTATCAGGTACGTTTCTAGTAAATCAAACTCTTGCTTCTGTGTTATTTGATTCTGGTGCTAGTAGGAGTTTCATTTCTACTACTTTCTGTGCTAAATTGCCTGTTAGTAGTAAATGCATTGATGATCCCTTTGATGTAGAAACTGCTATTGGTAAGTCCACTAAAGTTACTGATATGATAGAGGACTGTACCATAGAGTTAGAAGGCCATAGGTTTGCTGCCAGATTACATGAGATGCCCCTAGGTGGATTTGATGTAGTGCTAGGAATGGATTGGTTGGCAACCTACGAAGCGAATATCGTATGCCGAAAGAAGATGATTAGATTGACGGCATCTGACGGAATTCTGGTAACGATATACGGGATCGGGTAACGATGATCCCTAAAGTGATCTCGATGGCGGTGGCAGGCAAGTGCATAAGGCGTGGGTGTAGCGCCTACTTATGCTACGTGAAGGATGTGGAAGCGCCAACACCACAACTATCCGATGTTCTGGTTGTGCGTGAGTTTCCAGATGTATTCCCGGAAGACTTATCGGGATTGCCACCTGACCGCGAAATCGAATTTCAAATTGACCTGATACCCGGTGCCCAACCTGTCGCCAAGGCGCCGTATCGATTAGCTCCGACGGAGATGAAGGAGTTGATGGAGCAACTGCAAGAGTTGCTTGACAAGGGCTTTATTAGACCGAGTATCTCTCCTTGGGGTGCTCCGGTCTTATTTGTGAAGAAGAAGGACAGTAGCATGAGAATGTGTATCGGCTACCGTGAATTGAACAAGTTGACAATAAAGAATCGGTATCCGTTACCGAGAATCGATGACTTGTTCGACTAGCTCCAGGGTGCTAGTTGGTTCTCGAGGATAGATCTTCGATCTGGCTACCATCAATTGAAAGTAAAGGAGCAAGACATTCCTAAAACAGCTTTCCGTACGCGTTATGGACACTATGAGTTTCTCGTTATGTCATTTGGTCTAACTAACGCGCCAGCTGCTTTTATGGATTTGATGAACCGAGTGTGCCGGCCAATGTTAGATAAATCAGTGATTGTGTTCATCGATGATATCCTGATTTATTCGAGGAGCGAAGAAGAGCATGTCGGTCACATTCGGGAAGTGTTGGATACTCTGAGGAGGGAGAAACTGTATGCTAAGTTCTCCAAATGTGCCTTCTGGCTACGCGAGGTACAATTTCTGGGTCACGTGGTAAATGCAGAGGGAATCATGGTGGACCCAACAAAGGTTGAGGCTGTGATGCAATGGAAATCACCAAAGACGCCATCCGAGATTCGTAGCTTCTTGGGGTTGGCGGGCTACTACAGGAGATTTATTCAAGACTTCTCCAAGATAGCCTCACCTTTGACAAAATTGACCCGAAAGGACGTGAAATTTGTGTGGGGTCGAGAGCAGGAGACCGCCTTTGAGGAGTTAAAGACAAGACTAACACAAGCTCCTGTTTTGACTTTGCCCGAGGGGAATGAAGACTTAGTGGTCTATTCAGATGCATCTTATTCTGGGCTAGGTTGCGTGTTGATGCAACATGGAAGGGTAATAGCCTATGCATCTCGACAACTGAAAACCCACGAAGTCAACCATCCCACGCACGATTTAGAGCTAGCCGCGGTGGTTTTCGTGTTGAAGATTTGGCGGCACTATCTATACGGGACGAAGTGCACTATCTTCATAGACCACAAAAGCTTGAAGTATTTCTTCAAGCAGAAAGATTTAAACATGAGGCAAAGGCGATGGTTGGAGCTCATAACGGATTATGACTGCGAAATCCATTACCATCCGGGCAAGGCCAACGTGGTGGCCGATGCCCTTAGCCGAAAAGAAAGGCCTGAGCCGATCCGGGTAAAGGCATATCAGCTAATTATGACCTCAGATGTGATGACTCAGGTTAAGGAGTTTCAAGACGAGGCTTTGAAAGAAGATCGTCTTAACTCCGAAAGGATGAGAGGTCTAGTTACGGAATTGGGTGAGAACACTCTTGGTGTTAAGACTCGATTTGGACGAATGTGGATTCCTCGATACGGGGATCTACGTGGTAGAATTATGGACGAGGCCCATAAGACCCGATACTCCATTCACCCCGGTGCTACCAAAATGTACCACGATATGAAGAAAGACTATTGGTGGCCGGGTATGAAACGCGACGTAGTGGAGTACGTAAGTAAGTGCTTGACTTGCTTACAAGTGAAGGCGGAACACCAGAAGCCCTACGGGAAGATCCAACCGTTGGATATACCCGAGTGGAAGTGGGAACACATCACCATGGATTTCATCACGAAGTTACCACGTACCCCTAAAGGGTATGATGCCATATGGGTGATAGTGGACCGTTTGACAAAGAGTGCCCACTTCCTACTGATCCGCGAGACGTACTCATCTGAGAGATTGGCGGATCTGTTCATCAAAGAAATTGTAGCTCGTCATGGTGTACCGGTGTCTATTGTGTCTGATCGTGACACCCGGTTTATCTCCATGTTTTGGAAAAGATTTCATGATGCAATGGGGACGAGGCTACACATTAGTACAGCATATCACCCTCAGACAGACGGTCAGTCTGAGAGGACGATCCAAACACTCGAGGACATGCTTCGGGCGTGTGTGATCGATTTTGGAGGAAGTTGGGACAACCACCTGCCGTTAGCAGAATTCTCGTACAACAACAGTTATCACGCCAGCATTGGCATGCTACCTTACGAGATGCTATACGGTAGGAGATGTAGGACGCCCGTGTGCTGGGGAGACATTGGGCAGAAAGAGTTGGGAGGTGTCGTGGTAATCGAAGTTACGACTGAGAAGTTGGAAAAGATCAAGGCCTTCATGAAGGCGGCGAAAGATAGGCAAAAGTCGTATGCTGACAAGAGGCGAAGACCGATAGAGTTCAAGGTTGGTGACCGAGTCATGTTGAATGTCTCGCCCTGGAAGGGAATCATTAGATTCAGGAAACGAGGTAAGCTAAGCCCGAGGTACATAGGACCTTTCCGAATTATTGCACGAGTAGGAGAGGTGGCCTATCGACTTGAATTGCCAGATGAGTTAAGTGGAATTCATCCCACATTCCATGTATCTCATCTGAGGAAGTGCTTAGCTGATGAAGACATGGTTGTACCACTGGAGGATATTGAAGTAGACGAAATGCTCAACTACGTGGAGCAACCAGTGGCAATCATTGATCGTAAGGAGAAGAGGTTAAGGAATAAAGTGGTTCCTCTTGTGCGTGTACAGTGGAAGCACAGGAAGGGATCCGAGTCTACGTGGGAGACTGAAGAAGAGATGAGACAACATTACCCACATATGTTTGAGGAATAACAGGTTTCGGGGACGAAAACTATATAAGGGGGGTGGACTTGTAACACCCGTAATTTCTTATTTAAGAAATTAAAAGAACAAAATAGAAAGAGAAAAGAAAGAAAACAAAAGTCTACTTTTGTTTAAGGACCAAAAGTGCCAAAGGGGCAAACTTTCTATTAATCTTGATAGAAAAGGGTGGTATGGCCGCCCACGTTGTCTGGGTATCCTTTCATTTGATATTTTTAGAGAGAGAGAGAGCAGCAGGAGCAGAAAACTCTCGGGATTTTTGAAGAGAAATCTGAAAACTAGAAGTTTTTGGTAAGAAATCTCGAGTTCTTGAAGTTTTAGATGATTCTAGAACCGTATGCGTGCTTATAAATGTGTCTTGTGTGTTCGGTGGTATGTGTGTGTGTGTTTTAGGTGTTAGAAACAACTGAGAAGTTCAAGGAAGGGATATCAAAACCCGAAGACAAACTAAGGTGAGTTTCTAGACCCCTTTTTACCTGTTTTAAACGTTTTGGGGCTGGAAAATGCATGTAAGTATGGTTTATAAAAATTTGGGTTTTATACCCGTATGATTTGAATGTATGAATGTATGTGTTTATGTTAAGTTTTGCCTAGAATCATGTGAGCATGTTTAGAACTAGGCATTATGATGTTTGGGACTTGAAATATGATTTAGACACATGAACAGGTTACAAATATGTCTGAAATTTGGATTTAGAATAATTAAGTACAAGTTGATGAGTCCAATAGTGCTTATACGCCCAAAGAAGTGCCTTAGAAATAGGCTAAGTGGGGTAATGTGTCCAAGCCTGTAATATGTCCAATAGTCCTAAAACGACCAGACTCATAAGTCTGAAAGTTTGCTAAGTATGGGGACTTATAAGTCGCAACAAGACTCATGAGTCCCACAGTACCCATGAGTCTGAAAACTAAGTAAAAAGGTGAAAAGTCTGAATTCTGGTCGTATGACCAGAAAATTTTTTCTAAGTATGGGTTGGTACGACCAACAGGGCTAATACGACCAACAGGGGTCATATGCCCAGCAGTGCCCATACGCCCAGAGCCGAAATTTTTCTAAGTGTAGCTGATGAGTCTGACAGTGGTGAAACGCCTAGAACAGAGCTCATACGCCCAAGTACTTAGACTTTTTAACAAAGTTTATTGGAGTCCGTGCAGTAGGGTTTCACAGGGACGTTGACTGGGACTTTATTGAATGCAAATGATTATGTTGAATATAATAATACCCCTTTCTTAATATTTTAATTAATGTTATGATTAGGGCAGATATGGGGATTAATATTAATATGATTATTAATATTATCAGTGCTATTATTATTAATATGTTTATTAATAATAATATTGTATGACCCTACGTGTAATGATCATGATCAAGACAGGAATTATTATCATTAATAAAGTGGAAGATTAATGGTAATAGAAAGTGGAATGTAAATGAATAAACAAAAGTCTTGATTGATAATGGGTGAGCAACTTGGTGTTGCAAAAGCCCGCAGAAGGCTTACAATCTTTGAGATTGATAATGGGTGAGCAACTTGGTGTTGCAAAAGCCCGCAGAAGGCTTACAATCGTTGAGATTGATAATGGGTGAGCAACTTGGTGTTGCAAAAGCCCGCAGAAGGCTTACAATCTTTGAGATTGATAATGGGTGAGCAACTTGGTGTTGCAAAAGCCCGCAGAAGCCTTGCAATCCTTGAGATTGCTAATGGGTGAGCAACTTGGTGTTGCAAAAGCCCGCAGAAGCCTTGCAATCCTTGAGATTGCTAATGGGTGAGCAACTTGGTGTTGCAAAGCCCGCAGAAGCCTTGCAATCTTTGAGATTGCTAATGGGTGAGCAACTTGGTGTTGCAAAAGCCCGCAGAAGACTTACAACCTGTGAGGTTGG
The DNA here is from genome assembly GCA_024085815.1 of Flaveria linearis. NCBI lineage: Eukaryota > Viridiplantae > Streptophyta > Magnoliopsida > Asterales > Asteraceae > Flaveria > Flaveria linearis. The sequence continues at coordinate 46,423,466 of CM044014.1, read as the reverse complement.
AAATGGGTGAGTGACTCGGTGTCACAACAGACCCAAAAGTCTTGAGATCCTTGAGATCGTTAATGGTTGAGCAACTATGTGTTGCAAAAGACCGGGAGAAGAATGATAAAAGTACGAATTGAACGATGGTGAAGATAATAAAAAATACTACCTATCTGTACGTACGATGTATGATCACCTAAGAAGATGAGGAACGGTTTTGAATGAAAAATAAAGTATTTAAATTATAAATCTAGAACTCACTCAGCAACGCTGACTTATATGTATTTTCCAGTTGGCAGGTGACAGGTTGCTGAGTATGGCACACAGGGGTGGCTACTTGGCGGGCAAGACTGACATCCATTATGTTTTGACGATACTGTTGTTTTGTAATTCATGCAATTAAATATTTTGTGACTTATGAACTAAAATGTATTGCTCAACAACAGTGTTTTGAATGAATGGATGGTTTTTGTTAAAATAATTCCGCTGCTTAAAATTATATTAGGAATGTTTTATGCTGTGAATGACCAACTGTGAGGTGCCCGGGAAGGCGGCCTTACAAGTTGGTATCAGAGCTAAAGTTTAAGTGAATTGGGTAAAATTTTTCAAAAATAAACCTCAACTTAAACTGAGAATGGGACGGAAAGAGGGATGTCAGCCCGAGTAGCCATGTGCCATCAGGTATTGTTTTCTTAAAAGTTAACCAGACTTATGTGTGTGTGCTATATGGACTATGTGTTCTTAGTAGATTCAGGTCCTGATGTAGTCAAGATAGGGAATGCTTCGGGTGTGAAAAGTAAAGTAAGTGGCTAATCACAACTAGCCACTGTAATTAGGGACTTACTATACTTGACATAAACTGAGCTGCTTCCTTGAATGACTGTTTTAGTGTTTGAATCTTATAGTGCATAGGAAAATGGCTGGGAAGAAACCTACCAAAGCTGCTAGAGGTAGAGGTCGTCCGCGTACGACTAGGAACAGTACTAAAGCTCCAGAGACGACCCCCGTGAACCCTGAGGTTCCTGATAGGAACGAAGAAACTGAGAATGCGAGCCTGAATGCCTCAGCTAGGGAGGCGATTGCTGATGAGGTACACCAAGTCCTGCAGGCAGTTATGCCATCTGTGGTGACGGATGTTATTCGTGCTGTAAGGAATGAGGAGAGAAAAGAGAAGGAGGATAGAAGAGGGTCAACTGGGAAGGAAAGCAAGGGAGGAGAGGAACGACCGGATCCAAAGATAGTAGTATCTGATGAAGAGGAAGATGATGTGGTAGGGGTGACAACCAAGGGATGCAATTACGGGGCATTCCAGAGGTGCAGGCCCCCGACTTTTGACGGGAATGGTAATGCTGCTGCGGCCCACCGTTGGATAAGGCAGATGGAGGCGGTGCTTGAGATCAGCGAGTGCCGGGAGGATCAAAAGGTGATGTTTGCCACCCACTCCTTTACTGACTCAGCACTATGTTGGTGGGACAATATTGTCCAAGCTGAGGGTAGTAGGGCTATAGGCAAGATGAAGTGGCCCGAATTGAAGAAGCTGGTAATTGAGGAATTCTGTCCTCACAGGGAACATGATAAGATTGAGAGAGAATTCCTGCAACTCGAGGCGGGAACCATGAGCCACCAGCAATACACTGCCAAGTTCAATGAGATGGCGAGGCTGGTGCCAGATCAAGTGACACCGGTATCTCGGAAGATTAACCGGTACATTCAGGGACTGCCAGCCGACATTCGTAGGCACTTGATTGATGCCGGCCAAGCACGTTTAGGTCGGCAGTGGATCTGGCTGGCAGACTCTACGATGAAAGGGAAGTGATAGTGGTGGAGTCAAGGAAATCCGGTGGTGCTGACCGGAATTGGAACGGGAAGCGGTTCGGGCGTGGTGGCTCTACCCCGAACAACAAAAGGATGAGAGGGGATGACCGTAGGGTGGGGTCATCAAGCTCAGGGCACAAAAGGTGTGGCAAGTGCGGGAAGGAGCACACGGGGGAGTGCAGAATGGAGTCCAAGGTGTGCTACAGGTGCGGGAAGCTGGGCCACATCTCGAGGGACTGTAAAGATTTGAGGTGTTACACCTGCGGTGAGGCGGGTCATATGAGCAAAGACTGCAGGAAGCAGAGGGTGGAGAGTTCCGAGGCAAAAAAGACGGATTTGCATATCACGTATATGCTTCCACACTGTTGTTAATTTCATTTATGTTCCTCTGAATGAAGTCAAATGTTTATTTTTAAATTCATATTGTTTCGTTCGATATGACTGTGTTTGAGATCCTGGTATGTCACCCGCCTAACGGTAAAACCCTGTTTGTGGAAATTAAGGGTGTGACAGATTGGTATTAGAGCCACAGGTTATAGAGAACTAGGATTGCATTGCATCTAGACTATAGCCTTAGACACAACACTAGTATCACACAAACACTCTTACATGATTGCAACTGTTGTACGAACAACCTCCCGGCATACTAACATTACATTGCTGAACAAGCATAACATTATCCGTGTGACACATGTATCATTATTGGCTAACAGAGGGGCGAAGAATCCTGCTCGCTCACTTCCAACATTTACACTTGATTCTTCACTCTCGGAGTTGAAGCAACGACGAATTAAACCTAACATTTCCTCATTGGAACACAAAAACCTTTCTAACTCGCACGACTAGCCTAACGATGACAAACAAAGAGAACAACACCTCACTCTTCCAACTCTTTCACACTTGTTACCATTTCCAACATATCATCTTCTACACTAGTCTGAGCAGTAAACGAGGGACAACTAAGATATTCAAAGTCTATCAGAGAATCGGACTTAGACATTTAAACGCCTAGAACTTCAAAGGGAAAAGGGCCAAATTGTCTTGATTCCCCGTTCTTATCTTAACCGAATCCATTGTACAACCATAGTACAACCTTAGTTATTTGACCCTTGGTATAACAAATATATCTTTGATACCTCTATTATTGATAACACTCGGTACTTGACAAGGTATGTTATCTCGAATAGGAGGAACCATGAGTGACCATGCAAAGCAAATTAGAATCACGGGTGCACACGTAATTGTAATTTGTCGTGCATGAGAATTCTGGCAACTCTATTGAGTGATAACGGACATGATCAGTACAAATTTTCATTTCCATACTTGGAGACATGGGGTCTCGGTTCTCATAAAGCTTCACTATTGATATGCAAACAAATCCATCATTCCTACTAGTATGATACAATTTATTATTATGAATAATTATTATCCGATTAGTGACTGATATGTATTGTGAATTGAAGAAATCATGTCTGGAAGAAGAGCTGGACGCTCGGGTGGACGAGGAACCATCAACATGGCTTAAGCTGAGTTGAATGCTATCATCAATGAGGGTGCTGCTGATGCGCTCGCAGCCTACGAACAGGCCCGCTATCAGAACCAGAACAACCAGAATCTTAATCAAGGAGGTCTAACAGTCTGTACCTTCAAGATATTTATGGATTGTAAGCCTCACTCTTTCAGTGGTTCTGAGGGTGCTGTCACACTGCTTCGCTGGCTGGGGAAGCTCGAGTCAGTGTTCGCCATGTGCAACTGTCCTGCTAGAAGTCGTGTCAAGTACGCCTCTAGCACACTGGAAGGACCAGCTTTGACATGGTGGAACTCATAGGTCCAGACCTTAGGACTTGATGCTGCTAACGGTATGCCTTGGGATGATTTCATGATACTGATGAAGGAAGAATACTGCCCGAGGAATGAAGTCCAGGAGCTGAAAAGTGAATTTTGTAATCTGAAAATGATTGGCTTTGAAATTGAGGAATACACGACTCGTTCACACGAGTTGGCTGCTTTATGTCCTCAGATGGTGACCCCGGCCTACAAACGGATTGAGAAGTACATTGATGGTCTAGCTCCTCAAATCCAAGCTAGTGTTATGGCTGCTGATCCTGTCACTATTCAGCAGGCTATCCGACTAGCTCACAAACTCACTGATCAGGTAATGGCACAGGGTACTTTGCCTAAACATGGCGTTGCTTCTGGTTCATCTGATCATAAAAGGAAATGGGATGGTAACCACAGCAAGTCTTCAAGCTCCAATAACACCCAGTAACAACAGACCAAAAGTTTGACTCATCAAGAAGCTTCACCAACAACAATCAGAACAACAACAACAACAATGGTCAGGGATCGAGCAACTATACGGGCAAGTATCCGAAGTGTAACCGGTGCAACTTCCGTCATCATGGCCAGTGTGATCGACTCCGTTGTCAAAGGTGTGGAAAGATAGGTCATGCTGCTAAAGACTGTAGGGGTGAACTGATGACTCAGCAACAACCCTAATAACAATGCCAGGGCGGAGTGACTAGAGGCTGTTATGAGTGTGGCAAGGAGGGCCACTATAGGAAGGATTGCCCATAGCTGAAGAGTGGAAAAAAGGGCAACAATGGAAGCAATGCTAAAGGTCGTGCTTTTGTGATTGGTTCTGGCGAGGCAAGGAATGATCAGAATGTAGTTACTAGTACGTTTCCGCTGAATGGTTGTTTTGCTTCTATACTATTTGATACCGGCGCCGACAAGAGTTTTGTTTCCAACAAGTTCATTAACTTCTTAGATGTAACCTTAGCTGATGTGGAGCCTAGTTACACTGTAGAATTAGCTGACGGGAAACTAATCGAGGCAACTCACATCATTAAGGGATGCAAGCTAGGATTATGTGGTCATGAGTCAGATATAGATCTGATGCTTGTCACACTTGGTAGCTTCGATGTAGTGGTTAGAATGGACTAGTTGTCCAAGAATCAAGCTGAGATCATCTGTGGTGAGAAAGTCGTTCGTGTACCACTTCCTAGCGGTGAAATTTTGTCAGTTCAGGGCGAAAGGAGTGCTACGGTCTCGGAAATCATATCCTACATGAAAGCCCAGAAGTGTTTGCGTAAGGGTCATACCGCTTTCCTTGCTATGGTCACTGAAAAAGAAACTGAGGAAAAGAAATTTGAAGATATCCCTGTTGTACGCGATTATCCCGAGGTTTTCCCTGAAGACCTACCTGGTCTCCCACCGCATCGCCAAGTCGAGTTCCAGATTGATTTGGTACCTGGAGCCACACCTATCACGAGAGCACCGTACAGATTAGCTCCAACAGAACTACAATAGCTGTCTACGCAATTGCAGGAACTATTGGATAAAGGGTTCATCACGCCTAGCTCATCATCGTGGGAAGCCCCAGTCCTGTTTGTCAAGAAGAAGGACGGAACCTCTCGTATGTGTATCAATTATAGGTAATTGAACAAAGCAACGGTTAAGAATCGTTATCCCCTCCCACGCATCGATGACTTGTTCGGTCAACTTCAAGGGTCGAGTTTCTATTCCAAGATAGATCTGAGGTCAGGTTATCATCAACTAAAGATTCGAGATGAAGACATTTCAAAGACTGCTTTCAGAACTAGGTATGGCCACTAAGAGTTTTTGTTTATGCCATTCGGGTTGACCAATGCGCTAGTGGTTTGCATGGACCTCATGAACCGAGTGTGCAAACCTTATTTGGACAAGTTCGTCATTGTCTTCATCGATGACATCCTTATCTATTCAAGGGATAAGGAAGAACATGAGGAGCACCTTAGGCTGATTCTGGAGCAGCTGAAACGAGAACAATTGTACGCTAAATTTTCAAAGTGTGACTTCTGGATACGAGAGGTCCATTTCTTGGGTCATGTGGTCAATGAGAATGGGATACATGTTGACCCAGCAAAGATAGAAGCCATCAAGAACTGGGCTACGCCTAAGACTCCGACCGAGGTACGACAGTTTCTCGGGTTGGCTGGCTATTATCGACGGTTCATCGAAGGGTTTTCAAAGATTGCTCAACCTCTCACCGCATTAACTCATAAAGGCACTACGTACAGTTGGGGTGACAAACAAGAATCCGCATTTCAGGTTCTGAAGCAGAAACTCTGTACGGCACCGATTCTATCCCTGCCTGAGGGAACAGATGATTTTGTAGTTTACTGTGATGCCTCTATTCAAGGCCTCGGTTGCGTGCTAATGCAACGTAATAAGGTGATTGCTTATGCATCCCGACAATTGAAGGTTCATGAGAAAAACTACACGACACATGACCTAGAGTTGGGAGCAGTTGTGTTTGCACTCAAGATATGGAGACACTACTTGTACGGTACCAAGTGCACCATTTACACCGATCACAAGTGCGTCCAGCACATCTTTGAACAGAAGGAGCTGAACATGAGACAACGTCGTTGGGTCGAGTTGTTGAACGACTACGATTGTGCAATCAAGTATCATTCGGGCAAGGATAATGTAGTAGCAGATGCCTTAAGTCGAAAGGAGACACCTAAGCCAAGACGAGTTCGAGCATTACAACTCACCATTCACACTGGATTACCCGATCAAATACGTAATGCTCAACTTGAGGCATTAAAAGACGAAAACATGAAAGCCGAATCGCTACGAGGCATGGAGAAGCAACTGGAAACCAAATCTGACGGAATCCGTTACTTCGTGGACCGAACATGGGTTCCCTTGTATGGAGACCTACGAGAGCTAGTAATGGACGAAGCTCACAAGTCACGATATTCTATTCATCCGGGTTCAGACAAGATGTATCACGATCTAAAAGTCCTTTACTGGTGGCCGAACATGAAAGCTGACATTGCCACATATGTAAGCAGGTGCTTAACCTGTTCTAAGGTTAAGGTAGAGTATGAGAGACAATCTACTTTACTCCAACAGCCAGAAATACCAGTGAGGAAGTGGGAATAGATATCAATGGATTTCATCACAAACTGCCAAAAACTCCCAGCGGATGCGATACCATTTGGGTGATCATAGATCGTTTGATGAAATCCGCACACTTCTTACCAATTAGAGAGACCGATAGAATGGAGAAGTTAACACGCATTTACCTAAGGGAAATAGTCTCATGGCACGGTGTGCCAATTTCCATTATCTCTGATCATGACGCTCGATTCACTTCATATTACTGGCAATCATTACAACGAGCATTGGGTACGCGGTTAGACATGAGTACGGCATATCATCCCCAAACTGATGGCCAAATTGAGCGTACGATCCAGACATTAGAAGACATGTTACACGCCTGCGTGATAGATTTTGGCAGCAGTTGGGAAACTCACTTACCGCTAGTTGAGTTTTCTTACAACAATAGCTATCACACATCGATCAAAGCTGCTCTATTTGAGGCATTGTATGGGCGTAAGTGCCGATCACCTATTTGTTGGGTGGAAGTTGGAGAAAGTCAACTTACTGGCCCCGAACTTGTGCACGAGACGATTGAGAAGATCGTTCAGATCCGTAATCGTATGGCAGCAGCACGTGACCGACAGAAGAGTTACGCTGACAAGCGTCGCCGACCATTGGAATTTCAAATAGGTGACAAGGTGCTTTTGAAAGTGTCACCTTGTAAGGGCATGATTTGTTTTGGAAGACGTGGGTAACTAAGCCCCAGATATGTGGGACCGTTTGAGATTGTCAAACGGGTCGGCCCCGTGGCCTATCAGCTGAACCTACCCGAAGAACTTAGTGGGGTACATGATGTGTTCCATGTTTCAAATCTAAGGAAATACCTTGCAGACGAGATTCTTATCGTTCCGTTAGACGAGATACATGTGGATGAACAACTACGTTTCATCAAGGAACCGGTGGAAGTCATGGACCGAGAGGTCAAGACACTCAAACATAGTCGTATCCCTATCATCAAAGTCTGTTGGAACTCAAAGCATGGACCAGAGTTTACCTGGGAACGCGAGGATCAGATGAAGAAGAAGTATCCGCAACTGTTCCAGAATCGGGCATCTACCTCTTAAGATACGCAGAAACTCTATTCGACATACGTTACAAACCGTTAAGCCTTGTATCCCCCGTTGAACCTCGTAACATGATGTTCTAATTTTCAGGACGAAAATTCCTGCAACAAGGGGATAATATGACACACCGTAATTTCAGGTTAGCACCATTCAGACTGTTGTCGTTATCATGTTACATTCTCGTTACTACCCAAAACTTATACAAGCATCGCCACCGACATCGTTAAATAAATTATGCTATATAATACTAACATTGGTGTTGTAAAGGATTCAAATAATAGGGATTACTTAAGGAATCCTCTTAATTAACATAGCTCGCCCATTTACGTCGTTATCAACCGAAACAAATTTGGGAACTCGGGGACTAAGTGCGAGGACCAAACGTGACAAATTGCCAAACTAGGGCTGGGTATATAAACCCCTTACCAGCCCTAACTTTCAGTTCCACTCCATTTTATTCATCTTTTTGACCATCTCCTCCTCCACCTCTCTACCACCTCCTAGCACCAACAATCACCTCGTTTGAGCTCGTTTTCACCGGGGAAATCGTAGCTACAGCTGGGTTAACACATTTACAGTAGGTAGGCGACCTCGGTCGTCCATTTTTACTGCGTTTCACTTCTGCGAATTTGGGGTTTCGGGTGCTCGGGTTCAACCCGAATGCATGTGGTCATGTGGGTGCGTGTGAAGTCCATCTGCATGTTTGTTTTACTTAGACATGTTAGGAAAGTGTTTCTGGAAGTCCTTGACGTGTGAAAACTGTGCACGGAACATCCAAAGGCTGTTCAGCCCCACCAGCAGTCGCGATCTGCTGCAGTTCGCGACCGTGCCAGTCGTGCGACTGAGCCGTACGACTGGGTATGTCGAAAGACTGAGTGGTGAGAATGGGGTGAGTCGTGCGATTGAATGCATACGATTGAGGGTGTGTGCAATTGAGTCAATCGGATGAATGTGTGCGACTGTGTATCGCACGACTGAAGGTCCAATCGTACGAATGAAGGTTCAGTCGTGCGAATGGCCGTTGAGTCATGAGAATGGGTGATGTGTGGTACGACTGAATGCTGAGTCGCACGAATGAGGGTTCAATCGTACAAGTGAAGCTGATTCGTACGATTGAAGGCCCATTCGTGCGGATGAAGTGTCCAGTTGTGCGTCTAGTCCTGTTATGCGATTGGAGTCATTGTGAGTGAATTCTTCTTATGTGCGGTGTGCCTATCGTGTGATGATAAGGTAACATCAATAAAGTGTCATTGCTTGACCACAAAGAATAAAGTCAACGCTATCAACAAGCACATACTTTTTCAATATAAAATAATCTAACCGTTTACAATTATCGACAACCCATCTGGGATCTACATAAGGTCTGATATGTGTATGCCTGCTTTTGTGTGTGTCACCCACGACCGAACCAATGCGACCCGACCCGACTAAACATTTCTATTAACACTAGACACAACATTAACGCTTAGCATAACTGTCAATAGGTGTTTGACAGTTCATTGTAAACAACACTTGGGAGGCTTTCATCCTACATACTTACTACATAATCTGTGAGTCTTTAGGGCCCCTATTTTACTTTCTTTCCTTTTGGGGGAGAAAACATGCAAACAGATTTACATTAATTGTTTTAGTATTATTGATATCGCTTGTTACGTTAGTGCAAACACACATAACAGTCATGACACTCTCTAACCGTTAGTAATGTGTAGCAAGGTAATTCTGAGTAGTACTACTAGGTCTGACAAACCCCACCCAGGCTAGTCACGCTAGCTTGATTGGAGGTCAAACGGGTGCATTATTGACCTAACATTTGTCACTGTCTGGTGAGACGTGACGGGGATACAACAACATATACGAAACGCAAACAGTCAGCTTCGGTTCGAAACGCTAAGTAACATGATCATAGGCTAGCTACCTAACGATATGCTTTATATACTAAACCATTGAAACGCTTTCTGACACATCTCTAGTTGATTAAACCTTTGAACTCACCAACTTTATGTTGACACATTTTAGCATGTTTTCTCAGGTCACAGGAACGCATAAGTTCATGATGCATGCTTCAGGAACGCACTCAGGACATGCATTCATCGATCTTATTTTCTTGCATTGAACATTTTGTTTAGACTTGGCACTTGTAACTTTTATGTAATGGATTTACATATCATGTCTACGCTTCCACACTGTTATTAATTTCATTTATGTTCCTCTGAATGAAGTCAAATGTTTATTTTTAAATTCATATAGTGTCGTTCGATATGACTGTGTCTGAGATCCTGGTATGTCACACGCCTAACGGTAAAACCCCGTTTGTGGAAATTGAGTGTGTGACATGGCGGCAACCCAGGCAACTCCTCAGGAAACACTTCTGGATAGTCGCGCAATATCGGTATTTCCTCTAGCTTCTTCTCCTCGGCTCTCGTGTCGATTACATTGGCTATAAAAGCTGCGCATCCTTTCCTTAAATACTTTTATGCCTTCATCATATTCACAATCTTTAATGGAGCACTTTCATCACCTTGAATCTCTAATGGCTCTCCATTATCGAGGGAAACTTGACTACTTTCTCAAGACATACGATTTCAGCATGATTCTTCGATAGCCAATCCATCCCTATTACAACATCAAAACTTCCCAATTCTACAGGAAAAAGGTCAATTCTAAATGTGTGGTCTTCTAAGAGTATAGTACAATCCCTATACACCTCGTTAGTTTCTATCAATTTCCCATTAGCTAACTTAATCGAGTACTTCTTATTCAACTTACTAGATTGTGAGTCAAGGAAAGACTCGAAGTTTCTAGAAAGAAAACTTCTATCGGCTCCAGTGTCGAATAATACGTAAGCATAACGGTTATTAACTAGAAATGTACCGGTGACAACGGAGGGATCTTCACGAGCCTTCTTCGCCTCCATCACGAATGCTCTGCCACGGGCTTCATGTTCCTTCAACTTAGGACATTCCTTCTTAAAGTGTCCAAACACTCCACATTCATAGCAACCTTGGTTCTGACCTTCTTTCCTCTCATCCAACTTTACCCGACAATTTCTTATTCGGTGTCCAAACTTTCCACAGCGTTCACATACGTTGCAGGGGCCAGTATGGTAGTATTTGCATTTGTTGCACTTAGGGCTAGGTCCTTGGTTTCTTTTTGCTTCATTAGCAGTATACATCCTGCCAGAGCCTCTCTTCTTTAGAAGAAAGTTTACAGAACGACTTCCTGAACCTTCGGACCATTTCCTATTTCCAGAATAAACTGACTTTTGCTTCTCCATTGGACTCTCACAAATTTTCATTGGCTTCTTCCCTGTGCTCGCTTTCTTTAACGTTCCCATTCGTACAGCATCATCGGTCAGGGTATGTGCTAGCTGCACTGCTTCATGGTAAGTAGTAGGTTTGAGGATGTCACCATGCTACGAATCTAAGGCACCAATCCCCAAATGTAGCGTTCGATTCTCTTGTACTAAGGGGTTACGAGATGGGGTACAATTCTTGCCATTTCATTGAATAGTGTAGTGTATCCATGAACATCTGCTCCTTCCATTGAGAGGTTCCAAAACTTAACTTCAACCTTTCGAATCTCATTATGCTGACAGTATTCCTTCATCAACAAAGCTTTGAATTCGTCCTAAGTGAGTGCATAGGCAGGCACCTCACCTAAAGCCTGGATTTGTGCATTCCACCAAGTTAATGCCTCATCTTGGAGTGAACTTGTTGCATACTTCACGTGCTGAGCTGGTGTACAGTTGCTGCATCATAACTGCTACCATTTTCTCTATCCAGCGGAGAACACCAACTGGTCCTTCTGTCCCAGCAAAATTCTTCGGCTGGCATGCTTGGAAGGTCTTGTAGCTGCATCCTTCATTTTGGTTCCCTTGATTTGCATTATGTTGGGCGATGGCAGCTTGAACGTGTTGCGCAATCAATTGAGCTAATTCCTCAGCAGTTTGTGGAAGTGGGTTTCTGTGGGTTTCCCGTCTTGGAGCCATGGTTTTTCTTTTATAACACAACAATCATAATGTAAGTGTGTCGATATATCACGCAATATCCGAATCAGCCGTGTATGTAAGCAAAAAATTTAACCATAACGTCATAACATAACCATTCATCACATTTCATTCATCCAAAAATTAACCGAAAAACCAAATGTTACTTGTTTTTCATCAAATGCCAAAAGAACATCTTGGCCCAACCAAAATACTAGGGCGGTCAAATGCCATCCTCTAACAAGTACATGTTTTTACGCAAGTTAATAAATTGTTTCACGCAAAAATTACAATGATGAAATGAAATAGACAAATTGGAAATAAGACAATCATGGGAATCTGTGCCTAGCTTCTGGATAGCACACGCCAAAATAGACTCCCGAACGTGCAGCAACCATAAGAAGTAGAACGCAAACTACCATGAGTGGCATGGTAACCCTTACATGCTGCTCCATCTCGCGCACACGACGTTCCGCATCTACCTCTCTAGCTCTTGTGGCATACAACCTCATCTTGGTCACATCAGCTGTCAGTATCACGTCCTGGATCTTGGCTTCAGCAGTTATCAACTTTCTCTGCATCTCGAGCATCTTCTCCTCCAATGGTTGGATCCTGTGATGCATTTGCGCCTATGCATCATCATCCACTACCTTCTCTTCTTCTAACGTACCCAGTCTACCATCTAGCTCATCTAACCTGTCATCACTTGTAAGGCCCTCCTTTCCAGGCGGACCTCACAGTTCGTCATTCACAGCAAAACATCGATTTAAAGCAATCATTTACTCATATATGTATAAATATATATTGCAGCGGAAAATACTATAATTTCAATTCATTACAATTAAATGTATATAAACATTGTCTTTAATCTTCAAAACTATTTAAAAGTCTTCTTAAGCTTTTCTCCATCAGGGATGCCAGCCTTTGTGTGCCAAGAAGCTTTCATTCCATGCTCACATCGCATAAGCTCTAATTTTCACCTGTCAACTGATATGCATACAAAAGTTAGCTTCGCTAAGTGAATTCTAGGTTTACTTTGTAAATAAATTTTTGTAAAGGTATTAGCTTTAGCAGTTGAAAATAGTCATCATCTATCAACCGTCAATACACACGGGCTATCACTTTATCGATACTTTATCATTACTTTTCATTTCTCGTTATTTATTACTCTTTTTTATCCGTCAATTCTCTGTCACTATCGGTGCCTAGGCTCGCCTAGGACTTTACCAACACGCCAATTAAGGACTTACTGTCGTACTCGATCAAGCCATTATTGTCATGCCAATTCAGGGCTTACAGACCTGCCTGTTCGAGCATTACTTTATCTACTTTATCCGGGTGAGGGTACAACGAATGCAACCCTTCTTTAGCCATTGCTTGCAAGTCTTTACTTTATCCCTTGCCTGCAGGACTTTACTTGCAAGACTTTACTTTATCCAGGTACACGTTATGGGCCCAATAACTTTTCTTTACGTTTCACTTTCATGTTTAAGTTATACATAATATAACACATCACATTACAAGGCAATTCATTTCTACTAGATCATATCACAATGAGGGAAATTCACTATCAATTCATTATAAACCCCATTTCCCATATAAGATAGTATGTAAAACTTTACTTTAAAAGAACTGACCATAAAAAGTACGTATCTTAGTATGCATACCGCCCCAAAACATTTAAAGCATGTATAAAACAGGGGATCTAGAACTCACCTGAACTTGTCCAAGTAGTTTAAATTCTAAGTCACTTAAGCTCTAGCCTGAATACTCAAGCTGCACGAAAGTTAATATGCAAAAATGACATTTTTTTCATAGTTTCGCCCACAGTTTCGCTGGTAGTTTCACTGCCAGTTTCGCTGGCAGTTTCGCTACCAGTTTTGCTGCGCAGCACTTCTGTCAATTTCACTGGACAGATTCGCTGGCATGAGCGCCCAACTTTCGTTGGAATTTCCTAGTTTCGCAATGTCTAAGGTCAGCCTAAGTACTTAGCGAACTTATCAGCGAAACTGTAGTTTCGCTGTAGCGAAACTGTAGTTTCGCTGGAACCCCTTTAGTTTCGCTGGATAAAGGTTTAGTTTCGCTGGATCGGGGCCTAGTTTCGCTGGATGAACAGAAATTAAGAACCAGCCCGTTTTTAACCTAAAATCTTAACTTTTTACGTCCAAATCCTTGGTTTACCTTCCATGAAACCAGATCTAACCTTTTTACACGTTTTCGTACTTAAAAATTTGACCTTTATGTGTTTCTTTGAACTTTTCAAAACCCCAAAACCCTAGAATCCGGTTTGATCTACAGAGGGCCTTAGAGGTCGATTCTTACCTTGTTTTGTTGCTCTTTCCTTAAGCCTTGATGCTCCAATCACCCAGCTCTTCAATCTTCCAACCTTTCAAGCTCCAAATCTTAAGTTCTTCCCACTTTCTCTCTATACTTTCTCTCTCTATGAATTTGGTGGCTAGGGTTGGAAATGCTAAAGATGGAGCTATTCATGCATTGTTTAAGGGCTGATTAGGGCCCTTAAACCCATAACACATAGCCCATTAGGCTAATTCGGTCCATAGCCCACTAATTCACCTTTTATTTCTTAAATTAACCCTTAAAAGCCCCTTATTATTAAATGGCTTGTTTCGGGAAATTTCGGGGCGTTACAAGTCTCCCCCCTTATTTAGGTTTCGTCCTCGAAACCTGCCTCGTCGTTAAATAGATCGGGGTATTGTTGTCTCATTTCCTCCTCGGATTCCCAGGTGGCATCCGACCCCTTTCGATGTTTCCATTGCACCTTGACTTGCTTGACTATTTTATTTCCCAGTCGTTTCTCCTTCCGATCCGGTATAGCCACTGGTTGCTCTACATAATTCAGCTTCTCGTCCACCTCGATGTCACCTAGAGGTACGACTGCCTCATCCGGTGCTAAACATTTCCTTAAGTGCGACACATGAAAGGTAGGGTGAATCCCACTTAATTCTTCTGGAAGGTCTAGCCTGTAAGCTACATCCCTAACTCGTCCTAGTACCTTGAATGGTCCGATGAACCTGGGACTCAGTTTCCCCCTCTTCCTAAATCGGATGATTCCATTCCATGGTGACACTTTTAGCATTACCCTGTCACCCACGGTGAACTCTATTGGTCTCCTTCTTCTATCGGCGTATGACTTTTGTCTATCCTTTGCAGCCTTCATATACGCCTTGATTTTCTCCAACTTTTCCGTTGTGGCTTCCACGACTTCTAAGCTTCCTAGCTCCTTCTGTCTGACATAACCTCAACAAATAGGAGTTCTGCACCGTCAACCGTACAATAACTCATATGGGGGCATCTTAATACTTGCGTGGTAGCTGTTGTTATAGGAGAACTCTGCTAGTGGCAAATGATCATCCTAGTTACCACCGAATTCGATAACGCATGCCCGAAGCATATCCTCCAGCGTCTGGATCATTCTTTCCGACTGCCCATCAGTCTGCGGGTGGTATGCGGTACTAACATGCAACCTCGCTCCCATTTCTTCATGGAACTTTTTCCAGAACTTTGAGGTGAACCGCGTATCCTTATCTGAAACAATCGATACGGGCATACCATGTCGCTCCACAATTTCTCGGATAAATAGTTCAGCAAGCTTTTCTGAACTAATTGCTTCCTTGATTGGCAGGAAATGCGCACTCTTAGTCAGTCTATCAACTATCACCCATATCGCATTACGGCCTTTTGTCGTGCATGGTAACTTGGTGACGAAGTCCATGGTATCATGTTCCCACTTCCATTCTGGCACTTCTAACGGCTAAACATAACCATAAGGTCTTTGGTGCTCAACCTTCACTTGTAGGCACGTGAGACATTTATTTACATACGCAACCACATCCTCTTCATCCCAGGCCACCAATAATCTTTCTTCATGTCGTGGTACATCTTATTTGCTCCTGGGTGTATTGAGTAGCGGGTTTTGTGCGCTTCATCCATAATCCTTTCTCGCAAGTCACCATGCCTCGAAACCCATATCCTGCCATGAAAGGTCTTAACACCCAAGGTGTTCTCAACCAATTCATCTATTTTTCCCACCATCCTTTCCTTCTTGATTTGTTGTTCTTTTAAAGCGTCCATTTGAGCTTCGCTTATCCTCCTCATAACATTTGAGGTCACCACTAGTTGGCACGCCTTCGCCCGGATCGGTTCATATTCTTCCTTTCGGCTTAGGGCATCGGCTACCACATTCGCCTTACCCGGGTGATAATGGATTTCACAGTCGTAATCCTTTATCACTCCAACCACCTCCTTTGTCTCATATTTAGGTCTTTCTGCTCAAAGAAATATTTTAGACTTTTGTGGTCGGTAAATATGGCGCACTTAGTTCCATACAAATAATGTCTCCATATCTTCAATGCGAACACTACTGCGGCAAGTTCCAAATCATGAACCGGGTAATTAACCTCTGTGTCCTTTAGTTGTCTGGACGTGTAAGCTATAACCTTTCCTTTTGCATTAACACACAGCCTAACCCGCAGTAAGAAGCATCGGAGTATACCGTTAGGTCTTCATCTCCCTCCGGTAGGGTTAGTACAGGAGCTTTGGTTAGTCTATCCTTCAGTTCCTGAACCGCATCTTCCTGTTCTTTTCCCCAGTCGAACACCACATTCTTCCTCGTTAACCTTGTTAATGGAGAAGCTATCTTTGAGAAGTCTTTGATGAAGCTTCTATAATAGCCAGCCAATCCCAAGAAACTACGGATCTCGGATGGCGTCCTTGGGGAATTCCATTGCGTAACTGCTTCAACTTTCGCTGGATCAACCATAACTCCCTCGGAATTTATAATGTGCCCTAAAAACTGCACATCCTGTAGCCAGAAGGCACATTTAGAGAACTTCGCATACAGTTTCTCCCTTCGTAAAGTTTCTAACACCTCGTTGATGTGACAAGCGTGGTCTCCTTCGTTCTTTGAGTATATCAAAATATCGTCAATGAAGACTATCACTGATCAATCCAACATCGGGCAACACATGCGGTTCATTAAGTCCATGAAAGCCGCAGGAGCATTGGTTAGCCCGAAAGACATAACCAGAAACTCATAGTGGCCATAGCGCGTTTGAAAAGCCGTCTTTGGGATATCTTGCTCCCTTACCTTCAGTTGATGATATCCAGATCGGAGATCTATTCGGGAGAACCAGCTTGCCCCTTGCAACTGGTCAAACAGATCATCTATTCTGCGTAGAGGGTATCGATTCTTCACGGTCAGCTTATTCAATTCCCTGTATCTACACACATCCTCATGCTGCCATCCTTCTTCTTTACAAACAACACTGGAGCGCCGCATGGAGAAATGCTGGGCCTAATGAATCCCTTGTCAAGGAGTTCTTGAAGTTGTGACATGAGCTCCTTCATCTCGGACGGGGCTAGGCGGTAGGGTGCTTTGGCAATGGGCTGGGCTCCTGACAGTAAATCAATCTGAAACTCTATCTCCCTATCCGGTGGTACTCCGGGCAGATCCTCCGGGAATACGTCAGGAAAGTCCCGCACCGCTGGTACGTCAGACAAGTCTTTCGCTTTATCTTTAACATCCTTGACATACGCTAGATAAGCTCCGCACCCTCACCTCATACATTTCTCCGCCTTGATCATGGAAATGATCCTTGGGACCTTGCAATCGTTATCACCGTAGATCGTAACCGGACTACCATCTGAGCCATTAATCGGATCATCTTTTGCTGGCATACAATGTTAGTATCATGAGCAGCTAACCAATCCATCCCTAGTACGACATTGAAACCACCTAAGGGCATGGCAAACAATTGTACGGGGAAGTAATGACCTCCTAGTTTAATGTGGCAATCCTCTATCATTCTGACTATTCTAATGGACTTACCATCAGCCGTTTCGACTTCGAAGGCATCATCTATTTCCTTAGTTTGGACATCTAGTGTAGCACAGAAGGGTATAGATACAAAACTCTTACTGGCACCACTATCAAACAATATGGAGGCACAAACATTATTGACAAGGAACGTACCTGACACTACATCCGGGTCTTTTCTTTCCTCCTTCTTGTTCATGGTGAAAGCCCTTGCCTTGAGCTTGGGCTTTCCATCATCCCCTTTGTCATTATCCTTGCTTTTTCCTGAGTTTCCTGGCTTAGCTTTCTTACAATCCCTGCTGTAGTGCCCCGTCTCATGGCAGTTAAAGCACTCGTTCACTTCTGGGCACCCTCTAGCCATGTGACCCGTTTTCCCGCACCGGTAGCACCCAGGGCTACCTATTCGGCACTCTCCGGGATGCCTCCTCCCACACCTTCCACATTCCTTAACTTCCCCGACCCCCTTCACAATCGCTTGTTTTGCATCCACTCTTGCTTTCTTACCTCCCGGTTGGTAGTTACCACTTCCATACCTCTTCCCATTATTATTCCAAACTTTCCTCGTCTCACCCACCGTCACTGGCCTGCGTGATCGTACAACCTTCCACTGAGGTCCACTGCTGACCTAAAAGTACTAGGTCGGGCAGTGACCATGTCCCTACGAATGTCCAGAGGCAACCCTTGTATGTACCTCTTGATCCTCTTGGATTCGAGAGTCACCAAGTCAGGCACCAGACGGGCCATTTCATTGAATTTTGTAGTGTATTCCTGATGTGTCATATTTCCAGCCTCCAAACTCATAAACTCTTGCTCAATCTTGTCAAGCTCTCTTTCTGGCAATACTCCTCTATCACCAACCTCTTCATCTCCGGCCACTTCATCCTCTCAATAGCCTCCTCCCCGTAAGACTCAACGATGTTATCCCACCAACACAGTGCGGGGTCCAAGAGGGAATGGGAAGCAAACTTCACCTTTTGGCTTTCCCGGCACTAGCTGATCTTCAGTACGGCCTCCATTTCCCTGATCCAACGCTGGGCAGTAGCAGCGTTACTAGTGCCATTAAACGTTGGGGGCTTACACCTCTGAAAATCCCCATAGCTGCACCCCTTCGCCCTCTCTTCCGCCTCGAACCATCATGGTTACCCAGACGATCTTGCTCGTCGCTCAACTCCTCAGTCTTGACCGCTCCTTTCTTATCAACCTTCTCTGAAGCCATACTCTTCTTACTGTCGCCCTTAACCTGCTCCACAAATTCCGCAAGCAGAGCACGCATCACTCCAGATAGGACCTGGTGCACCTCTTGGGCAATAGCTTCCTTTACTGTTTCCTTTAGTTTTGCCTGATCAGTGGTAGGCCCCTCAACTCTCGTTTCTAAATCAACCTCCTCCTCCTTAACCGGTTCGTCAACCGGATTTCTGGTTAACCTTTTGGTCGGTTTCGCAGTCTCACTTGCAGTTTCTTTTGCCTTAGTAGGGGGCCTTCCCTAGTGCTTCTCTGGGTGACCATAGCTGGAACTGCTTTCTTTGGTGCCATTCTTTCTACTTCCTATAAGATTTAGAATGTCAACATGGTCTTTCAAGCAGGTTCAGATCACGACAAGTTTGTAATTTTTAATAACAGTGGCCAGTTGTGATTAACTACTTACAGAACTTCTCGTGCCCTAAATTTCCTATCCTGAACCACACTACACTAGAACCTACTATACCTATTCTATGCACATATAAGTCACATAAATTCAGATAGGCATCACAGATAACATTATCATACCCTACCTCGACTCTTAGCATAAATAAGAGGGCACTACCCGCTAGAATAAAACTTATTGTTTACCTCTCGGCATGGAGCTTCTTGGACTGGCATCCTTGACACTTGGTCCCATTATCTGTTTAAGTTTAGGTTTATAAAATAATTTTCCCAATCTCTTAAACATTGGCTCTGATACCAACTTGTAAGGCCCTCCTTTCCAGGGGACCTCACAGTTGGTCATTCACAGCAAAACATCGATTTAAAGCAATCATTTACTCATATATTTAAAATATATATTGCAGCGGAAAATACTGTAATTTCAATTCATTACATTAATATATATAAACATTGTCTTTAATCTTCAAAACTATTTAAAAGTCCTCTTAGCTTTTCTCCATCAGGGATGCCAGCCTTTGCGTGCCAAGAAGCTTTCATTCCATGCTCACATCCCATAAGCTCTAATTTTCACCTGTCAACTGATATGCATACAAAAGTCAGCTTCGCTGAGGGAATTCTAGGTTTACTTTGTAAATAACTTTTTGTAAAGGTATTAGCTTTAGCAGTTGAAAATAGTCATCATCTATCAACCGTCAATACACACGGGCTATCACTTTATCGATACTTTATCATTACTTTTCATTTCTCGTTATTTATTACTCTTCTTTATCCGTCAATTATCTGTCACTATCGGTGCCTAGGCTCGCCTAGGACTTTACCGACGCGCCAATTAAGGACTTATGTCGTACTCGATTAGGCCATTATTGTCATGCCAATTCAGGGCTTACAGACCTGCCTGTTCGAGCATTACTTTATCCACTTTATCCGGGTCAGGGCACAACGAATGCAACCCTCTTTAGCCATTGCTTGCAAGTATTTACTTTATCCCTTGCCTGCAGGACTTTACTTGCAAGACTTTACTTTATCTAGGTACACGTTATAGGCCCATAACTTTTCTTTACGTTTCACTTTCATGTTTAAGTTATACATAATATAACACATCACATTACAAGGCAATTCATTTCTACTAGATCATATCACAATAAGGAAACACACTATCAATTCATTATAAACCCCATTTCCCATATAAGATAGTATGTAAAACTTTACTTTAAAAGAACTGACCATAAAGAGTATGTATCTTAGTATGCATACCGCCCCAAAACATTTAAAGCATGTATAAAATAGGGGATCTAGAACTCACCTGAACTTGTCCAAGTAGTTTAAATTCTAAGTCACTTAAGCTCTAGCCTGAATACTCTAGCTGCACGAAAGTTAATATGCAAAAATGACATTTTTTTCATAGTTTCGCCCACAGTTTCGCTGGTATTTCGCTGTCAGTTTCGCTGGCAGTTTCGCTACCAGTTTCGCTGGGCAGTACTTCTGTCAGTTTCGCTGGACAGATTGGCAGGCGTGAGCGCCCAACTTTCTTTGGAATTTCCTAGTTTCGTAATGTCTAAGGTCAGCCTAAGTACTTAGCGAACTTATCAGCGAAACTGTAGTTTTGCTGTAGCAAAACTGTAGTTTCGCTGGAACCCCTTTAGTTTCGCTGAATAAATTAACAGTTTCGCTGGATAAAGGCTTAGTTTCGCTGGATCGGGGCCTAGTTTCGCTGGATTAACAGAAATTAAGACCAGCCCGTTTTTAACCCAAAATCTTAACTTTTTACGTCCAAATCCTTGGTTTACCTTCCATGAAACCAGATCTAACCTTTTTACACGTTTTCATACGTAAAAATTTGACCTTTATGTGTTTCTCTAACTTTTCAAAACCCCAAAACCCTAGAATCCGGGTTTGATCTACAGAGGGCCTTAGAGGTCGATTCTTACCTTGTTTTGTTGCTCTTTCCTTAAGCCTTGATGCTCCAATCACCCAGCTCTTCAATCTTCCAACCTTTCAAGCTCCAAATCTTGAGTTCTTCCCACTTTCTCTCTCTACTTTCTCTCTCTACTACGAATTTGGTGGCTAGGGTTGGAAATGCTAAAGATGGAGCTGTTCATGCATTGTTTAAGGGCTGATTAGGGCCCTTAAACCCATAACACATAGCCATTAGGCTAATTAGGTCCATAGCCCACTAATTCACCTTTTATTTCTTAAATTAACCCTTAAAGCCCATTATTATTAATGCTTGTTCGGGAAATTTCGGGCATTACATCACTAGCTTCGCCATTCCTCATCTCCAGCGAGTCATCCTACTCTCTAACCGGACGCACCTAGCAGCTAGTAGAGGCACAGTCCTCTCCATCGGCTGCCTCGTCAGGGGTAATGCTCTCGAGTTAGAAGACTCTCCAACTCTAATCACTGGTATACCCTCTTATCGTGCACCTCTGAACTCGCTCTCCTAACCATTCCCATTTCCTAGCCACATATGGACGTGTCCACTTGAGGGTCGCTCCACAACATATCCTACTATCTCTCCATCTACATCCCTATCAGCATGGGTCCTCTTCTTTGGGGGCAACGCCGTCTTTCATGGAGTGAAATTCATCTTAGGTCCTCCAGGGAATAAACGGAATGACCTATACGACGGACGCATCCCTATAGTACTAGCTCGAATAGGAGTGCTAGCTCTCTTCGTAACTCCACCATAGACAACTCAACCTCCATAACCTCATGTCTACACTCGTCATCACTAAAATCACTGTCAACATAACCATCTCCACTAGACCCATCAATACTAGAATCATTATCCCCAAAACTGCCATCACTATCACTAGAGTCATCAGCACCATCAACATAGAACTACAGGCTCTGTCTCATCTTCGGATGGAGCTTCAATGGGCTCCTCTTCTTCGGACTCCTCGATCCATCCATTCCTGTTGCTAGGATCATTAGCATGAGATGACATAGCGGTGCAAAGGCACTGAGATCGGCATAAAAACTGGAAGTAAGCGATGATCTCTCAACCTACGGGACCTTAGACTCCTGATCCTTATCACTCGGGTTTGTTGACATCTATGACAAAAGGGTAATTATACTAGATTAACATCTTATCCACATATGATCACAAATCATGCAACAACTAGAATATTCCAGAGTCAACTCATATGTAAGCACTTACGCATGCAAACATGTCTCATATGGCATTCAGGTTAAAATGTAAGCACTTACGCATGCAAACAATTTCATCATATAAATTCAAGTTCGATTGTAGCACTTACGCATGCAAACAATTCATCATATGAATTCAAGCTCAATATAGCACTTACGCATGCAAACAACAAACAATAAGTTTAAATCTCACACACATGGTACCTAAAGTATGACATACTTAATTCAGGCAATTTAAATATAATCTTACGTCTACTAAGGGCAAGTGGTATGAACACGCCTTTTTCCCCAAATCCCCAAAACTTTCTGCTTTTATGAAAAGTTATAGTGTAGAAAAAAAATTCTTTTTTTTTAAATCCTTTTCTAGTTCGCTATAACCTTGGCTCTGATACCAACTTCTGTCACACCCCAAAAACGACGTTGAATATCGCAGCGGAATTGTATATGCGTTAGCATGGCGATGACAAACTTGGAAACTAACATGATATATATAGGCAAACGTTAAAACATAAGTTTTAAATTACAAACCGCAGTATTTTAGTCACAACATTCTAAAATAAGACAGTGTTGGAATAAAGTTCAAATTGTTTAACCACGATAATATACAAGGACCGTATTTTTAAATAATAGCCAAAAGATGCCACATCCATGTTTGCCCAAGCCCAGTTCATACCACCATCCATGCTCCTACGTACCTGAAATATATGCTAAAAAAGTCAACATAAAGTTGAGTGAGTTTCACGGGTTTACGAAAACATTACATACAACAGTATCAGATATCATTGACAAACAATGTGGTAAGTTATAAACTAGCTAGGGATACACTAATGATAGTACTGGAGCTATAATCAAACCAAGACACGAAAGCTTTACATAAAGTAAGCAATCCCCACAAAACGAATTCAACATACATTCACTCGCATCCAAAACGCTTGATCAGAGCTACTGATTGCGAGTGCGGGCTGTCAAACCCCAATAGATCTACCATATACACTGTGGCCTAACCCAAGGCTAATGATTATATGGGAAAGGGGGGTATTCATGACGACTCACATGAACCCAATAAAAAAACACCCTTACTCGAGACTATCATACGACACATACGAGTAAGTCATATAATCATGATACAACGAACGAAGCCATGTATTTCTCCCACAATTTATAAAACGATAACAAGTTTAAAGTCCTTAAAACTCACCTTGATCAACGAAATTGAAAGTACTTGCAATTACACCCACGAACATCCAGTCATTCTACTAGTGCCCTAAATACGATAGACAATTATGATCGATACTCAAGTCTTACAAGCAAGTTGTTCATCCAACCTACTAGACTTATATTTATTTTAAGAAATATTTATTTACACGAGTAGTTGGTGATTATACACTCGGTTAAGATCTTAACGAAAACGTGGTTACGCATTACTTAGATAAGTACTATTACAACCAAAATGTGGAATTATAACCAATAACACATAAAACACTCATATATATACATACATTAATCCTAAATCACATGTGAACATAGTCAAGTCATACTACTTGCATACATGCATTATTTAAGCAAAACAACAACTTTCATAAACTAATATCCCAAATTACTAGCTCAAGTGTCCAGTATCATCATGTATCATTAACAATTTGTTAACATACCACATTTCATGAATCAAGCAACTTTAAATCAATTGCCATAAGAGTCTCTAAATCATGGCAATTTACGCATAAGTGGCCATTTAGGCATCATAAACATTTCAAACGCAAATATCACTTTATGAACCAATTGTACCTCATATGGTCGTAAATAATACATACAACAAGTCTGTAAAACTGATTAAACTCAGACCCATTTATGCCTAATCTTCATGCCAAAAGTCAACGTTTTTACGACTAGTTAAGCCTAAAACGTAATATAAGCATCCAATCACCAAGAATCATACATATTATCAAAAATACATTATTGGGACATAAAATATCATCACATTAGTCCTAGTTCCAGATTTCAATAGTTCCTTTTATTCCATACAAAACACCTAGTCTAGCATGCATTTTAACGTAATTTCAACCATAAACATTCAAATCAACCAAATAATGATCCGTCCCCAATCTATCATGTTTTCATGCTACACTATACCCAACTTACTGTTCTAAACTACCATAACAAAACAACTTATGCATGTCAATGATCAAGTCTTATTTATCGTATTTCGCAAGATATGAACCAATACATGCATATATATATATATGACATTCATACACACATTAAATCCATCAATATCATTCAACAAACACTGAAATATTCTGTTCTAAACCATCCGTAACATTATCCATACTTGCATGTTCAATCTAGTCATAAACTTCACTTTTTGCAAGAACAAACACCCAACACACACCTCACTTACACGACACCCATACACACACTTAATCCATGAAAAACTTCATTCAAAATGTCACAATAGATGATCCATAACAGATTTCACACTTTAGTTCACTTGCTGGACGATCCAACAACACAAGGCATTATAAGTAACAATCTAGCACCCAAACATCAACATACACACATACATGCATACGGTCACACATACACACACATGCATACTCAAATACTCCATTTTTTACCATCATTTTCAGATTTCAACCCATCTTTTACTAAATTTATACTTGGATGAACAATCTATAGCTTTTAGGTAGCCATTTTCAAGTAAAACGTAACTAAACGAAAGTTTAAGGATACCTTAGTCTTAGAAAGTTATTCACATGAAAAAGTTGTAAGATGATGTTTTTTCTTCTTTCTTCACCATAAAATAGCTCTCCTTTTTGCTATGAACACTTCCAACTCGGGATTCCAAGCCTTAATCTTCAAGAACTTGAAACGAAAATGATGGGTGATGGTGGTGGGGTGTTGGCCGTAGATAGCAAGAGAAGAGAGGGAGAGTGATTTTTCTTTTGAAATGAAGTAAAGAGAAGTGAAATGAGGGGGAGAGGGCTTTTATAGGGGAGGAGAGGGGAGGGGGTGAGGGGCGGCCGATGCAAAGGAGGGGGAAGGAGGTTAGCCGAACGGTCTTTTTCCATTTTTTTTTCCCGTCTCAACCCAACTTTCAAACCGAACATGTTAAATCCTAATTCCTTGCAAATTCTAGTCCAAAACGACTATTTACATGCCCCATATCTTGGTTTATCATCCACTTGGGCATTTTATTGTGTTTATCCGCTAGATTGAGCCATCTCGTCGCACTAAGGCGCGTAGATGCTGTTATCGGTTTTCTCATTACGATAGTCGTTTCCTCACATAATAACATTAATATTAGTGTAATAAGATTAAATTAGGCCAAATTCTCATTTTACCTATGACGTTAATATTATTTCCCAGTCGTTTCGTAGTGGCGTTTATTTCAGACATTCATCAGTCTCGGGTTTTCATGATCGAACACACAGAAATAGAAACGTAAGCACAAGTAGGACTCTAATAAATCTTTAGATTAGTTTATTTAGTGCTATATATTCTAAAACAAGACTGAGCATACAATCAAGATCTAGGGTTTCTAGGGAAATTACCCAAATCGGGGTTGTCACACAGAGCATCCAATGATGAAAGTCATCTTGGCATAGATGTCTCAGGCATTCGAACTTCAAGAATATGAACAAACTTGTAGTATGAATCATGTTATTGGACTTCCATCCAAGAAGTTTGCAACTACTGATCACTGCTCAGCATGTTTAAAGGGGAAGCAACATATAGCGTCTTATAAGACCACCTGATAAACTCAAATTCCAAACAACTCTAGACGTTGCATACGGACCTTTTTAGACCAACCACATCAAGAGTATTGGAAGAAAATCTTATGGTTTAGTTATCAATGAGGACTATACAATATTTTCATGGGTTTTCTTTTTAAATAATAAATCTAAAACGACTGAATTATTAAAAGAATTCATCATAAAAGTTGAAAATCAATTAGATCAAAAAGTAAAATAATACGATGTGATAATGGTATGGAATTCAAAATGCTAATATTGACATGTTCTGTGCCGAAAAAAAAATCGATCATCAGTTCAGTGCTTCCAGAACTCCGCAACGAAATAGAGTTGTTGAAAGGAAGAATAGAACACTGATGAGGCTGCATGATCCATGTAGCAGATGCAAAAATTCCAATCACTTTCTGGGATAAAGCCGTATCAACTACGTGTTTCGTACAAAATCGATCGTTAATTGTAAAGATAAACTGAAAACTCCATATGAGTTGTTGTTTGTCAGGAAACTAAACATAGATTTTATTAAATCTTTTGGTTGTCTAGTTATGATTTTAAATTCAAGTGATCATTTAGGAAAATTTGAAGCAAAATCTGATATTGGATTTTTCATTGGATATTCATCTGTTTCAAAAGCCTATTGAGTTTATATCTCTAGGACAAATGTTATACGTGAAACATTCAACATTAAATTCCTAGAAAATTCATTTCCATCAGTTTCAAATGGTCCAGCATGGTTATTTGATTTAGATTCATTATCAACTTATTTCAATCTAACTTGTTTGATCAATCTAACTTACTTGATTCTACAGGTAAGAAGAAATCTCAAGGAGATCTTGGTTCTTTCAGTGACGATTTAGATTCTAACGACCCAGATGATTCAAGCCCAGATTACCAATTCTTCTCTTTTTTCATGGATTCAACTATTCGATTTAATGAAAATAATCAATCTCATCAAGATTTAGATCATTCAGTTTCAGAAGATCAAGATGTTTCTCAACCAATTCCTAATGACGGTACTGAATTTGTACAACTTGAGTCGAGAACATCATCCATTTCTGTGATGCAGTTGATTCTGGTAATCTTGACTACTTTATGAACTCACCGACTCAAGTTCCCAATTTCAATCCACATTCTTCAAGCCTATTGCATTAGCTTCCACTTGAATCAAACAAATCTGGATGATCATGTTAAAGGAAGTGAGATTCCAGCATCTCGTATTCACAAGAACCATCCTACATCTCAGATTATTGGTCCTTTGAATGAGACAACAAAGAGAAGCAAATCAGAACAAGCAAATTTTTGCTTATACTCATGTTTTCTTTCTCCAGTTGTTCCTAAAACGTTACCGAAGCGTTAAAGGACATGGTTGGATTGAGGCTATGCAAGAAGAATTATTGCAATCCCACAAACAAAAGTGTGGAATCTTGTGGATTTACCTGAAGGAGAATGCCATAGGCACAAAATGGTTGTTCAGAAACAAAACAGATGATCGAGGCATAGTCATTCAAAATAAAGCGAGACTTGTTGCACAAGGATACACTCAAGAAGATGTATTGTTTATGATAAAGTATTTTTTCTCCAGTTGCAAGACTTGAATCAATTCGTGTCTTCCTGGCTTATGCATCATTCATGAAATTCAAAGTGTATCAAATGGACATTAAAGGTGCATTCTTATGGTCCAATCACCGATTATGTGTATATGAAGCAACCTTCGGGTTTGAAGATTTAGAATTTCCACATCGTGTGTACAAGCTTAGCAATGATTTGTATGGACTTCATCAAGCTCCAAGAATCTGGTATGAAACATTGTCACAACACTTAAGCCAATATGGATACACGCGAGGGAAAATTGATCCAGCTTTAATCATAAAGAAGGATGCTGATGACGTCTTATGTGTACAAGTGTATATTGATGATATCATAATTGTTCTGCAAGTCCAAAATTATGCAATATTGAAAGAAATAATGAAGTCTCGATTTCAAATGAGTTCTATGGGAGAATCAATTTCTTTCTTGGACTTCAAGTTTAGCAATCTGCAGATGGTATTTTCATCAATCAAGAAAAGTTTTTTGACAAGCTCTTGAAGAAATTTAAACTGCAAGATTAATAGTCCATTAGAACTCCAGCTGATGTAAACTCGAAGATTGAGCCTGATCCGAAATGAAAATCTGTTGACCAAACCTTATACAAATCTATGATTGGTTCGTTGATGTATCTTACTGCATCTAGACTAGACATAATGTATGTTGTTTGTGATGGGGTTTAACATGTTTATCAAAGTTCATATATGCTTATATATATGAAAAACGCAGCGGAATATATGTTTTAAAACATGTTATCAAATTAATTGTTAAACCATTTTAACAAACAACCCCAACCCATGGATCTTTATACAATGCATACAATAATAAAACATAAGATAGTCAAGAATCTACAACCTTTGTAGCTTCCTAAAACCGAAGATATGAGCTGTGAATGATGAATTCGTGACTGAGTTTCCAACCAAGAAAACCTCAAGGAGTGATACCCCAAGCTTGTACAAACACCTTGCTTTGCTAGGCTTTGAACACCAACTTGTATTCCCCTCTTTCTTGCGTGAATCTTCAGCCAAGAACCTTTCTTTTGAAGCTGAAAAATTCGTTTCTATGAAGCTGAAAATCAGTTTCTTTTCTTCAAAAACC
The DNA here is from genome assembly GCA_024085815.1 of Flaveria linearis. Taxonomy (NCBI): domain Eukaryota; kingdom Viridiplantae; phylum Streptophyta; class Magnoliopsida; order Asterales; family Asteraceae; genus Flaveria; species Flaveria linearis. Next base: position 46,394,624 of record CM044014.1, on the reverse strand, counting down.
CGTGAATGAAGAGGGAGAGAGAGAGAGATGAGAGAGCTTGTGTTTGTTGGTGTAGAGAATGTTTTGAAGGATGAGATGTCTTCTTAATGCATGCACTTGGGACATGCAAAAGGATTCCCAAAAAGAATATCATGGGGCGGCCGAATGCCTCCCATTTGACCCCACATTTTCAAATTTTTTTATAAAACCTTTTTATAAAACCATTCTCTTCTTTCACCTTTTATAAAATTAACCCACCTTAATTTTATAACACATACAAATTGTCATTTGTCATAGTTTAATTAATTTAAACAATGAACAAGTAATCCCTCATGAACAAATCAACATTTAATGATGTTCATATACAAAAGTAATAATTTAGAAAATCCAATTTTCTAAATTGGTGTCACTACTTACTTGTATGATTTTATCAACAAATAAATTATCTTTCGGTGTTTGTTTGGCTTGTTATTGGGTATGACCCGACTTGGATCATATCACACTAGCCACATCAATTTAATATGTATCTTGGGCAGATCAATTCTTTCAATCTCCCACTTGCACAAGATTCATAGAAATTGATGCAAGCAGCAAATAACGCCTAGCAACGGTTTGCTACCCCTAATGTATATGACTAAGTGCCATTCAATAACATCATCCCTTCCAAGTACCTTACTTGAATATGATTTAGGTGAATTAATCATCTATCCTTTTGTTGCAGATGTCATGTTAAATCCAAGAGACACAGAATTGTCATTCTCTGATGATTTAACTTTAACAGGCCTTAGACATCTTACTCTCAACGAATAAGAGGAACAAATTCCATCTTGACTACATACGTCTCTCACAATCACCTCATATCATACCTGAACTCAGCCTTATGTACTGCCAATTTTTCAGAACAGCAAAGTGCTAAGTCAAAGTACAATACTTGGTGAATATCAAGACCCAATATGTATCTCAGGTCTGAGGATACAATGATATTCGCCTTTACTCAATATCTCTTATGACTAATCACAAAGATTCCATGCAGAAATAATTGAGAGCGGGTCAGTCCAATATCTATATCCCATAGATATCAATGAACCTTGGTAGCAACCTCTTGCTCTATATTCATACCTTATGAATATCAACCAATCCAATTTCATTATAGTCTTACATTCATAATTGTTCCCACAAGTATGATCGACTACGGACGTTTAGAATAACTTATTTATTCATGGATTTAAACATGCTAAAATAGAAGAACAAATGATAATAATTATCATATAATTAAGTCAAATAACATAAGTTCTAATATCTAAATACAAAATACAACATCAAACCCAGTCACTTGAATATCTAAGTCCCATGGCACAAGCATGGCCTTCATGCTTTGCCCTTTCAAGGAGCTTTGTGAGTGGATCCGCAATGTTTTTATCAGTGTGGACTTTGCGAATACATATCTTTCCCTTTTCAACTTCATCCCTTATGTAGTTGAATCTCCGTTCAATGTGCCGAGTCTTTTGATGAGCACGAGGTTCCTTGATTTGAGCAATCGCACCCTCGTTGTCACAAAAGATCTCTAGGGGATCCTGAATGGAAGGGACTACCCCTAGATCGGCTATGAATTTCTTCAGCCATGCAGCTTCCTGTGCTGCCATTGAAGCGGCGACGTATTCAGACTCTGTAGTGGACAACGCTACGACTTCTTGCTTTGAGCTTTTCCAAGAAACAGCTCCGCCATTCAGAATAAAGATGTACCCTGATTGAGATCGTGAATCATCTCGATCGGTTTGGAAACTCGCGTCTGTGTAACCTTTTACTACGAGTTCCTCTTCACCAGACCGTAGATCAAGAACATATCCTTGGTCCTCCTTAGGTACTTCAGAATGTTCTTGACAGCCATCCAATGACTATCACCAGGATTTTGCTGGTATCTACTTGTCATGCTTAAAGCGCATGACACGTCTGGTCTAGTGCATATCATTGCATACATGATGGATCCTATAGCAGATGCATATGGGATTGCCTTCATTCTATTTTGCTCCTCCTTTGAGCTTGGACATTGAGTCGTACTCACATTGTCCCTCTTTGAATAGGTACACTACCTTTCTTAGAGTTTTCCATCTTGAACCTTTTCAAGATTTTGTCAATGTATGCACTTTGATTCAAACCAATCAGCCGCCTTGATCTATCCCTATAGATCTTTATTCCCAGAATATAGGCAGCTTCACCAAGATCCTTGATGGAAAAACAGCTTCCAAGCCAGGTTTTTACACCTTCCAAGGTTGGGATGTCATTTCCAAATAGTAGTATGTCATCAACATACAATACTAGGAAGGTTATTATGCTCCCACTAGCCTTCTTATACACACAAGCCTCATCAGCGTTTTTGATGAAGCCAAATTTCTTTATCTCCTCATCAAAACGGTGATTCCAGCTTCTGATGCTTGCTTCAATCCATAGATTGATTTCTTTAACTTGCATACTTTATCAGGATGTTTTGGATCGACAAAACCTTCAGGCTGAACCATATAGACATCTTCCTCAAGATATCCATTTAGGAAAGCGGTTTTGACATCCATTGCCAAATCTCATAGTCATAATGAGCAGCTATGGCAAACAGTATCCTTATAGACTTTAGCATTGCAACAGGTGAGAAGGTTTCATCATAATCAACCCCTTGAGTTTGAGTGAAACCCTTTGCTACAAGTCTAGCTTTGTAAGTATCCAAGTTTCCATGCATATCGGTTTCTTCTTGAAAACCCACTTACTTCCAACTACTTTGGAATTAAGAGGTGGTACGACAAGTTCCCAAACTTGATTGTCATACATGGATTGCATCTCAACGTTCATGGCTTCAAGCCATTTGTCACAATCCAAATTGGACACTGCATCATGATATGTGGTTGGTTCATCTGAATCTACCACGTAGCATCCATCCATGAAAAATCCGTATCTTTCAGGTGGATTACTAGTTCTACCACTTCTGCGAACGTTTTGTGTGTATTGATCAACCGCTTGATCATTCTCAACATCTTCATGTTGAGTGCTAGTTTCAACCAAACGTGCATCGGGTTGTGAATCTTGATCCTCCTCAAGATCCACTGTTCTACTGCCAGTTCCTTCCATAAGGAACTTTGTTTCTAAGAACTCACCCTTTCTGGCAACAAACACCTTTTGTTCCAGTGGATCATAGAAATAATATCCATAGAATCTCTAGGATATCCAACAAAGATACACTTGGTGGATCGGACATCTAATTTGTTTGGGGTGGGAGTCTTAACATAAGCCTCACAACCCCAGACCCTTAAGTATGATAGGGATGGAACTCTTCCATGCCATATCTCAAAAGGTGTCTTTTCCACCTTTTTGGTTGGGGCCATATTCAAAATACGGGCCGCGGAGAGCAAAGCGAAACCCCAAAACGATAGAGGCAATGTGCTTCTAGCCATCATAGATCGAACCATATCCAATAGGGTTCGATTCCTCCTCTCAGACACACCATTATGTTGTGGTGTTCCAGGTGGAGTGAGTTGTGAGACAATCCCACAACTCCTAAGATGATCTTGAAAAACATCACTTAGGTATTCACCGCCTCTATCGGTACGGAGAACTTTAATTGATTTGTTGAGTTGATTTTCTACTTCATTCTTGAAGATTTTGAACATTTCAAAAGCTTCATCTTTGTGCCTTAATAAGTACACATACCCATAGCGACTATAATCGTCGGTAAAGGTAATGAAGTATCTCTCACCGTCCTAGTCATTGGCTTAAAAGGACCACATACATCCGAATGTATGATACCTAATAAATCTTTCGCCCTTTCGTTAGTTCCACTAAAGGGTGCCTTAGTCATTTTTCCTTGTAAACAAGATTCACATACATCAAATGAATCACATTCATTTGTTTTTAAAAGACCATTCTTTTGAAGCGTTTGTATACGTTTCTTGTTTATATGACCAAGACGGCAATGCCAAAGGTAGGTATCACTCAAATCTAATTTGAGTCTTTTGGTGGTTGCTTGGTATATAGAGCTATCATATGTTGTGTTTTCATGAACTAATTCATAAATACCATTACAAGGTATAGCCTTAAAATAAAATACATGATTTAAAGAAACATGAATATCATTGTCAACAAACTTGAAATCATAATCATATTGTCTTAAACGGGAAACAGAAATTATGTTCCTAGTCAAGCTAGGAGCATATAATACATTATTTAAAATAACTTCCAAACCACTTGGAAGCTTCAAAATGTAGTCTCCTTGGGCTTCCACGTGAACCTTTGCACCATTGCCCATGAAGAGACTTATTTCCCCTTTTGCATAATGCTCATTTCTTCTGAACCCCTGCAACAAATTACAAATGTGAGTTCCACATCCGGTATCTAATACCCATGTGTTAGAAGAAATAACATTCAGCTCAACATGTATCATGTAAATTATACCTGAGGTTTGGCCCGCATCCCTCTTTTCTCTCAACTCTTTGAGATAGACTGGACAATTTCTCATCCAATGCCCTATCTCACCACATTTGAAGCATGGGTCGTTCACAGCAAACTTATGCTTCTTCTCCTTGGGCTTCGGAGGTTGCGCCCTAACAGCCATCTTTCCCTTTCCCCAAACATGACCCTTTCCTTTGGCAACAGTTGCCTTAGGAGGGGGTAGAGACCTTCTCTTTTTCCCACCTTCACTTATGGTGAGAACGGGTAAAACCCTCTTACCCATTCCCGCCTCAGCTGATTTGAGCATAGAATGAAGTTCATTTATGCTCTTGTCCCATCCGTTCATGTTGTAGTTCATGACGAATGCCTCAAACCTTTTAGTTAGGCCATTAAGGATCAAATCCGTGGCCAACTCTTTTGAGACGGGACAGTTCAGCCTTTCAAGGCGGTCGATGTGGCTTTTCATCTTAAGAACATAAGATGAAACTGATTGGGATTCCTCCATCCGACATGCATTAAGCGCTTGAACCGTTTCGTAGCGCTCCACTCTAGCTTGTTGCTGGAACGTTTCCCGCAACTGAGTGATCATGTCATAAGCTCCATGGAGCTCATACTCCTTTTGGAGTTCGGGTGTCATACTTGCTAACATTAGGCAAGAGACTTGGACGGAGTCTTCTACATATCTAACCCAATCATTATATGCTTCCACATCTTCCTCGTCAGGTTCATCGGGGATGGGGTCATCAAGGATGTAGGCCCGCTTTTCTTGTTTGAGAACAATTCTCAAGTTGCGGTACCAATCCATGAAATTGTTAGGTGTTAGACGATCCCTTTGAAGGATCGCCCTTAGGGATTGGTTGTTTTGGTTTGGTACATCATTATTAGCGTTGTTGTTGTCGGCCATCTACAAGATTTTACAAAGTTCTATTAGTAATCGTTGATATAATTATATTTCATTTATCAATACCCTTTATGTCTCATAGACCATTAATAAATAAAATTTTAGAATCCAACGTTATATTTAAATATTGGTTAGGTGACCTTTATCCCATTATTTAAATAAACAAGGTAGTCATAAATGACAATTACAACCTATTGTAACTTCTAATGGTATGGGATCGTTTGAACATCTTATGTTTATAACGGCATGTTTATCCCATCAACACCTTTTGTAAAAACATATTTAGGTGATCCATTCAATATATTTTACAAATCAAGTTGTCCTACTTACACACACATGTGAGTTTACTACATAAGTGGTTAGGTGACCTTTATCCCACAAAATGGTATTCTCACCTCAAGTTACAAGTTCCCTCAAAGTGGTTAGGTGACCTTTATCCCACTAAGAGTTTGCAAGTAACCTAAGTGTTGTGTAAAAAGATGGTGTTTAACTTGTTTTTCAAAAGGGATTTATAATTTGACAATTCTTGTATAGAAAAGTCTATGTACCATATGATTGTATGCATTCAACCATATGGTACCCTATTGGTTCTTTTAAATAAAACCCATTTTATTTTGTAAACCATTAACTCCTTTTATAGAACTATTCTATTTATGCTTAATGATTTGATAACCAATTACTTGTTATTGTTTGTTTTAGTTGACGGTTTGTTAATCACATCCAAATATTCAAAACAAACATCATCATATGCATTCAACCAAACATAAACAAAACAAGTCATATATGCATAACAAAGCATACTAAGTTGATCACACTTGTTTAGCCAAAACAAGTGTGTCAAATGGTCATGTCCTAAGGGTTATGAATCATGACACATGGTTGACCAAAGGGGACTCCCACTTGAAACCATATCTTCAAGAATCCTCTTTGTCCATCTTTTCTTCAAGTCTTGATCTTGAGCTTCCTTACAAGATATGTATCCTAATACATTTTTCTAGTAAAGATAAACTCCTAATCTATTTATTACAAACCATATGAATAAACAAATTACAAGACTAGACTTGAAACAAAAATTAAATTATTACATGCCCAAATGAATATAACATGATAACCAATCATTCAATCCAAAAGGTCAAGGCTTTGTTATGCATAATCAACAACAATATATCCAAACATACATAAGAAGTCGATTTTTGGCAGCCCCTTAAAACCCATGTTTTTGGCCAACATGAACCAAGAACTAATGGGTTTAGTCCATGCAAACAATTATCTTATAAACTAGAGTTTTAAAGATCCTAATATGCATAATATAGCATCTTTAAAACATCAAAAGGGGGCACCAAAACAGCCCCTTAAACCCACGGTTTTGGTGCTGTCCAAATGAAATACAAAGTGTAATACATGTATGCATATGTATAAGTGGCTCTGATACCATTGATGGGGTTTTAACATGTTTATCAAAGTTCATATATGCTTATATATATGAAAAACGCAGCGGAATATATGTTTTAAAACATGTTATCAAATTAATTGTTAAACCATTTTTAACAAACAACCCCAACCCATGGATCTTTATACAATGCATACAATAATAAAACATAAGATAGTCAAGAATCTACAACCTTTGTAGCTTCCTAAAACCCGATGATATGAGCTGTGAATGATGAATTCGTGACTGAGTTTCCAACCAAGAAAACCTCAAGGAGTGATACCCCAAGCTTGTACAAACACCTTGCTTTGCTAGGCTTTGAACACCAACTTGTATTCCCCTCTTTCTTGCATGAATCTTCAGCCAAGAACCTTTCTTTGAAGCTGAAAAATTCGTTTCTATGAAGCTGAAAATCAGTTTCTTTTCTTCAAAAACCCGTGAATGAAGAGGGAGAAAGAGAGAGATGAGAGAGCTTGTGTTTGTTGGTGTAGAGAATGTTTTGAAGGATGAGATGTCTTCTTAATGCATGCACTTGGGACATGCAAAAGGGATTCCCAAAAAGAATATCATGGGGCGGCCGAATGCCTCCCATTTGACCCCCACATTTTCAAATTTTTTTTATAAAACCTTTTTATAAAACCATTCTCTTTCTTTCACCTTTTATAAAATTAACCCACCTTAATTTTATAACACATACAAATTGTCATTTGTCATAGTTTAATTAATTTAAACAATGAACAAGTAATCCCTCATGAACAAATCAACATTAATGATGTTCATATACAAAAGTAATAATTTAGAAAATCCAATTTTCTAAATTGGTGTCACTACTTACTTGTATGATTTTATCAACAAATAAATTATCTTTCGGTGTTTTTTGGCTTGTTATTGGGTATGACCCGACTTGGATCATATCACACTAGCCACATCAATTTAATAGTATCTTGGGCAGATCAATTCTTTCAGTTTGTGTCTGTGCCAGGTATCAATCAGACCCAAAGGAATCCCACTTAATTGTTGTCAAAAGGATATTCAGGCATCTTAAAGGCAAATCTGCTTTATGGCTATGGTATCATTTATGAGGGAAACTTTGAGTTACACGGATATACTGATAATGATTATGGAGGATGTTGTCAAGATAGAAAATCAACTATTGGTGGTTAACAGTTTTTGGGACCCAGATTAGTCTCGTGACAATGTAAGAAACAAACAAATGTCTCTGTTTCAACCGCAGAAGCTGAGTACATAGCTGCTTCAGTAGGATGTTCTCAAATCCTTTGGTTACAAAACCAACTACTAGATTATGGGTTCAATTTTCTTAAAACTCTAATTTGCATTGATAACACTACTGTTATGTTTATTACAGCTAATCCTATCCAATATTCAAAAACAAAACATATCAAGATTCGATATCATTTTCTCAGAGATAACTGTGAAAAAGGTTTAATCATTCTGATTCAAATTGCAACTGAAAAACAGTTGGTAGACCTATTTACTAAAGCCTTCTTACCAGGACGGTTTGAGTATTTGGTAGAGTCAATTGGTCTTATTAGCCATGTGTAAAAATGGTTTGTGAGCATTTTAGTTAATTGAGTCTTTACATAATCAAAACCCTCCCTTAACAAAAAAAAAGTCATAGCAAGAGCATCTGTCAGAGTTAATTGCCTAATTGTAGTTTGTGTGTGCATGTTTCCTTATTAATGTAAAACCAAATACAAAAATAGAAAATCAAAAGTCAAAGATAAAAATGTAAACCAAAAACAACAAAAATAGAGTTTTTCTTTGTTAATTCATGTTTTAGGAATGAATATGTTTTTGCAATATGTGAGAAATGATAGTACATTAGTTAGCTCAGTTGCATATTTCACTCGACAATAAAGTCTGACATGATCAGATATGATGTGTAGACAAACACATGCTACTATACTGAAAAAGCATGTTCTTATGATTAAACTATGTTGATACATATTGATGTACCTAGTTTATGTTTTGAAATGTAAAAATCTTCATGTCTTACATATATGTAATCAATGTAATGATTGAATGAATGATATATGAAGTGCATTGTGATGTTAATTTATGTTGGATTATGTGATGATATCAGTATATTGAATGTGTTGCATGTGTATGAACTAACTATATAGGTTTGATGTTGTTCTACATGGTTCTAAGTCAATAAGAACTTAGGAGTATGTTTAACTTATCCATGGGATAGTTCATGCGAATGGACCATGCTAATGGACCATACACATGAACATATCATGCTTATGGACCAGTCGCACGACTGAACCAGAAGACTGGATCAGTTGTACAACTGAGACATAAGATTGACTCAGTCACACGACTGAACATTCAGTCGTGCGTATGAGTCAATCGCATGATTCAGTCGCACGACTGAACCATGCTAATGGTTCAGTCGTACGATTGAAGACAGGAAACCTATAAATACCACGTAGTGCGTGGAAAAATAAACATATCGAATACATACATACCCTAGCCGTCCAGAGCGTACCAAAACCTCAATCCAAGTTCATAGTTGGTTTCTGATCAATTCTTGTTCATTCTTAACGTTTGTTTCATCGTTGGATTGATCAGGTTACTCATTCTCACTGATTGGATTGCCAATCAAATAGGATTCCGTACTATTTGATTCGGTATAACGCGGAATCTGTTAGTACTCCGTCCAAAATCGGTCCTTACAGTGATATCAGAGTCTTGGCTCTTGATTTTGCGTGGATTCAATTGGTGTTGGTGTCAAAACTAACGTTATCATTCAAAAGATACACTTTTTCGCTTCAAAAACTTGTTTTTGTTGAGTTTCTGTGTCAATAGTTCGACTTGTTCCCATACAGAAGATTAGTGTCCTTGAAAATTCGTAAATTTTGAGTCAAGTGTTCAAAAATTCGATTTTTTCCCGCTGCAGCAGCTTCAGTCGCACGATTGGCCCAACCGCATAACTAAACTCCATTCGTATAATTCAATCGCACAGCTGAACTCATTCGCAGAGTTCATTCGCACGGTTGAAGCTTTTCATTTGGTTGACTTCATTCGTCTTGTTCATTCGCACGACTGAATCCAATCACACGATTGAATCCATTCGCATCCTTCAATCGCACGGTTGAACCAGTCGGCTGTCCAATCGCATAAGTAAATCTGTCCTGTTCTCGGTTCATCAAGTTTACAGAAATAGAAGATCAGTTCTCTGCGTTTACTGCTGGAAAGGACTCACGCATCCAGAATCTTCTACTTCTGGAAAATGAGATAGGGAGCCACAACAAACCGCCAAAGCTGTTAACATTGGATGAATACCCACAGTGGAAACAGCGGTTTGAAATCTACTTGAATGGAGTTGACCCAAAACTGTGGACGTCAATTAAGACTAGTTACGTTGTACCAGTCAGTGCTAATTGTAGGATTATATATGCCCAAGACACATAGAATATTGATGTTGTTAGTACGTTTGATCCAAGTCGGGTTATACCCAATAACAAGCTTAGCAAACACCAATTAATATTTAGTTGATGACATGATAATGCAATTAAATATTTACACCAATTAATATTTAATTGATGATATGATCATGCAATTAAATATTTACACCAATTTAGAAAATGTGTTTTCTAAATAAGTTGCATATGAGATGGAACAATTTATTAGGATATTTTGTTCAATAATATTATTTGTAATATTATTTAAGTAAGTTAGATAACATTACAAATTAATAATAGGAGTGTATGGATTATACAATTAAAAGGTTAGTTGTATATATATCTAATAAAAGACAAGTTATATGTGTGTGTTAATGTTTGAAGTTTATAAAAGAAAGCTCTTTTTTTATATATCAAAACCGTCCCCTTTCTCTCCTCAAGTGGGAGACACACATGCAAGATGATTCTCTTGGATGCACACACACATGCATATTGGTCTCCTCCACTAACTAGTGCATAAGATGCTCTTCCTTTCCCTTCATTCTATACATGCAACTAACAAGAAACAAAATCAGCTCTATCTCTCTCTCTCTCACTTAAGGATTTCAGCTGCTGAAAAGAGGGTTTTCAGCAAGAAACAAGCTGGTTTTCAAGTTGTTCTTGGTGTCTTCTACCTAACAAGAAGGTGTGTTTGCAAGGAGCTTGGGGTATACAAGCTTGAGGAATTCTAATCTTGAAGTCATGGTCGATTTTCATCATAATCCAACACATTTTCTGTCGATTTTTCACTACTGCAGTAAGGTAGTTTCACAGCTCTATGTAGCTGTGATTTTATGTAGTTTTACATATGTTCATAGCTTGCTAATTCACATAAATGATCCTTTGTTCTTTGGGTTTGTTTTATACATCAATATGGTCATCTAATGAACATATTTTTCAGCTTATAAACATGGTTATAATGCTTTACTTCCGCTGCGTTTTCAGAAAGTTTAAATGGTTAAACTATTATTTTACGTTCTAACAAACCCAATAATGGCATCAAGAGCCGGTTATGTGAATAGCTTTCTTGTTCTTATCCTTTAAAAATCATTTTAAAGGATGTTAATCAACTAATTAGGGGCTGATTTTGGTTGATTTAATAAACCCCAAGTCTTTCAAAGTTATATCTTCATGCTTATGATTAAACTTTGAAAGATAGGAATGTCAATAGGTTGATATGTTTGGTTGTTGTTTGTTTGGACAAACAAACCCAAATTTTCAGTTCCCAAATTTTCAGTTTATGTTGGCTGAAAATTTAGGGTTTGATGGGGTTTATTTTGTTTATTGAATAATGTTTATGATTGTTCATATGATAGTGCATAACCTAGCCTTTGGCCTTATGTTATTTGGATGATTGGAATGGTTGTTTTAATTCATTCAATTGGGTTGCAATATTTATGTTTTTTTTTGGGTTGTAATTATTTATTCATTTTGTTATGTAATAAATAGATTAGGTGCATTTCTTTTTATTAGAAAAATGTATTAGGATATAATTTTGTAAAAGGAAGATGCACAAGATCAAGACCCAAAGATGGACATCAAAGACATGGACCTTGAAGTATTTGGATATGGATTCAAGTGGGAGTCCATGGACACATATAATGTGTCATTACAAACCCTTTAGAAAGACCTTATGACAACACTTGTGATGGCAAACAAGTGTTGTCAACTTAGTAGCTATGGTTATGCACTCATGTTTATATGTTTATGCTTGTTTGAATGTTTGTTGTTTGATAGTTTGGTTGATATTTAGACATATATTACAAACTCATTAACAAACTTAACAAGCTGAAAATTGATGGTTCTTAATCATTAAAAGCTAATAAAAGATTATTAAAAAGGATTAATGATTTTATAATAAAGTGGGTTTTATTAAAAGAACCATAGGGTATCTTGTATTTGAAAGCATGCAAATACAAGTACATAGAGTTTTCTAAACTAGAATTATGAAACCTCTAATATTCAAATCCCTTTTAAAATAAGTCAAACACCATCCTCTTATATAACACTCGAATCATTTGAGAACTTGATGTGGGATAAAGGTCACCTAACCACATTAGAGGGAACTTATGAGTTTGAGGTGGGTTTGCCATATTTATGGGATAAAGGTCACCTAACCACTAATATTAGCAAATCCACACGTGTGTCTAAGTCGGATGACTTAATTTGGAAATCATGCATTAGGATCACCGAAGCATGACGTACAAAGGGTGTTGATGGGATAAACATGCCAAGCAAACATAAGATGTTTAACCGATCCCATACACTAGAAATTGTAATAGGTTACAATTGTCAAACGTTGACTACCTTGTTAATTTAAATAAAGGGTTAAAGGTCAACTAACCGATATTTAAATATAACGTTGGATTCTAGATTTTAATTATTAATTGTCTATGAGACGTAAGGGGTATTAATGATTAAAATGTAATTTTTTTTTCAGAAATACTAATAAGAACTTTGTTAATTTTGTAGAATGGCCGCAAACAACAACAACACAAACCCGACCGTCCATAACCTATCACTAAGAACAATCCTTGAAAAGGAACGTCTAAACCATGGGAACTTCATGGATTGGTACCAAAATTTTAGAATCGTTCTCAAGCAAGAAAAGAAGTCCTATGTGTTAGACGATCCCATTCCCGATCAACCCGATGAAAATGACGATGAGGCCTTTGACGAGTGGGTCAAGTACACCGAGGACTCTGTGCAAGTCGCATGTCTCATGCTAGCAAGTATGATTCCCGATTTGGAAAAGGACTTTGAGAACCACAATGCCTATGACATGATCACCCAGTTGAAGGAAATGTTCCAACAACAATCAAGGGTGGAGCGCTTTGAAACGGTTCGAGCACTCCATGCATGTCGGATGGACGAGACCCAATCGGTGTCATCTTACGTTCTTAAGATGAAGAGCCACATTGATCGCCTCGAAAGGCTTAACTGTCATGTGTCCAATGAGTTGGCAACGGATTTGATCCTCAACTCTCTATCCAAGAAGTTTGATAGCTTTGTTATGAACTATAACATGAATGGATGGGACAAGAGCATTGGTGAGCTTCACTCAATGCTCAAAACGGCCAAGGCGGGCATTGGTAGAAAGGTTCTACCGGTCCCTACGATCAATGAAGGGGGTAGTAGGAAGAGGCACCTCCCCGACCCTAGGGCAAGTGTTGCAAGAGGGAAGGGGCGCGTCAAGGGGAAGGGAAAAGGAAAAGCAAAAGTGGAACCGCCCAAACCAAAAGAAAAGAAGCAAAAGGTTGCTCAAAATGACCCGTGTTTTGAGTGTGGGGAGGTAGGCCATTGGAAACGCAATTGTCCGGTCTATCTCAAAGCATTAAGATCAAAGAGGGATGCGGGGCAAACCTCAGGTACAATCTTTATGATATATGTTGAGCTGAATGTTATTTCTTCTAACACATGGGTACTAGATACCGGATGTGGAACTCATATTTGCAATTTGTTGCAGGGGTTCAAAAGAAGTAAGCATTATGCAAAAGGGGAAATTAGTCTCTTCATGGGGAATGGTGAAAAGGTTCACGTGGAAGCCTAAGGAGACTACATTTTGAAGCTTCCAAGTGGTTCGGAAGTTATTTTAGAGAATTTTTGTATGCTCCTAGTTTAACTAGGAACATTATTTCTATTTCCCGTTTAAGACAATGTGATTATGATTTCAAGTTTGTTGACAATGATATTCATGCTTCTTTCAATCATATGTTTTATTTTAAAGCTACACTATGTAATGGTATTTATGAATTGGTTCATGAAACACAACATATGATAGCTCAATGTACCAAGCAACCACCAACAGGCTCAAATTAGATTTGAGTGATTCCTATCTTTGGCATTGTCTCCTTGGTCACATAAACAAGAATCGTATGCAAAAACTCCAAAAGAATGGTCTTTTGAAAACTAATGAAAATGATTCATTTGATGTATGCGAATCTTGTTTTGCAAGGTAAAATGACAAAGGCCCCTTTTAGTGGGACTAATGAAAGAGCAAAGGATTTATTTGGAATCATACATTCGGACGTATGTGGACCTTTTAAACCAATAACTAGGAATGGTGAAAGATACTTCATTACCTTTACCGATGACTATAGTCGTTATGGGTATGTGTACTTGTTAAGACACAAACATGAATCTTTTGAAATGTTCAAAATCTTCAAGAATGAAGTAGAAAATCAACTCAACAAAACAGTCAAGATTCTTCATACAGATAGAGGAGGTGAATACCTAAGTAGTGAATTTCAAGAGTATCTTAGAAGTTGTGGGATAGTCTCACAACTTACTCCACCTCGAACACCACAACATAATGGTGTGTCTGAAAGGAGGAATCGGACTCTATTGGATATGGTTTGATCTACGATGGCTAGAAGTACACTACCTATATCATTTTGGGGTTTCGCGTTGCTCTCCCCGGCCCGTATTTTAAATATGGCCCCAACCAAGAAAGTGGAAAGGACACCTTTCGAAATATGGCATGGAAGGGTTTCATCATTATCATATTTAAAAGTTTGGGGGTGTGATGCTTATCCTAAGCAATACACTCAAAACAAACTGGAAGCCCGATCTAATAAGTGTATCTTTATTGTATATCCTAGAGATTGCATTGGATATTATTTCTATGATCCGACAGAACAGAAAGTGTTTATTGCTCGAAAGGCAGAGTTCCTGGAAACTAAGTTTCTTTCAGAAAAAACTAGTGGAAGAGCAGTGGAACTTGAAGAGGTTCAAGATTCACAAGACGATACACAATTGGTTGATACTAGCATTCAACATGAGGATGTTGAGAATGATCATGTAGATGATCAAGATACACAAAACGTTTGCAAATCTGGTAGAATTAGTGTTCCTCCTGAGAGATATGGATTTTTCATGGATGGGTGCTATGTGGTAGATTCGGATGAACCAACCACATACCAAGAGGCAATGTCAAAACCTGATTTTGACAAATGGCAAGAAGCCATGAACGTTGAGATGCAATCCATGTATGATAACCAAGTTTGGGAATTGGTTACACCACCTCTTAAGTCCAAGATAGTTGGAAGTAAGTGGGTTTTCAAGAAGAAAACCGATATGCATGGAAACTTGGATACCTATAAAGCTAGACTTGTAGCAAAAGGTTTCACTCAAACTCAAGGGGTTGATTATGATGAAACCTTTTTGCCTGTGACAATGCTAAAGTCTATCAGGATATTGTTTACCATAGCAGCATATTATGACTATGAGATTTGGCAAATGGATGTCAAAACCGCTTTTCTTAATGGATATCTTGAGGAAGATGTCCATATGAAACAGCCTGAAGGTTTTGTCGATCCAAAACATCCTAACAAGGTATGCAAGTTAAAGAAATCAATCTATGGATTGAAACAAGCATCAAGAAGTTGGAATCACCATTTTGATGATGAAGTAAAGAAATTTGGCTTCATCAAAAATGCTGATGAAGTTTGTGTTTATAAGAAAGCTAGTGGGAGCATTATTACTTTTCTTGTATTATATGTCGATGACATTCTACTAATTGGAAACGACATTCCAACCTTGGAAGGTGTAAAACCTGGCTTGGAAGTTGTTTTTCAATCAAGGATCTTGGTGAGGCCACCTATATTTTGAGAATAAAGATCTATAGGGATAGATCAAGGCGGTTAATTGGTTTAAACCAAAGTACATACATTGAAAAGATCTTGAAAAGGTTTAAGATGGAGAATTCTAAGAAAGGTTTGGTACCTATTCAAAAGGGGACTATATTGAGCTCATCTCAAAGCCCTAGTTCAAAGGTTGAACAAGAAAGAATGAATGGAGTCCCATATGCATCTGCTATAGGATCCATCATGTATGCAATGATATGTACTAGGCCGGACATGTCATGTGCTCTAAGCATGACAAGTAGATATCAACAGAATCCTGGTAATAGTCATTGGATGGCTGTTAAGAGTATTTTGAAATACCTTAGAAACACTAAGGATATGTTCTTAATATATGGATCTGGTGAGGAGGAGCTCGTTGTAAAGGGTTACACGGATGCGAGTTTCCAAACAGATCGAGATGATTCTCGATCATAGTCGGGATATGTCTTCATTATGAATGGAGGAGCGGTCTCTTGGAAGAGTTCAAAGCAAGATGTAGTGGCACTATCTACAACAGAATCAGAATACATCGCCGCTTCATTGGCAGCTCAAGAAGCAGCGTGGCTTAGGAAGTTCATTGCTGATCTAGGGGTTGTTGCTACCATTCAAGACCCCTAGAGATTATTTGTGACAACGAAGGTGCTATTGCTCAAATCAAGGAACCTCATGCTCATCAAAAGACTCGGCACATTGAACGGAGATTCAACTACATTGGGGATGAAGTTGAAAAGGGGAAGATATGTATTCGCAAAGTTCATACCGATCAAAACATTGCGGATCCATTCACGAAGCTCCTAGATAGGTCAAAGCATGAAAGTCACACTTATGCCTTAGGACTTCGATATTCTAGTGATTGGACTTGATCAAATTTTGTATTTCAATATGTGAAACTCTTTATTATTTGAATAAAATTATTTGGTTATAATGTTTCAATTAATGTTCCAATTTAGCATGTTTAATCCATGAGCAAATTATTTACTCTAAATGTCCGTAGTCGTTCAGACTTGTGGGAACAAGTGTGAGGGTAAGACTATTATGAACTTGGATTGGTTGATATTCATAAGGATGAATATAGAGCAATAGGTTGCTACCAAAGTTCATAGATATTTGTAGGATACAAATATTGGACTAACCCGCATCTCAAATTTTACTACATGGAATCTTATCGATTGATCATAAGTAAATTTGAGTAAAGGCGAATATCATTTAGTATCCATCGACCTGAGATACATATTGGGTTTTGATATTCACCAGGTATTATACCTTGAGCTAATTCTTCACTGTCCTGAAATAGCAGACAGTACATAAGGTATGTTCAGGTATAACACGAGGTGTCTGTGAGAAACGTATGTAGTCAAGATGGAATTTGTTCCTCTTGTTCGTTGAGAGTTAGATGTCTAAGGCCTGATTAAGTTAAATCAACAAGGAATGATCATATGGTGTCCTTGGATTTAACATGACATCGGTAACAAAAGGATAGATGATTAATTCACCTAAATCATTTCAAGTAGGGTATTTGAATGGGATGATGTTATTGAATGGCTATAAGTCATGCGTATTAAGGGTAGTAAACCGTTGTTAGGCGGTATTTACTGCTTGCATCAATCTTCTATGAATCTTGGGCAAGTGGGAGATTGTAGGATTCTATATGCCGAAGACACATAGAATATTGATGTGGTTAGTACGTTATGATCCAAGTCGGGTTATACCCAATAACAAGCTTAGCAAACACCAATTAATATTTAATTGATGACATGATCAGGCAATTAAATATTTACACCAATTAATATTTAATTGATGATATGATCATGCAATTAAATATTTACACCAATTTAGAAAATGGGTTTTCTAAATAAGTTGCATATGAGATGGAACAATTTATTAGGATATTTTGTACAATAATATTATTTGTAATGTTATTTAAGTAAGTTAGATAACATTACAAATTAATAATAGGAGTGTATGGATTATACAATTAAAAGGTTATTTGTATATATATCTAATAAAAGACTAGCTATATGTGTGTGTTAATGTTTGAAGTTTATAAAAGAAAGCTCTTTTTTTATATATCAAAACCGTCCCCGTTCTCTCCTCAAGTGGGAGACACACATGCAAGATGATTCTCTTGGATGCACACACACATGCATATTGGTCTCCTCCACTAACTAGTGCATAAGATGCTCTTCCCTTTCCCTTTATTCTATACATGCAACTAACAAGAAACAAACTCAGCTCTATCTCTCTCTCTCACTTAAGGATTTCAGCTGCTGAAAAGAGGGTTTTCAGCAAGAAACAAGCTGGTTTTCAAGTTGTTCTTGGTGTCTTCTACCTAACGAGAAGGTGTGTTTGCAAGGAGCTTGGGGTATACAAGCTTGAGGACTTCTAATCTTGAAGTCTTGGTCGATTTTCAGTATCATCCAACACATTTTCTGTCGATTTTTCACTGCTGCAGTAAGGTAGTTTCACAGCTCTATGTAGCTGTGATTTTATGTAGTTTTACATATGTTCATAGCTTGCTAATTCACATAAATGATCCTTTGTTCTTTGGGTTTGTTTTATACATCAATATGGTCATCTAATGAACATATTTTTCAGCTTATAAACATGGTAATAATGCTTTACTTCCGCTGCGTTTTCAGAAAGTTTAAATGGTTAAACTATGATTTTATGTTCTAACAAACCCTATACTAATAGGGTAAAGCTCACATTGGGAGGAATGAGTGAAGCTCAGAAGACTATGCATAATGCTGAAAAGAAAGCATATGCCTTGTTGACTCAGTCAATACCGAAAGACATATTTCATCAGTTTTCTGAGAACAAGCAGCCTAAAAAGTTATGGGAAGCCTTAGAAAAGAGATACTAAGGCTATGCAACTCCGAAGGCACTCAAGGCAAAGGCTCATAAAAAGGAATTCGATAATTTCTCACCAATTAGAAAGGAGAGCATAGATGATATCATCGACAGATTCTATCATCTTATGAGAGAGTTGCACACTCATGGTGTGGGTTCATCCATGGAAAACAAAGTCTCTAGCTACGCTGATGGTTACCATACAAATGGGATCCATTTGTGTCCAATTTAAGGCAAAATGATACTCTCGCTACCTTGGACATAAATGATTTCAGTTTAAAGCTCAGGGAGGAAGAACTGCGTCAGAAGTACAAGTCAAAGAAAGGACCCTACGCTCAGAATCCTGCTTTATACAACTCGATTCCACCTCCTACTATGTCAGGTACACCATTACAAACTACTTTTGTATCTAACTCTTCTGTTCCTTCTCAGTGTAGCCCATCAGGTACCGACACGTCTGGGTCATCTTGAACGCACTACATAGTTCCTGAAGCAAATGCTATAAAGTTAAAGACTGTGAATCTCGGGAATGTGACTGTGGAAGTAGTGAAGAGTATATGGACCTTCTAGCTACAGTTGTCCAATCTTATGATGGTCTGATTGCTGGAAAAATTAGAAACAATCATCTTACTGATGAATATTACGAGCAAGTTGATGAAACTGAGTTAGAGCGCATGGATATCATGTGGGCATTGGCTAGCGGTGTGAGAAGAGCAAAGAAGTTTGCGAAGAAGACGGGACAAAACTTGGTGGCAACTAAAGATACTACATTTGGATTTGACAAAACCAAGGTCACATGCTTCAACTGTGGTGAGAAAGGGCATTTCAAGCGAAAGTGTGTTAAGCCCAAGAAGACTTGAAATGGAAATCCATTTCCCTCTTTCAATCATCAAGAAAAGGATAAGATTGGGACATCAATAGCAAGTAAAGACTCTAAAGCTTTGGTTGCTCAAGGTGATGAAGGGCAAGACTGGTCCTTCCAATTCGTATCCGAGGGTGAATCTAACATTGTGTTTGTCGACACCTTGGATGACGGATCTGCAAGTGAGGGAGACATAGTGGCTGAGCATTCATGTTCAGATGTTGAATAAGCTGCGGATGTCATTGATCACTTAATGGAAGAAGAGCTTAGTACAGCAAACACTGAACATTCAGTTGCGGAAGAGTCTGACACTGCACTGATGGCTGATTCGTCTGGTACCTCACAGGTAAATTCTAAAGACAAATTATTTGATAAACATGCTTGTTCTGAATGTGACAAATTTAGAGAAAGCATTGACTTAAAATTTTCTAGGTTATTAGAACACAATGATAATCTGGTAAATGATTTGCAACTCTGCACTGAAGCAAATCGTATGCTAAAACAAAATGAATGCAGTTTCAAAGAAAAGATAGAACTTCTGGGGAAACAATTGAGGGAAACCGAAGTTGTTGCTCTTAATCAATCAAATGATATTAAGTTCTATTTAAATTCTTTGGAAGAAACAAAGAAGCAAAAAGCAGTTTTAGAAGTCGAAGTTGAATCATTGAAACAAAAACTGCATAGTTTGGCTAGTTCTTCACACATAGTTCAAAACTTAGTGAAAGAACGAAACGGTGGGGAAGGTTTGGGTTATAAAGTAGTACCACCACCACGTGCTATCCTTTTGAATACTAAATGTAGATCAATAAATAACAACCCGGTTAAGGATCATGTGGTGTCTACCTCTCTTGTCAGTGATCCAGATTCTACAGGTAAACCTGTGAAGTCGGTCACCGAACAGACTGATACTACTTTGGGATCTAAAGATAAGATGCCTGTTGAGGATTTAACTGATAAAATTGAAAAAGTTAACTTAGAATCAGGTTCACAAACGTCTATTCCAGAACCTAAAAAGGTTAACTCAAAGATTCCTAAACATGGTAGTCATTAAAGTCCAAATCAAACTAAGATAAAAGATGTTCAAAAATTCAAAACAATGAAATTTGTTAAAGAAGGTGAAACATCTAAACAGGAAGAAAAGTTACCTAACCCCAACCACACTCAAACCCACATCAACAATTTCCACAATATGTAGAAGGGAGATCTTGCTATAGTTGTGGAAAACGAGGACATATCTCTTCAAATTGTCCTTATCATCAGACACCCAAAAGGAAAATTGAACTTTTTGATGAAAAACCTAGATTTTCTAAAACCAGATCTAATACTCCTCCAAAATACCAAGGGCCATACAGAGGAGCTGAAAGCAAGGCTTTGTCACCCAAGGTTAAACCTAGGATTATTAGTGAACCTAAAGTTCAAACCATTAACCAGTCGTCTGTTTACCACAAACAGGCCTTACATAAAACTAGGTTATGGAAAGAAAAATCAGGTAATGTCTCTGATAGTGAGCACAAGAAGAAGACAGACGTGCCCTCATCCTCTCAAGGACAGTGGGTTGAGTTCTTGATGTGTGATACCGCTGGGACACCCAAGCCAGTTAAGGCTTGGGTCCCAAACTTGAACTAATAATTTCCTTTGAATGTGCACGGCGTCCGTTACAGTGCTATCACTAATACCTGGATTATTGATAGTGGGGCGTCGAGACACATGACCAGGAATTCGTCTCTCCTTTTCAACGTCAAATAAATTAAAGGGGGACACGTGTCCTTTGCTGGAAATAAAGGAGGATATATCACCACTCAAGGCGAAGTGGGAAATGAGAAAGTCAAATTTGATAAGGTCAACTATGTTCAGCAACTACAAAACAACCTGCTTTCTATCTCCCAAATCTGTGATAAAGGATTCAAAGTTGTATTTGACAACAAGAAGTGTTATATACTGAAGAAGGAGTATGTCGTCCTGGAGGAGCAAATTCTCATGTCAGCTTCAAGATATAATGATCTGTATGTCTTGGACCTATCAAAAGCCTCCACAACTGAATCGACTGCACAGTGCTTCCTGTCAAAGGCAACTGAAAGGGAGTCAGTCTCGTGGCATAGACGAATGGGACACATCAATCCGAGGAAGATGAAACATCTGGTTCAGAATGATCTGGTAGAGGGAGTTCCTATCAAGAACTTCCAGCTTCCAGATTTCTATGTCTCTTGCAAGAAAGGAAAACAGACCAAGAAGTCTCACAAACTAAGAAAGTCAACTCTATCGAATTTCCACTCGAGCTTCTACACATGGATCTGTTTGGCCCAGTCAGCATGAGGAGTATTACCAGAGACCTGTATTGCTTTGTTGTGACTGATGATTACCCCAGATTCTCTTAGGTAATGTTTCTAAAAGCCAAGTCTAAAAAGTTTGAATCATTCAAGCTTCTGGTTACAACACTGGAATCTCTCCACAAGCTGAAAGTTAGAAAGATTCGATCAGACAACAGCATAGAGTTCAAGAATCAGTGGATGGAGACGTTCTGTCGAGAGAAAGGTATTGTTCATCAATTCACTTCTGCATATACTCCACATATGAACGGTGTCACGGAGAGGAAAAATTGAAGTCTAATTGAGACTGCAAGGACAATGCTAGCCGATTCAAAACTGCCTATTCAATTCTGGAATGAGATAGTGGCTAATGCTTGTTACACGCTGAATCGGGTTCTTGTGGTCAAACACCAGAGAAAGACATGTTATGAATTACTCCAGCGACGTAAACCTAACTTGGAGTATCTCGAACCATTCGGTGCACCTTGTATGCTATTAAAGTAGAATCAGACTGAAAAATTTTGTGAGAAGGTAGAAGAAGGAATTTTTCTTGGCTACAGTATACCAGACAAGCGAGTTTACAATAACTTAACGGGTCTGGTAGAAGTGTGGTGTAACATCGATGTTCAAAGATTCACCACCCCCCCCTGCTGGAAAAGGACCTTCCTTCTTCTTCGATTATGATGGATTCTTCAAGTCGTTCAATCTACCATCTTCTCAGTCTGAAGATGACTTAGCTGCTCGGATGATGTATGATGTGTTGAACTCTCCGACATTAGACACTGCATCGCTTGCTCCACTAGATGATACTTCAAGCCCTTCAAGTTAAGAACTTGAGGTAAGTGATTCTTCCTCTGATTATGAAGCGGTTGAGACCACAAACATGGATCAGACAGAATAGGTTCCTCCTACTACAAGTACACCCATAGCTGAATCTGAAGCCACCAGAACGTCGGAACCTCACACTCCAACTGCAAATGAGACTCCAAATCTGGATAATGAAGTAGTTGTTCCCACTACTCTTGGAACTCGGATACACGTTCATCATCCCTTGGACAATGTCATCGGGGATATTCTATCGGGAGTTCAAACTAGAAATCAGTTATATTCAGCTGATTATGCAGTAGTGATGGAAAAGGGCTATATTCATGATGGTGCCTATCGCTGCTTTGTATCTCAAGTTAAGCCTAAATATGTAAGCGAGGCATTACAAGATGAGGCATGGGTAAGTGCTATGCAAGAAGAACTCCTTCAATTCAAAAAGTTAGGAGTCTGGACACTTGTAGACAGACCAAAAGGTGCAAAGGTGATTGGCACCAAATGGGTTCTTCGTTGCAGGAAAGATGACCAATGGGTCATAATTCGAAACAAGGCGCGGCTTGTCATTCAAGGATTTAGGCAAGTCGAAGGAGTTAACTACAATGAAGTGTTTGCACCTGTGGCAAGGATGGAAGCTATTCGTATATTCCTAGCCTATGCATCCTATATGCAAATCAAAGCTTATCAATTGGATGTGAAAAGTGCCTTCCTTCATAGTGAGATTCGTGAAACAGTGTACGTAAGTCAACCCGAGGGATTTGAGGACCCTTATCATCGGGAGAGTGTATAAACTGGCCAATGATTTGTATGGGCTTCATCAAGCCCCTCGATCCTGGTATGAGAAACTCTCTACTCATCTGCTTAAACATGGTTTTCGAAGAGCAGTTATTAACTGTACGCTGTTTATGAAGGAGAAAGATGGTGATTTACTACTGGTTCATATTTACGTAGATGACATCATCTTCGGTTCGAAAAATGAAGTTTTATGTAAGGAATTTGAATCTGTGATGAAAGCTGAATTTCAAATGAGTGCCATGGGAGAAATAAAGTTCTTTCTTGGGTTACAGGTGGATCAGACACCCAAAGGAATCTTCTTGCATCAGACAAAGTATGTAGGAGACACTCTTAGTCGGTTTGACATGGAGAATACAAGTGTTGCTGGAACTCCACTTGCCACAAATCACGATGTGGCACCCGACGAAAATGGTGATCTGGTAGATGCCACTATGTACCGAGGGATGATCGGATCTCTTATGTACCTCACAGCTTCTCATCCTGATATCATGTATGCCACATGTCTCTGTTCCAGATATCAAGCTAAACCAAAAGAAAATCATCTCATCAGGGTTAAAAGGATATTCCATTATTTGAAAGGTACTCCAACACTAGGGTTGTGGTATCCTCATGATGATGATTTTGAGCTTACAGTGTATAGTGACATGGACTACGGTGGCTGCAAGATGAATTACAAGTCAACATCGGTGGGTTGTCAGTTCTTTACAAGACAGTTAGTCACCTGGCAGTGTAAGAAGCAGACGTCTGTTGCTCTATCAACATGTGAAGCTGAATATGTTGCTGCTGCAAGTTGCTGCTCCCAAATTATTTGGATTTAACAGCAAATGCGCGACTATGGTTTGCAATTCTCTAACACCCCTATCTTTGTTGATAATTCTGCTGCAATTGCTGTAACTAAAAATCCAGTCCAACATCCTAAAACCAAACACATCGGTATTAAATATCACTTTATACGTGACTATTTTGAAAAACAATTAATCGATGTTAAAATTAATACGGATTTTTAACGCGCCGACATCTACACAAAAGCATTTGATAAACCTTGATTTTTATGTTTATTAGAGGTAAATGGCTTGAAAAAGAAAAGTGATATGATTTTAGGAAGAATCGAGTTCATAGTCCGTCTTTCCATTTTATTTTATTTTTTCTTTATTTTAATTTTTTCTATCCTAAAAATCCAAAAACACAAAAATATTTTCGGTTTTAGAATTTTAGGAGGAGATTAGTTTAATTTTAGTATTTATTTACTTAAAAAAAGGGAGGCGGGCAGATAGGCTGAAAGCAAATCAACTCAGTGAGATTGAGTCAAAACTATGGAAAATGATAGTACACAGGGAACTAATTATTTAGGACTTAAATAGGACTGAAAAGATCAAAAGGATATAATTAAAATTTCAAGTCTATGATGTGTAAGCCAAATAAAGGAAAAATGATAGCACACTAGTTTGTTACTGAGGCTACATAGAGAAAGTAGACCTAGGGGTTGCTAGTCCATTGTACGATATGTCGGTAGATTCAAAACAATAGATAAGTAGACTTTGTTGGTGAAACAATCTAAACTAAACTATTCAACAGGCTGTGGGCTTCCATCTTATCACTGGTTAACACAATCAACTAGATTCCAATAAGGGGTGATGAGCAAAATAAACGCCACAAATGTGTGCGGACGACCATAAATATGAGCAAAGCACATGAAAAAAATTGATAAACGCAATCAAACTGACTAATGTTGTTGGTGCATTTTGTGTAAAAAAAAGGTGCTCTTACAAGAAGATAGGTTGTGTGCCTCTCTGCTATGTGATGGCACTGACCTGAGGATAAGCACAACCTAAATATTCTAGAATTCATTGTTGTTTGCGCCTCTCTGTAGTGCGATGGCACTGACCTGAGGCTTAGCATCTCTTTGAAAGCTTTCAGAATAGTTTCTTCTTGTCTCAAAACCCGTAGACCGCTCAAAAATCTCCTAAGGAATGTTGATTACCATATAAGTGTGGGATCCACAAACACTTGTTGAAATAATGAAATCTAATCACCAATGTGAGTCAAAAGTCTATGTATGGATTTAAGTGGATAACAATACTGATAATCGTCGTGGCTACAACTCCCAACAGTCAAAATCATTTTGTGCTTCTCACAGTTCTAGTATGATTTCCTGTAAGTGCTTGTGACTCGATGAGAAATGAGTATCATTACTTTAAACATATATCAACGAGTCCCAAATGATTATGATACACATGTATGATTCCATATGAATCTCTCCATAGTTGATAAAACCAAATTGAAGTTGTTCTACTCAGGGGGAGAAATCGGTTCAATGACATTTAAAAGCTTTCAACCCACCTCAAACAAAACACAAAAATATGTTTGTTTTGTTAAATTTCAAGTTGCTTTTATGTTTTAGTTATCTTTTTGCGTCAATGTCGGACTATGTAACAAAGTGAACTCTGTGAATCACACCATAAGAGGGTCACGTCTGAGGTGACCAAACTATTTTAAATTGAAAGGATCATATCTGAGATGATCAAGGTTTGAAAAGTAAAAAGGTCACGTGTGAGGTGACCAAACTATGTAAATTAAACGGACCATGTCTGAGATGATCGGTGTTCATAATGTTATATCAATCAAAAGTTAAAACTGAAGGTTTGGAAAATATGAAGTCAACTCATGAGGATGAATCAATCTTATGATTGGATCATAAGTATGAACCAATCGTACGATTGAATCATAAGAATGAATCAATCATACGATTTGACCATAAGATTGAGCCAGTCATACGATTGGACCATGAGTATGAGATAGTCTTACGATTGGACCATTAGTACGAGACAGTCATGCGATTGGACCACAAGACTGAGCCAGTCACATGACTGAAGAGAGGCAAATGACGTACACGACTGAGGAGAGGAGTATGGAGTCAGTCGCACGACTGAACCTCAATCGCACGATTGAGCCATGCGTATGGGTCTAGTCGCACGACTGAAACCCAAAACAGTATAAATAGAGGCTCATTCGGTCGCAATCTTTACCAGACTTCAAAATTTCCAAAACCCTCCTAAGCCCTATTACTCTGCCAAAATTTCAAACATATGATATTGCTTTTGATTTGTGTTTTAACCCTCAGTGTACTCATCTACAGGTAACTTGCGAGAGGAATCGGGACAAACAAGAACAATAATCAAACCAAAATGACCTAAATTGTTCAAACAAATAACCGGTTCATAAACCCTAAAATTGACCATCTAAATGATTAAAAATGTCAATTTAAAGAAGGTTAGATGCTATAGTGAGTCCCTGCAAACCGTATGAACCTAAAAATGACGTCTAATTTCACTTGATGACAAGATTCATGATTATGGTGTCGCACAGGGGTTTATGCGAATGGACAAACTGATGAACTTCAGTCGCACGATTGAGCCAGTCGCATGCTCCAATCGCATGATTGAACCAATCGGTGGTCCAATCATACTACTGACTCAACCGCATGGCTTCGCACAAGACAGAACTCAGTCGTAGGCTCAATCGTACGACTGAACCCAGTCATCTGGTTCAATCGCACGATTGAACCAGATTGGTCAAAATCTATTCTAAGTCAAATCGTTTATCTATTAGGAATGGAACTAATGTGGTTTGTCCCTTGTATTGCAGCAATATGGCAGATAGATGGACGATGAGCATAAAGCACAATATATGTGCTCATCTGGACCCCATATCCTGGAATGCTTCTGAGTTTATTGGGATCACAGCTTTTCTTGGACGCTCGAGGATCTTCACCTCCATATCTACACCATGTATACAGTATAGGTCGATCCAGCAGACGTTCTGGGAGAACGCCATTGTTGACAGATCTACAGAGCCCTACTACATTAGGAGCTCCATCTTTGAAGAAGATATCCAGATCAGCGAAGAGGATATCAGGTGAGTCTTGGACTTGGGTGACGATGGTGCACACCCAACCAAGCTGCATCCCCTGACGGTACGGGGATGCTTCCTCAGGATCAAGTACGCCGTTGATATCAACGCCGGCGTACTGAACAAGAGTAACATGTGCCCTCAATTTAAGTATCTGGCACATGTGATCCTGAAGTGTATAGCCTCCAGGAGAGGAGGATTCGATGAGCTATCTGATCAGATTCAGAATGCTTATGTAGCATTGGTGCTGAACCATCTGTCCAGCTTCTCACGGATGTTCTTTTCCTATATGGTAGAGAACATTGAGGCTAAGGGGAAAGAAGGATTTTGCATGTACCCTAGGTTTCTTCAGATGATGATAGACGAGAAGCTTCCTCACCTTCCAAGGAGAAGGACGATGTGGTGTTGTTGGAAGTAATGGACGACACCACCTTGGGAAGGATGAAGGTTTACCGGGGGAAGCAGGTGAAGCCCCCGGTTAGGAGGTTGTTCAGCCATCTGGCAAAGGAGGACTACGTGGTGCCAGCTCGTAAAAGTGGCGTCACGATGACAAGGATTCGGATATTGAACCAGTCATGGCTGCTGTTGATAGGATGATGACAACGATGACGATGACGGTCATGGTGGTGGAGATACAGGCGCTAGTGAACCAAGGGCCACTAACACTTACACTACATCTCCACCACCCACACATGCTAGTTCCTCAGCTCCCAGTGGATTGGAGCAGGCATCCATCCATCGGGACTTCCTTCTAGATGATGAAGAAGAGGAGTCTGATGAGGAGCCCCTCACAAGGACAGTTGGTAGCCGGGTGGTTGCTACTGACCGGGGTATGGAGGCGGTTGGGGGACGCTGGGCTAGGGAGAGAGTACTGATACTATTGATCCTACCTACACTCCACCCCAGCCAAGCCCAGGGGGAGCCAGAGCTCCAAGGGCTCATGGTTGAAGAGGATGGCCCAGCCACATGGCAAGAAGTCCAAAAGAAGACGTATAGTGCTGATGACCTCTTCTACCACCACAACCACTACATCCACCACCCCTACTACACCTACCACCACCACAGCCACTACATCCACTACTCCCATCACACCTACCACCACCACTACAGCTACCACCACTCTGTCCACTTCATCCAATCCACCACAAACCACAACGACCACCACCCCCACATATACTACATCCACCACTCCACCCACCACATCACATGCCGGACCTTCCACCTCTTCAGTACCACCACTGGGATCCTCTCTGCCCAACGTTGGGTTAAAGGAACAACTTTTCAGCCTCAACCGTCTAGTTCTGAAACTGCTCGCAACTGACGATATACGAGCGAACCCGATGACTCAGTTGATGGCTGTCAATGCTGAGCAGGGCAAGCAAATCACCCTGCTGACCGAGAGCACGGCAGCTCAGAGTCAACAGATTGCAGATCTGACTTAGAAGGAAGCTGCCCTCGAGGGAGACTTTTCCAGAGCTCACCGTGCCTTAGCCACACAGAACGATCTTCTGATGGCATCGGTGAAGCGAATAGAGGATGTTGACAGGAAGAACAAGAAGCTACACCTAAGGCTAAAGGGTGGAAAAGGAAAGCCTCTCAAGATCAAAGGTGATGGTGATGATGATGATGATGACGAGTCCTCTGATGATGATGAGTCTGATGATGATGTTGAGGGAGAGGGAAGTGGAAAGGATAGAGAGGAAGGTGATAAGGATGAGCCTAAAGGTGATGCATCTACATCAGCCTCAGATCCAGCGGCTTAGGAACGGCGGACAAAACGACGTCAAGAATCAAGACCGTCCACCTCAGCTTCTCAATCTGAAGAGCCAAGTAACAAGGACAAGAGTAATGATTAGTTGTCTTAGCTTTTGATTATCTTTTTTACTTGAACTATGTATTACACTTATGTAATTAATGGTTATCAATGTTTATTAATGTAAATGAATTGATTATTGATGTGTTTCTGTGGTTTTGAATGTTTAACAAACAGATGAATCTCAACAGACGGATCAGCATGAAGTTGCACCCTTTCAGCAAATCAAGACTCAGCTAACAATGATTCTTCATTTGTAAGGGATTGTGTGACGATCTGTGAGCTATACACCCAAGGAGGGAGAGATCATTCATGATCTCACAGACGAGCAGCTGGCTGATATGTTCAGACTCAACACGGATGAGCTAGTCAAGGATTTTCCTAAGGTTGATGTCATGAGTGATGAAGAGCTGCAGGGCGTCGATGAGATTGATATAGAGGATATCACAGGACAAGACTATCCACAGTACACTGACTAATAGGGAAATGTTATCCCTGATTTAGGTGAAACATTTAGCAGGATACGTTTGGAGCTCTTGATGCTCAAGAGAAAGAGAAGGAGAAAGCATAAGGGAAAGCCCAAGCTTCGGACACTGATGCGGACATGAAGAAAGTAAAATAGGCAATTTGTTTAGAAGAGATGAGAGCCTAGCGACAACCGCCAAAGGCTAACGCCTACACCAAACTCTACAGAGTCAAGAAGCATCAGAAGGTGTCGGGCAAGATTATTAGATGGGCTTATTTTGAAGACTTGGATGTGTACGCAGTGAAAAGAGAGAAAGGAATAGAGTACTTCAGATACCTGCATGATCCGAAGACTCTCCCTAGTTTTGAGTTAAACAGGCTTGCCTGTTTAGACCTTTTGTATGCCAACCCCAGGAAGATGTCGGGTGGTTTGAGATGGCGTTAAAGAGAGAGTACCACACCAGGTGGGTCAACTTCAGGCCTCAACAGCCTAGACCGTACATAAATAAGACCAAAGTTGATCCACATACTAGAAAGCCTAAGGTAGTGCTGAAGTGGAGTCCTCCACGCACAATGTCAAAGATCCCATTACGGGAGATGCCTCAGGACTTCACTCCACACTTCAAATGGTGGTACTATGACTAGCGAACAGGTGAAGCCATCATAGTGTTGCACAAAGATGCTCCGATTGAGACTATCCGGGTGTTTGACCCTATGTGGCTGACCAACTTGTCCAAAGATGATGTCTACACTCTATACAAGTGGCCACTATTCTATGACATGCAGGACATCATACGAGCTCTACAATTCCAACACGTCATAAGACTCTGCTTTACATTTGAGATACATGCAGGAGTTACACAAGAAGAGAAGTACAAGATGTTCCAAGAGCATGTGAAGACTGTTAGACAATAGAGTAAACTAGGTCCAAGGGGGAGTTTGTTGATACATATTGATGTACCTAGTTTATGTTCTGAAATGTAAAAGACTTTCATTTCTTACATATATGTAATCAATGTAATGACTGAATGAATGATATATGAAATGCATTGTGATGTTAATTATGTTGGATGTCATGATTTCATTATATTGAATGTGTTGCACGTGTATGAACTAACTATATAGGTTTGATGTTGTTCTACATGATTCTAAGTTAATAAGAACTTAGGAATATGTTTAACTTATCCATGGGATAGTTCATGCGAATGGACCATGCTAATGGACCATATGCATGAACATATTATGCTTATGGACCAGTCGCACGACTGAACCAGAAGACTGGATCAGTCATACAACTGAGACATAAGATTGAGTCAGTCGCACGACTGAACCTTCAGTCGTGCGTATGAGTCAATCACATGATTCAGTCGCACGACTGAACCATGCTAATGGTTCAGTCGTACGATTAAAGACAGGAAACCTATAAATACCACGTAATTCGTGGAAAAATAAATACTTTGAATGCATATGTACCCTAGCCGTCCAGAGCGTACCAAAATGTCAATCCATGTTCATAGTTCGTTTTTGATCAATTCTTGTTCGTTCTTAACGTTTGTTTCATCATTGGATTAATCAGGTTACTTGTTCTCACTGATTGGATCGCCAATCAAATAGGATTCCGCACTATTTGATTCGGTATAACGCAGAATCTGTTAGTACTCCGTTAGAAATCGGTCCTAACAAACTAAATCATCTATGCATGTATGTGTGTTCATCTTAGTACTAATGAGTAGTATTAGCTTATCGGATTGATTGCTTGTAAAGTTACAACAATCACACCTGGTGGTGATATGACTAACCATGAGATCTGTTACAAGCATCATCTCACTTCTCTGTTATAAGTCATCATAGACCTGAAGTGATGAGATATCCTTTGTTGTAAGTGATTACAGACTTGGATATTCTCTTTTGATGCAAAAAGATGCCAATGTGCACAATCCATTCAAATGGATGGTTAGAGTTTATCAAATCGTTTATCCATGATAATTCTATGCTAAATTATATACATGAACTCTGGTTATGAATATATGTCAGGTTCTAAGTTGAGAAAATGTACTTACTTGCATACCTTGATGATAGTTGATCTCTCTAAGTCTATGTGTGAGTCACATCATGTCATATCTAATTCAACCCTAATCAATCCAAGAATTGAAAAAGTAAGTGAGCTAATTTTTTTGTCAAAAACACTTATTGTCTGTCCTTGGATCTTGTGTCTCCTTTGCTATTAAATCACTGACTTGGAACACACTTGATCAGGATTTAATCATTGTCTATGACTATTCACAATTTCTTTTCTTTCAATGTGCTGAAATTAACTGATATGATCTCATTGCAGACATTGATTCTATTATACATATTAGATTTTTATTCTGCTTTAATTTTGATTTTATGCATGTTTTATGTGTGCAGGCATATTAACAATGATTAGTGTGATCTTCTTGTGACAAGTCAAAAAACTTCAAAGTTTTATAAAACTTAAAAGTTTAGGGGGAGTAAAAAGTAAGAGTATCTAAGATAATCAAAATTAAATGGTTTGAATGGAAAGGATGAAGCAAAAAGTTCAAAGCATATGTGTGTTTGATAACATGAAAATAAACCTGAAAATTTTAAAGTGTAAAAGCTGCTTGCAATAATTTAAATGAGATTATTTGTTTAAAATCAGAGACTAAAATGAAGGGAAATTAATATTGTTTGTTGAAAATTTTATTGAAATGTCAAAAGTTCAAAAAACTGAGGGTGAATTGTGTAAATTTTAAGTTAAAGTCAAAATTTGACAAATTGTTTAAATATTAGTATGTGAACATTACTAATGTGTTTAAACAGTGTTAAGCTGGAACATTTGAAAAATACGTGTAAGAAATCTCATGCGCCTAAACAATGTTCAGAAGTCCAAACAGGAGCATGATGAATTTTAGAAAAATTTACAAGTGTTTTAGGTGTTTCAGACTTCCTCATGCGCCTAAATAGTGTTCATAAGTCTGAAAAGTTGGTTAAGTGTTAGGCATTTCAACAACTCTCATGCGCCTAAACAGTACAAGGCTTTTCAAGATTTGGGCATTTCAACTTAAATTTCCAAGTATTAGGCGTTTTAACTAGACTCATGTGCCAGAACAGTGCAAAAGCGTCTAAACAGTGCTTATGCGTCTGAACAATGCTCATGCGCCTAAGCCCATGCGCACAAATAGTGCTCATGCGCCTAAATACTTAGTGAAAAATTAAACCTCATGCGCACAAACAGTGCTCATGCACCTAAATTTTTATGTTCTTTTCATACTCATGCGCACAAACAGTGCTCATGCGCCTAAAATTTACACTTAGTATAAATAGAACACTTTGTGTTTTTTATTCATTCATTCACCACAGTCCCCTGAACTCACTCTCTCGACTCTCGGTTACCATTATTTCATAAAGTTTGATTGTTTGTGTGCGACTCCTGCGATTGATAGTGTGTTTATAAGATTCTAAACGTAAGTTCATAATCAAAACAACACATTTTCAAGATTCTAATTCAAATTTGACTTGGGCGTCTCATAGCTATTCGGGCGTTGGAACCCTAAGTTGACTAAACTTTTGAATTTTGTGAATTGGATGACAAATAAGAACTGAAATTGATGTTAGATTGTTGATATTGAATTAATTTGAGCATGTTAACAAATTAAACATTGAATTTCATCAACATTTATTCGATGATGATTCATCATCAGTTGAAGCTATGAAGATGAACGGTCAAGGAATTTTGAATTTTTAATTAAAATAAAAAAATTCATAAAAAATTCAATTTTTAATATGTGTTTGACAACTTTTAATAAATTGATATGTTTAAAACAATGAGTACCCTAACTTGAGTATGTTATGTTCTTGAATATAATATATTAATACTTAGTCATTTTCTAAGTACAAGTTAGATTAAAAATTTAGTTTAAACATAATAATTCACTAAAATTCAATCAACATCTATTAAATTCAAAAAGTTTAAAATCAAGTTGACTAAAGTTCTAGTTTTTATTTGTGCAGATGAATGAATTGAAGTTTGAGTCAAAGCACAATGTTGCAGCATTACTAAATGAAGATATACAAGATGTAGTTAGTTATGAAGAGATATTAGATTTTTACTGAGGACTAAATATGTATATGCTATGTGTTACCATCTACTAGTCTATGCAAGACTAATCAAGAAGTTCTAGACCACAGGATCAGTTGAAGTAGATGATAAAGGAAGGAAGGTTTTAAGGGGTTTTGTAACAAATGATAGAATGATAGAAGTCTCAGAAGATTCAATCAGAACCTCCTTAAGATTGGGTCAAAATGATCCAGAAGATCCATCAGAACTGACTTTCAATGAATGCAGAGATACATTCATGGAGATGGGTCATCCTGATCACTATCCTAAGAAGCAATTCTTTAGAGCTAAAGTCTTCAATCATTGGAAGCTCTTGTGCTACATTTTTCAACACTGCATGTCTAAAAGAAGTGCTGGATGGAATTCTTTTCCAATAGACATTGCATCACCAATTATGGCTCTTGCTACAAATAGAAGATCCAACATGGCCAAGTGGATCATGAATGGGTTTATCTTATACTTGGAGAAAGGCATTAGGAACAAATACCTAATGTATCCAATGTTTTACATATGATTATAAATGAAGAACACCCGAAATTCCATGCTTATGGTGTAGGTGGAGATATCCTAGAATTTGAGCACATGTCTGAGATATCTTACAAGAGATTAGCCATGATTACTAGTGCCCAGAATGTACCAATGTTTGAGTACCTGAGGAATGTAGCAAGAGATGAAGTAGATATCAATATAGATCACTTCCATTTGATTAAAGTTGAACAAGTGGACCCAGCTGATCTCATTGATGAAATTCCTTAAGCATTGTCTGATGATGATGAAGATAATGATGATGATGATGAAAATGAAGATGATGATGTTGATGAAAGCTTAAGTAGTGATGGTGATGATGATGCAGCTGAAGCACATCAATCAGAGAGTAGTGAGACAACTATCTCTGATCATGCTGAAGAAAGACATGATGAAGATGAAGGAACTTCTGCTGGAATTGATCATGATGAATAAGTTAATGAAGAAACTCATGTTCATGATCTGATACATTTCAATTTAATGAAGAATATGATCAAAATCAAGATTTGGATTTGATTTTATTGATGCTATGATGGCTGAGCCTATTTTTCAAAGTTCCACACCAGTTGAAGCTGAAGAAACACATGTTATTACAGCATATAATGTGTCTGTACAAACTGAGGATGTTCTTGATGTTGATGAGATTTAAACTTTGAAAGAAGCTAATAATTCTCAAGAAAAGACTACTTCTAAGTTAAAAGAAGAAAATAAGAAGTTAAAAGATGTGATTCAAAAGAAAGATGATGAGATTGCTGCTCTTGTAAAATATAAAGATGAAAATTTGAAAACATTTGAGGTGATGATGAGAGATTATGATTTAATGGAAGAAAAGTATAACAAGTTAAAAGAAGAACATGAAATCGTGAAAGAGGAGTTAGATAACATGAAAGAAAAGAAAAAGTCTGATTCTCCAGAGATTGTGATTGTGTCTAAGATAAACCCGATTGATATTGAGAAAATTCCTGAAGTTGATAAAGGAAAAAGGAAGATTGATGATGTAGATGTTTCAGTATTACCTGAACCGTCCTCAAAAGTTCAAAAGACTATTGAGAATTAAGAAGAAGAAGAGCAATATGTTCAAGAGAATATTGAAGCTCTTAATGACATAGAGGATGAATTTGATGATGACTGGTACAATGAGGTACTTGAAGATGAAGACGATGTTGAAGCTAACATTGAATCAACTTTTTCACTGGTAGAGATTACTCAAGATGAGATACCTATTGATTTTGAAGATAGGTATACTACTTGGTGAAAATGAAATACAACAGAGTCTTTCAAGATGGTTTAACAGTTTCTTAGATTAATGAAGAATACGAGAAATGCATTACTGCTGAGTCAGTTGCTCTAGTAGATCCAAATGACATTATCGTTGAACATGGTGAATGGAATCCACTTCAAGAGAGCATAAATGTTGAGGAAATTCCATCGTTTGAGTTGCACCACCCTGATCCTGAAGATATGAATGTTTTGGCATTAAGATCATGGTTGCAAGCAAGAGACTATCCTTGGAAGAGACTTAAGAGATTGCACTCTAAATCTATAAGGAATTTAGTGAGAAGCTTCTAAGAGACAGAGAAACAAACCAACAAAATGATTGTGCTTGATACAGACAACCCTCAAATCCCTTCCCTTCTTGCTTTAGAAAGATTGCAGCTAGCGTGCTGGAGAAGAAGCAGCTTCAATGGTGCAATATATTTAGAGATTACTAAGAGGACAACAATGTTGAAACCTCAAGAGATAAAATCTATGGCTATGAAGAGCTCGGTGTATGAAAGGAGGAAGGAGTTGATAAAAATGTTTCCAGAGACTGAGCAACAAGCTTACAAAGTATCCCTTGATCAAAAACAACTATTCAACAAAGCTAGATATGTAGGTGATTTGGTGAGAAACATGTTACCAAAAGGACAATCAATCTCAGAGTTGCTATGCAATGATTGCTCCTGACACCACCAATGCAGTGAAGGTAGTAGCTTGGAAGTATGATGAAGTATTTGATGCATTCTTGATCAAAAGAGTTAATGTTGTGCGTGATGTTTACCACTTCTTCTCAAGTATCATCAAGTTACCTGTTCAAGACTAAAAGGAGCTCAATAAACTACCTTTGATCAATCCTACAGGAGCTAAGCAATGTGAGATGTTTGTAGAGTTGTTAAACAGAGGAATCACGAGAGCAAGCTCATTTCTGCAAATAAGATGTACTCAAGAAGACAAAGAATATTTTAATACATTGAAAAGGAACAGAAAGTATCAAGGAAAACAAGCAGAAGATGAACATTTGTTGATTGAGTTTTGTGATCAATACTTTGAGAAAGTTACCACTCTAGGATTGAAGGTGGTAGAAGGAGCTCAAAAGTCAAAACCAATCCTGAGATGGTTTTATAATTCGGATACATTTGAATTGAAGTTGTTCCGAAATCTCAAAAAGTGGGATGAGGACATGATTACTTTATTTGGAGTATTTGAACTCAAACTGTTACATCCGAGTTACATATCCTTTTTATCTGTTCAAAAGTTTGAAAGAGTTACTCCTGAGATTGTAGAGAATGATAAGAAGTATTACCTATCAATTATCAAAGTGATGAATACTACTATGGAGATAATTTGTTTAAGGAAGCCTTAGCATATGCAAACATTGTGAAGAAAGATATCAAGGATATAGAGTTCATGAGAATTTCGAGTAAAGGAGTATTGGAAGTATACTCAAAAGAAAATTCAAAACCAATTGAGTTGTATGCTAACATTGCATTATAGATTTATCAAAAGATACATTGAAGTTAATGAACAAGATGGAGATCAAGACTAATGAAGCTAAACTAGAACAAGGTATCTTAGCTAGCAAGTTCAAATCAGCTATAGCTAAAGCCTTGAAAAAACAAGAGATGTACAAAGAGAAGCCGATGTTCAAGATCAAGGAAGAGCTAGAGGACTTCTTTGATATTTGAAGATGAAAGAGAGGAGCAAAAAGACAAAGAGAAGATTACAGATTGAAGAAAAGAAAAGACAAAGCTCTGAAGAAAGAGGATTTTGAAGACCGAAGACCAGGTAAATCTTAGGGCGAGTATTGTTAGAACTTCTTGAAGATTAACATGTAGTCTTTAGATGTCTTTTTTATAAGTTTTGTTATAGATTAGGGACTAGTTATGTAAATAGTTGTTCCTTTGTTTATTGATAGTATAAATAGCTTAGATGTGCGTGTGTGCAATAGACGAGACTAGACTAGACAGACTAGACTTGTAACTGCTACTTACACTTGTAATTGTCTTTGCTACTATCAATGAACTACTATGAATTTTCTTGATTGTTTGCATTGATTTGATTACATTTGTATGTTTTTGATTGAATTGCATTCTAACATCATCACAGATCAATTCATTGATCCTATCAAGCTTCTTCCACCTTCTTGGGTTCTATCTGGGAGCAGATGTTCCCATTATAAGTTTGTCTTCTAGTTCTCACCTCTTCTGAGACATCCCCAATGATGTATTCAGCTGGATGAGTGTTGTGAATCCTGAGTCTTGGAATTACATCTAATTGAATAGATAGATCCAAGTTTGAAAGGTTCTGCTTAGGATTGTGAACATTGATTCTAGCTAACTCACTCAATGAGGACTGATTGAATGAATGAGTGGCAGCATCAATGTTGTTTTGCTATGAAGTAGTATTAACAATTGCTAGTTCCTCTAGATTACTGCCTTCATCAACTTGCTATTGAGAATTTGAGTTATCAGCCGATAAATTTTGAGACCCCACTAACTGACAACTTGTTAAAGCTCCACCAGCTCCTATAATATTCAAGTTTTTAGGAGTTGAAGTTTTGGGAGCTTATTTTTCATGTCTTCTTAGAGAAATTGGAATAGGTTTGAGTAACTCAAACAACTGATCATCAGAAAAGTCATTTTGAGTTCCTGTTCCAGCTGCAACATTCTAACAAGATGGTTTAGAATAGTTGGGAAACAATTCTAAGTCAAAGATATGGTCAGGGCCATTCCCCTTAACACAAGGAGTATGCTCATTTACAACAACATTGGATGACTCCTCAAATTATTGATTCTTAATGTTGTATACTCTATAAGCTTTAGAGCTTGAAGAATATTCAACAAAGATAGCATCATCCGACTTTTCAGTAAATTTTACGAAATTGTCTTTTGTGTTAACTATGGTACACTTACTGCCAAAGGACCTTAGAAAGCAAATGAACAGTGGCCTCTTGTTCCATAGCTTATAAGGGGTTTTTTCATGGGGCTTAACAACAAGAACCTTGTTCTGCATATAGCATGCAGTGCTGACTGCCTCGGCCCAGAATGTTAGAGGCAGCTTTGAATCAACTAACATGGTTCTTCCAAC
Organism: Flaveria linearis; assembly: GCA_024085815.1. NCBI lineage: Eukaryota > Viridiplantae > Streptophyta > Magnoliopsida > Asterales > Asteraceae > Flaveria > Flaveria linearis. The sequence continues at coordinate 46,355,982 of CM044014.1, read as the reverse complement.
CTCAATAAGTGTCTTGTTCCTCCTTTCAGCTAACCATTCTATTAAAGAGTTTTACATGCACTGTATTGTCTGGTAATCCCTTTTGAGTTATAGAATAAGTCAAGAACTTGATTTCTTAAACTCAGTCCCTTGATCAATTCTGTTTGTTTTTACCTTGTGATCAATATGATTTTCTATTTTATGAATAGAAGATTTTAACATTTCAGTGTTTTCATCCTTAGTTCTTAAAAAGAATAAAAATATTGTAAAATCATCAATTATCACAAGGCAATATGATTTCCTTTCAATGCTCAATATACTTGTGGGACCAAAAAAATCCATATGTAATAAGTGTAATGGAGTGGTGATGGAATTAACTTCTTAGGATTTGTGGGTTGCCTTATGTTGCTTTCCTTGAAGACAAGCAACACAGTTGTCTTTACAGAAAAACTCCTTTTTGGGCACTCCATGTACCAAGTTATTTTTAACCAGTTTATTCAGGGTTTTAAAATTAACATGACATATTCTTTTATACCAAAGAGTTGATTTATCACCATTTGCTTTGGAAAGAAAGCATGAAAATTCTCCTAGTAGGGAAGCATTGTTCATGTCTAGCTTGTACATATCCCCTTTCCTGGGAGATCTAAGAAGCACCAATTCTTGAGGAATTGATATCCTAGGTTTAAGGATAATGCACTTATGTTCTGTGAAAAGTATTTGGCGCTTTTGATCACAGAACTGAGAAACACTGAAGAGATTGCGTTCAGGCTGTTATAAAGTGTACTTTGTCAATTTTTAACTTACCGTTGGATACCATACTCTACCGAAAATGTATTCTCCGGGTTCACCTCCAAATTAAACCGGACCTCCATCAAAATGTTGAAATTGTTAAAGAAGAGATCTGTTCCCTGTCATATGCCTGGAGCATACAATATCTACAATCCAAATATATCTATTCTTGTCATGTGGATATCCCTGCACATATGGTGAGAAAATAAGGGTGATTTGGGATGGTTGGATCTCACCATCAAGAGCCTGGATGCTCTGATACCAATTACAAGATTGGTGTTGGTCACTTAACACAATATTTTCTCTCAAACTCACTAGTTTCACTCATGTGATGATGCAAAATCTCAAACTAAGTTGATGATAATATACTAAGTTAATGAACACAATAAATGGTTTTCAAGGTGCTTGTATATATTACTTCTCAAATCAGTGTTTACAAGACTCTTACAAAAGCATGCAAAATGAGTTACATTGAGAAGCTATATATACTACTATCTACATGTAACATCCGGTTTCTAAATCCGGACATGTAAATTATATTATAGTTATGATTAATTAAATTAAGTTGAGTTGATTGAGTGTTTAAGTGTTCAGTCGCATAAGTCATATGCGAATGAACTTCAGTCGCACCCCTTACGTGTGATTGAGACTCAGTCGTACGAATCGTAGGCGTATGAACTTCAGTCGCACAGTTCAGTCGTACGAATGGTTCAGTCGTGCGACTGAAGGTGAGGCGGTTAAGTTGAAGTGTATGGATAAGTAGGGCGGTGCAGGGGTTCAAGGGCAGATTTCTATCTGCACCTATTCTGTTTTCTTGTCCCCTTCACACCCAAAACCCTGCTCTCACAAAATTGATTAGGCGAAACTCCGTTTTGGTAAGTTTTGAACATCATGGATTAATCCGGAGATGTTATAAGCTGTATGTATGATTGAATTTGATCCAACAACCTGTTTAAATCAGTAAATTGGCCTGGTTCATTTCTGAATTTAAAATCCAGGAATTCAAATCCAAGTTTTTGTGAAGTTTTGATGAAATAATGGTTTGAAACCATTGTAAACGATGTGTATAAGATCTGTTTTGAATATGGTATGATTTGGATGGTTAAAACTCAAATTTTGAGTGAGTTTGGATCAAAAACATCAAGAACACAGCTGCTGATTCGTTTCAGACGAATGGGCTCAATTGCAGGCCTCAGTCGTACGAATGAAAGTCTAGTCGTACGACTGAGTGCGAATGGAGGTTCAGTCGTGTGATTGGAACCCAGTCGTCTGGTTAGAAGGCCGAATGAAGACGAGTGAACACTGGATATGAATGAGAACTCAATCGTGCGAATGAACTGCTAGTCGTACGACTGAAGGTTTAGTCGCATGGTTCATTCGCATAGGTTCAGTCGCATGATTGCTCATTCGCATAAGTGTTCAATCGCATGAGGGCCTGTTTGAGAATAAGTTTATTGAATCAGGGTTTATTGCTTTAGATATAGCTTGATTAGAGGAAGGACAAGTTATCTTGGGTACGTGGATTGTGTAGACTGTGGTGAGGAAGTTGATAAGGTGAGTTCTAAGCCCTTTTCAAATGTTGGTTAACATTCGGGCTAGCACACATACAATGATAAATGAATTGCATGTTTCTAGTACCAGAATTGTGATAGTGATGTTGATATGTTTCTAACAGTTGTAAAGCTGTTAGAGGGAAAGTGGGGGTAATATATGATTACCTGAACATTGTTAATCATCACATGATGGTAATGATTGCAATGGATCAGGTAGGGTGTAAAAGATAGTCATCTAAACATTGTTAATCATTACGTGATGGTAATGATTCCAATGGGTCAGATAGGGTGTAATAGTTAATGAAAATATGTTAAAACTAGTGCTAAAAGAAAGAATGTGTGGGGTGTGAGTGAATGTGATAATATTGGCAATAAATAAAAGAAATGTTTTTGAAATGGTAATGTGATGTAAATCTCAACAGGCCAGTTAGGGTAAGATGCCTGAGTGTAAAACTGTACAGTTTGATAGGAGTGATGACGATCACTCAGCTTTGTGAACATCTTGTGGTGACGACCCTAGATGATTATTTGGCATCCTACTGGATGAGAGATAGTAACCGGTAGTTGCTGGATGTGGGCAACCGACGTTACTGGGTATGGGAGACTGGTAGTTGCTGGATGTGGGCAACCGACGTCTCTGGGTAGGGTAACCGGTAGTTGCTAGATGTGGGCAACCGACGTTACCGAGTATGAGAAACTGGTAGTTGCTGGATGTGGGCAACCGATGTTTCTGAGTGTAGTAACTGGTAGTCGCTGGATGTGGGCAACCGACGTTACTGGGTATGGGGAACTGGTAGTTGCTAGATGGGGGCAACCGTCGTTCGATGGGACTGGTCCAGTGGGACAGAATAATGATAAAAGATGAATTTATAATATTGCCAATAAAAAGATAGCTGCGGTGTGTGTGAAAATGTTGTTAATGTTTTAATGAAAATCAGAACTCACCAGTTTATCTGATATTTTGAGTGTGTTGTGTGTGCTAGGTAAGGAGGGATCCTCTGATAAGAGAGGAAAGCAAGTATGAGCTGATGAGGACGCTATCCTGGAGCAACTGCTGGCATAGGATTTAGGGCTTGTTAATAAAGTAAATAGGGCGATGTATAATTAAATACAATCATATGTAAAATGTTTTAAAAAGTTGGGTTAACATATATTAGTGTTTAAAGTCTTCCGCTGTAAATAGAAAACTCTGATTTGTGTTTTAAACTATTAATCCAACTACGTGACGTGCCTCCGGTGCCCTGCCGGGTTTAGGGCGTCACAGGTTGGTATCAGAGCAGTAGTTAAAGGGATCTAGTGTCATAATAACTAGACTTTAACTAAAAAATAGATATGCCAGCAGGGATAGCTAGATAGAGTAGTTTATTAAAACAAGAGAAGGTGATGGGACTATCATGAGAAGGAATAACGAGAATGGTACAAGTAAAGTAAACAATTAATAGTACTTGGCCAACATTATTAATAATTTACTTTACTTATAGTATTCTGGTTATATACTTACATGTGGGTACCAAATAATCCTGATCTCATTTTAATAGGTTATGGCTCATAGGGAAAGTGAAAGAATGCAAGGTGGAACCTTGGGAGGAAATGTTGATGAGAGCACCGAGGTGCTTAGTATGACGAGGCAGCAATTCCATGATGCAATTGCTGAGGAGGTTCGTAAAGCCTTGAATGCAGCTAGACCTGATGAAAGTAGGAATATTGATAAAGCTGAGGGGTCTAGCGAGAAAAAGGGAGTTACGTACAGTCAGTTTAAAGAGTGTAATCCTCCACGATTTTCTGGGGCTATGGATGTGGTAGCCACTTATAAATGGCTTCTTGAAATGGAAGCCGTGATCAAGTTGAGTGAGTGTAGAGAGGATCAGAAGGTAAAGTTTGCAGCCCACTCATTTGTTGGTGAGGCTCTGTATTGGTGGGATACGATTATCCACACGTTAGGCGAGGAGGCTACTGACAAAATGTTGTGGTCTGAATTTAGAAAGTTAGTGTCGGACAAGTTTTGTCCAAAAGGCGAGATGGATCGAATAGAAATGAGTTTCCTGCAGTTTCAGGCAGGTAATATGTCTCATAGGGAATACACGTCTAAGTTTGAGGAGATGGCGCGGTTGGTGCCTCATTTGGTGGTTCCTGAGGAGAAGAAAATTTTGAGGTATACACAGGGGTTGCCTCAGGAAGTTAGAAAGTTGGTTATATCATCTGCTCCGAGTAGTTACCAGTTGACGGTAAACTTAGCTGCAGATATGTATCAAGAAGTTTATGGTAGTAATGTTGTTCCGGAAGGGAGTAAAAGGAGGCGTGAAGAACCTGTCGTGCAAAGAAGATTTGAGAACCCAAGCTTCCAAAAGAAAAGTAGGTTTGGAAGGGGTCAATTTCGAGGAATGCCAGGAATGAGTTGCCACGTTGTGGGAAATGTGGTAGGCTACACCAAGGAGAATGTATGATTGGTAGCAGGACTTGTTTTAGATGTGGAAAAATGGGACATTATGCTAATGAATGTAGTGAAGGTCCTCGTAAATGTTATGAGTGTGGAGAAATGGGGCATATTCGAAGTGAATGTCCAAAGTTGGTAGTTAGAAAGCCTGAACCGGTTAGATCGATGAAAGGGTCAGGAGAAGGATCGAGTGTGGCCAAGGGGCGAGCATATTCTATGACAGCTAGTGAGGCTAAAGCGTTGCCAGATGTAGTTTCAGGTACGTTTCTAGTGAATGGAATTCCAGCTAATGTGTTATTTGATTCTGGTTCAAGTGGAAGTTTTGTATCTATTGATTTTTGCCCTATGCTTGCATGTGAAGTTCGACCACTAGAGGTAGCTTTTGTAGTTGAAACTGCTAATGATAGATCAGTGATTATTAGTAGTATGATTGATGGTTGTTATATTGAATTAGAAGGATATAGGTTGCCTGTTAAACTATATCCAGTGGTATTAGGGGGGTTTGATGTAGTTTGGGTATGGATTGGTTGGCAAACCATGAAGCCCATATTGTATGTAATAAGAAGTTAATTCAATTAAGAGCACCGGATGGGCAAACGATTAATGTATATGGTGATAGAGAGGAGTCAACTGTGAAAATAATATCTATGATGAAAGCTGATAAGTTAATGAGCCGCGGGTGTGTATCCTATTTGATATATGTAATTGATTCCCAAAAGTCTATAAGAAAGATAGAAGACATTCCTGTGGTTAGAGATTTTGCAGATGTGTTTCCAGAGGAATTACCGGGTATTCCTCCAGATCATGAAGTTGAGTTTAGAATTGATTTGGTTCCGGGTGCTAAGCCAGTTGCTAAGCCACCTTATAGGTTAGCTCCATCGGAGTTGAAGGAGTTAATGAAAAAGACTGAAGACTTGCTAGAAAGAGGTTTCATTAGACCCAGTTCTTCCCCGTGGGGTGCTCCAGTATTGTTTGTGAAGAAGAAAGACGGGAGTATGCGTATGTGTATTGATTACAGAGAATTAAACAAGTTGACAATAAAGAATAAGTATCCACTCCCACGAATAGATGATTTGTTTGATCAGCTACAGGAGCCAGTTGGTTTTCTAAGATAGACCTTTGTCGGGATATCATCAGTTAAAAGTCAAGGAAGAAGATATACCTAAGACAGCGTTTCGCACACGTTATGGTCATTATGAATTTCTGGTCATGTCTTTTGGGTTGACGAATGCCCCTGCTGCTTTTATGGATTTGATGAATAGGGTGTGCAAGCCAATGTTAGATCGATCAGTAATTGTGTTTATTGACGATATACTGATCTATTCGAAGAATGAGGGAGATCATGCTTGCCATCTTCGTGAAGTGTTGGAAAAATTGAGAAAAAAAAGGCTTTATGCAAAATTTTCTAAGTGTGAGTTTTGGTTGCGGGAGGTACAGTTTTTAGGGCATGTGATTAATGCAGAAGGTATTTTAGTAGATCCTACCAAGATTGAAACAGTAGTGAGGTGGAGTCCTCCAAGGACGCCATCTGAGGTTCGCAGTTTCTTGGGTCTGGCTGGTTACTATAGAAGGTTTATTCAGGATTTTGCCAAAATCGCATCCCCGTTAACAAAACTACGAGGAAGAATGAAGAATATATCTGGGGACCAGAACAAGAAAATGCATTTCAAGAACTGAAGAAGAAATTAACCCAATCACCAATATTGTCGTTGCCAGATGGAAATGAAGATTTGGTGATTTATTCAGATGCTTCGTATCAAGGTCTAGGTTGTGTATTGATGCAGAGGGATGAGTGATAGCTTATGCTTCCAGACAATTGAAAGAACATGAAAAGAATTATCCGACGCATGATTTAGAATTGGCAGCGGTGGTGTTTGCCTTGAAGATATGGAGGCATTATTTATATGGGACGAAATGTATGATTTACACAGATCATAAGAGTTTGAAGTATTTCTTTGATCAGAAGGAATTGAACATGCGCCAGCGGAGATGGTTAGAATTGGTGAAAGATTTGATTGTGAAATACTTTACCATCCTGGTAAAGCAAATGTGGTTGCTGACGCATTAAGTAGAAAGAATGAACACCCTCCAATTCGAGTTAAATCATACAAGTTAGTGATAACCCCAGATTTTATGCATCAGTTACGAGAAACTCAATTAGAAGCACTGAAAGAAGAGAACGTGAAGCGAGAACGAATGAAGGGTCAAACAAAGAATCTAGAAGAAAATAATTTTGGGGTTAAGATAAAATGTGGTCGTATGGGGTTCCGATTAAGATGAGGGAACTAGTGTTAGATGAAGCTCATAAGTACAGATATTCTATACATCCTGGTGCTACTAAGATGTACAAAGATTTAAAACAAGAATATTGGTGGCCCGGTATGAAGTTTTATGATACAGTATGTGAATAGGTGTTTGACGTGTCTTCAGGTCAAAGTTGAGCATCAAAAACCATATGGTAAGCTTCAACCCTTAGAGATCCCGAAATGGAAGTAGGAAGAATTGACAATGGATTTCATAACTAAGCTTCTGAGTACAGCTAAAGGTTATGATACCATTTGGGTCATAGTAGATAGATTGACACGTAGTGGGCATTTCTAACCAATCAAGGAAACGTATAACTCCGAGAAGTTAGCAGAATTATTTATTCGAGAAATTATTGCTCGTCATGGGGTACCAGTATCTATTGTGTCAGATAGAGATACACGTTTTACTTCGAGATTTTGGAGAAAGTTTCATGAAGATATGGGTACTCGTCTGTTACACAGCACATCTTTTCACCTAGAAACTGATGGGTTAACTGAAAGGACTATCCAAACAGTTGAAGACATGTTACGAGCTTGTGTTATAGATTTTGGTGGTATCTGGGATAGTCATTTGCCATTAGTTGAATTCTCCTACAATAACAGTTATCATTCTACGATTGGGAGAGCCCCGTATGAGATGTATATGGCAGAAAGTGTAGGAGTCCCATATGTTAGGGAGAAGTTGGGCAGAAAGAGTTGGGCAGTTTGGAAATTGTACAGGCTACGAATGAGAAACTGGATCAGATCAAAGCTCGGTTTAAAGCAGCTCAGGATCGACAAAAGTCTTATGAAGATAAAAGGCGAAGGCATATAGAGTTTGAAGTAGGAGATAAAGTTATGTTGAAAGTATCTCCTTGGAAGGGAATTATCAGATTCAGAAAGAGGGAAAAGTTGAGTCCTCGTTTTATAGGACCATTTAGCATTATAGAATGGATTGGGGAAGTGGCCTATAAACTAGAATTACTCGATCAGTTGCAAGGAATCCACCCAACCTCTCATGTATCACATTGCGCAAGTGTTTGGCTGATGAATGCTTATGTACCTTTAGATGATATAGAGGTGGATGATAAGTTGAACTATGTTGAGAAACCTACTGCTATAGTAGACAGAAAGGTGAAAAGGCTAAGGAATAAAACTATTGAATTAGTTAAAGTGCAGTGGTCGAATAGAAAGGGATCTGATTTCACTTGGGAATCAGAAGATGAGATGAAGAGAGATTACCCCCAGTTGTTTGAATAGTTGGTTTCGAGGACGAAACCAATTTAAGGGGGGGAGAGTTGTAACATCCGGTTTCTAAATCCGGACTTGTAAATTATATTATAGTTATGATTAATTAAATTAAGTTGAGTTGATTGAGTGTTTAAGTGTTCAGTCGCATAAGTCATATGCGAATGAACTTCAGTCGCACCCCTTACGTGCGATTGAGACTCAGTCGTACGAATCGTAGGCGTATGAACTTCAGTCGCACAGTTTAGTCGTACGAATGGTTCAGTCGTGCGACTGAAGGTGAGGCGGTTAAGTTGAAGTGTATGGATAAGTAGGGCAGTGCAGGGGTTCAAAGGCAGATTTCTATCTGCACCTATTCTGTTTTCTTGTCCCCTTCACACCAAAACCCTGCTCTCACGAAATTGATTAGGCAAAACTCCGTTTTGGTAAGTTTTGAACATCACGGATTAATCCGGAGATGTTATAAGCTGTGTGTATGATTGAATTTGATCCAACAACCTGTTTAAATCAATAAATTGGCCTGGTTCATTTCTGAATTTAAAATCCAGGAATTCAAATCCAAGTTTTTATGAAGTTTTGATGAAATAATGGTTTGAAACCATTGTAAACGATGTGTATAAGATCTGTTTTGAATTTGGTATGATTTGGATGGTTAAAACTCAAATTTTGAGTGAGTTTGGATCAAAACGTCAAGAACACAGCTGCTGATTCGTTTCAGAAGAATGGGCTCAATCGCAGGCCTCAGTCGTACGAATGAAAGTCTAGTCGTACGACTGAGTACGAATGGAGGTTCAGTCGTGTGATTGGAACCCAGTCGCCTGGTTAGAAGGCCGAATAAAGACGAGTGAACACTGGATACGAATGAGAACTCAATCGTGCGAATGAACTGCTAGTCGTACGACTGAAGGTTTAGTCGCATGGTTCATTCGCATAGGTCCAGTCGCATGATTGCTCATTCGCATAAGTGTTCAATCGCATGAGGGCCTGTTTGAGAATAAGTTTATTGAATCAGGGTTTATTGCTTTAGATATACCTTGATTAGAGGAAGGACTAGTTATCTTGGGTACGTGGATTGTGTAGACTGTGCTAAGGAAGTTGATAAGGTGAGTTCTAAGCCCTTTTCAAATGTTTGGTTTTTAACATTCGGGCTAGCACACATACAATGATAAATGAATTGCATGTTTCTAGTACCAGAATTATGATAGTGATGTTGATATGTTTCTAACAGTTGTAAAGCTGTTAGAGGGAAAGTGGGGGTAATATATGATTACCTGAACATTGTTAATCATCACATGATGGTAATTATTGCAATGGGTCAGGTAGGGTGTAAAAAATAGTCATCTGAACATTGTTAATTATTACGTGATGGTAATGATTCCAATGGGTCAGATGGGGTGTAATAGTTAATGAAAATATGTTAAAACTGGTGCTAAAAGAAAGAATGTGTGGGGTGTGAGTGAATGTGATAGTATTGGCAATAAATAAAAGAAATGTTTTTGAAATGGTAATGTGATGTAAATCTCAACAGGCCAGTTAGGGTAAGATGCCTGAGTGTAAAACTGTACAGTTTGACAGGAGTGATGACGATCACTCAGCTTTGTGAACATCTTGTGGTGACGACCCTAGATGATTATTTGGCATCCTACTAGATGAGAGATAGTAACCGGTAGTTGCTGGATGTGGGCAACCGACGTTACTGGGTATGGGAGACTGGTAGTTGCTGGATGGGGGCAACCGACGTCTCTGGGTAGGGTAACCGGTAGTTGCTAGATATGGGCAACTGACGTTACGAGTATGAGAAACTGGTAGTTGCTGGATGTAGGCAACCGATGTTTCTGAGTGTAGTAACTGGTAGTTGCTGGATGTGGGCAACTGACGTTACTGGGTATAGGGAACTGGTAGTTGCTAGATGGGGGCAACCGACATTCGATGGGACTGGTCCAGTGGGACAGAATAATGATAAAAGATGAATTTATAATATTGCCAATAAAAAGATAGTTGCGGTGTGTGTGAAAATGTTGTTAATGTTTTAATGAAAATTAGAACTCACCAGTTTATCTGATATTTTGAGTGTGTTATGTGTGCTAGGTAAGGAGGGATCCTCTGATAACAGAGGAAAGCAAGTATGAGCTGATGAGGACGCTATCCTGGAGCAACTGCTGGCATAGGATTTAGGGCTTGTTAATAAAGTAAATAGGGCGATGTATAATTAAATACAATCATATGTAAAATGTTTTAAAAAGTTGGGTAAATATATATTAGTGTTTAAAGTCTTCCGCTGTAAATAGAAAGCTCTGATTTGTGTTATAAACTATTAATCCAACTGCGTGACGTGCCTCCGGTGCCCTGCCGGGTTTAGGGCGTCACACTACAGCCGGTTATACTTTGAAAACCATCTGTAACTTACATCTAAAGAAATACTACATTGCTAGAAGTAAGTTATCTAAGATAAAATACTATCCCAGATTAGGTAGTCATGACAGGTCCATGACTTACCTTTTGTTATCTACTAAAATTGGTAACTGTACTAACTGATAAAAGGTAAATAGTAGAATAGAGTATGGTCTACTACATGGGCGTGGGAAAACACCATACAGTATCTCAGACTTGTCAGTCAGACTATACTTATGTCCACTGGTACATAGTTATATCTTCTGAAGGTATAATGGCAGGAAGAACAAAGTCTTCTCAAACCATTTATACTTCGGAAGAGATAACTTCTTCTGAGACTTTCAGCAAGTCTTCATGACTTCTTTCCTTCGAAAGACATTTTCTTGAATCTTACTAGTGTTGTACTTTGGAAGGAGAACCACTTAGTCTCGGAAGACTTAGTTCTTCCTTCAAAAGATCTTTATCTTTAACCTTTGGAAGATCTTCAACTTTGCTTCGAAAGTACATCTTTGTCTTTGGAAGCCTTTGCTCAATTGTACTCAAAATCTTCTAAGTATAGTTATAGTTGCACCAGCCTCATTAGATCCAACATTGTTCTTTCAGAGTATTGACTTGACTAATCTGTAGAGTACAAATGATACAATCGATAGAAAAACTAAGTGGCTTGACAAAGCTTGCCTCTACTATACAAGTGTGAGGACTTTATACTATGAAATCTAAACAATAAAAATAAACTATTCTATGTTCTGAATATACAGCAAAATAGACAATCTGCATATCACAGTTAGGCGGATTCAATACTATGTTGTCTCCAAAAGGTGAAAAATAGCAGCTGTCGTACAGAAGGTCTTGTTTTGTGTTGCAGTTGATCAGCAGCTTATGGAGTTTAATGCTGATGAGAAGTAATAGCTCATTTATTCAATGTTGATATATAGTTGTTTAATATGTGTTGATTGGAAGTCATTCAGCATATGTGATTCTGCAGTTGATTTAAGACAGTAGAAATCGGCAGTTGGTAGCCAGTGCTGAATTTTTGAGTTTTTGGTAGCTTCATCCTATTCATAGGTTAATAAATTTCCCATATGATGATCCTACCAATACTCCATCTTCATCCCTCTAACATCCTAATTAGCAACAATTCATACATGTACCCTCCTCTATCTCTTGAGGGGTTTTCAAGAGATAGATTGGTCAAGTCTTTCATGTTGTGTGAAGATAGTCTGAAGAGATCATATTGTTTGACTTCAACTTTGCTGGAACTAGTATATGATATACAGAAAGTATTGATTGAGAATTTTTAACTCCAGTGTGTAATTGAGTTATGAATGCTCAAAGGAGTCATATGTAGAACATCTTCTTCTTTTGTCTTCCCCTTGTTCAGCCTTGTTTTCAAATTTATTCATAGATTGGCAGCCATAGATTATTACTTGTCTAACATGTCTTCATTTTTTAAGATTAAAATGAACACCCTCTTTAAGTCTGCAGGATCATTTGATGGTCACTCAACAGAAGGTTTTTCTCTCAAACTCACCTTGAACAACACTCAGCAAGAGTCTATAGAAAGTTGATCACAATATAACAAGTAACAAGCAGTAAAATAAAACAGGATGTAAATTTTCAAGGTACTTTTATATATTGCTTCTCAACTCAAAGGATTACAAGACTCTGGACTCAAATCGCTTATCTAATGAGTTACAAGGAGAAGATATATATAATACTACCTACAGCCGGATATACTTTGATACCAGCTGGAAACCTCTAACCAAATATCTATACTACAAGACTATAGGTGAGGTATCTTGACATTTTGCCTAAGAGTTGGTAGTCAGGACATGTCCCTGACTTACCTTTTGTCACCAACTAAAGTTGGTAACATGTACTATCGTAAAAAGATGAACAGTAGAATAAAGTATGGTCAACAACATGGCTCTTTAGGAAGATGCCATGCTGTATCAGAGGTCTGCAGCGGACTGTTAGGGACCATACTTATATCTACTGGACATAGCAATGTCTTCCGAAGGATAAAAATGCTTCGGAAGAATAACTTCTTCCGAAGCCACTTATACTTCAGAAGACTGCTTCTTCCGAGGCTTGGAGTCCTTCGGAATCAGACTTTGTCTTCAGCTCTTTCTTCAGACTTTGTCTTCGGAAGTCTTCAGACTTTGCCTTCAGCTCTTTCTTCAGACTTTGTCTTCGGAAGTCTTCAGACTTTGTCTTCAGCTCTTTCTTCAGACTTTGTCTTTTGAAGTCTTCAGACTTTGTCTTCAGCTCTTTCTTCAGACTTTGTCTTCGAATGTCTTCAGACTTTGTCTTCGAAAGTCTTCAGACTTTGTCTTCAGTTCTTTCATCAGACTTTGTCTTCGGAAGCTTTCAGACTTTGTCTTCAGCTCTTTCATCAGATTTTGTCTTTGAAAGCTTTCAGACTTTGTCTTCAGAAGTCTTCAGCTGTTGGCTTCAGCTGTTGACTTCAGCTGTTGCCTTCAGTTGATATCTTTAGCTGTTGTTCTTTAGACTCTCGGAAGATCTCATACTTAGCTTCGGAAGCCCTTGAATGTAGCACCAAAATGACTATGTGAAGTGGTTTTGGTTGCACCAGCCTTATCATGACCCAACAAACTCCCCCTAGGCTGATGCTACCAAAAAGGGGGAGAAAGTTCAGAGACAAACATCTGAGTATGAGATCTTCCGAGAGACATTTCTGATATACCTCCATCCCAAACACCAGCTGAACCTCTCCCTCAATCTGAACCTCTATCCAAGAACCACCACAGTCAATCTCTGCCAAAGACAAAGGCAAAAGGAAATTGACTGCGGAAGAGCTTCAGGAAGAGGAAAGGATTGAAAAGCTCAAGAAGAAAGGTAGGTTTCCTGCTGAGAAGTTGCTAGCTGCCAGCTCCAAGGCAGTTGCAGCTAATCAGGTGGAAATCAACACTAAGAGAAGGACAGCACTTATTGACCAGCTCATCAGCTTAGGAGCTGCCAATGAGAAAGTACTCCTGCTACCACTAGAGGAGTTGGTGACTTTGGAGAGGTCAACCAGGCTAAGGCAAGAAGAAGAAGCCAAGTTGGCCTTGGAGAAGGAAAAGAAGAACAATGGGAAGCAGCCCTGCAGATGAGAGAGGCTAGGATTAAATTCCTATTCTCAAGAGTCTTCAGTCTTCCTGAACTGTCTCCACATAATGATGACATGATCCTGCTGCTCCACAATAAAGAGCAGGATCAAATGGAGAAGGAAAGGAAGAAAGCTGCCAGGGAGAAGATGAAGGAGAGGAAGCAAAGGGGAGAACAAAAGGGGGTCACTGCCACCAAGAAGTCCAATGACAAAGCCTAGATGAAAGACTATCTCCGGGCTTATGGCTTCTCTGGTAGGCAGGTGGGACCTATGTCCGAAAGGACACTCCAGCGGATAGTCAGTGAAATAAAAGCTGACATCTGTATGGGGAAAAGGAAGGAGATGTATAGGAGGGGACAGGGAATGGTCTTCCCCCAGCCACTCAACCACAGCCAACTACTAAACACAACCCACACAAGAAGAACCAATCCCATTTCCCATCAAAACCAAACCCACTGATGAAACCTTCACCCCTGAACCCACAACTCTACCCAAACCTACCACATCACCTCAACCACCCAAACTTCCCATCCTAAAACCCAAAAACACAACCCCTAACCACTAAACCTAAACCTACCTAACAGAAACCAAGATCATCCCCTCAGCCTTCTCAACATCTTTCCTTTGAGGAAAAAAAGAGCTCAAGACAAGGCTCATCAACTGCACTACTATGAGCAGCATCTCCTGTGAGTGAGACCTTATCAACATCACCTATGTTGACAACTCTTCAAGCTCCCTCACTCTAGGTCAATTTCTTGAATTGCCTTGAAGTACTTTGGGCCAGGCTGTAAGACTTGTTGGTCTCAATCTGATACCCTCAATGCTGAAGAGAAGAGACTAAGAAGGGAACTGGTGACTCTACTGGATACAAGGAAAGAGGACATGATTTCTAGTCAATCTCCTGGACCTAGGAAAGCTATAATCCAGTGCAGGTTCGATGAACCTTCTCATAACTTTATGGTGGAAAGGGAGAATGGTGAAACCAACAGGCTTAATGCCACTTCTCTATTGCATCTCAGCAGATTTGATATTGCTGAGCTTGCAGAAAAGCCATTCTCCAATCCCTCCAACTCTGAGACTGCTGCACACATCAGAAATCATATCAGCGGTCTCCACTTGGCTGAACTGAATACAAGAGCCAAGATTGAAGAAGAGTTGAAGTTGAAAAAACTGGAAGACAAGGAGAGACCAACCACCAAAGGCACAGCCTTTCTACAGATGGTGGAAGGTCCGGAATTGGAGCCAATAGTTAGATGGGAATATGACTATAGTTCCCATCAGCTAACTCTTTTTAGAGGGCCAAAACAAAGGGTACACATAATCCAAGGTGACAGAGTAGAGGTTTTTGTCTACAAAGGATTTGTACAAACTCCTCAGCACCACATCAGGAAAGAATGAAGAAACTGATAAACACTTACTTTCAATGGTGCTGAGAGTTTTGAGAAGAAGAGGGAAGTGAAGTTTTGGTAGCATCTGAGTATGACCTAACTCCCCTAGGCTGATGCTACCAATACTTCACTTCCCTCTTCTTCTCAAAACTCTCAGCACCATTGAAAGTAAGTGTTTATCAGTTTCTTCATTCTTTCCTAATGTGGTGCTGAGGAGTTTGTATAAATCCTTGGTCTACAAAACCTCTACTCTGTCACCTTGGATTATGTGTACCCTTTGTTGTGGCCCTCTGAAAAGAGTTAGCTGATGGGAACTATAGTCATATTCCCATCTAACTATTGGTTCCAATTCCGGACCTTCCACCATCTGTAGAAAGGTTGTGCCTTTGGTGGTTGGTCTTTCCTTGTCTTCCGGTCTTTTCAACTTCAACTCTTCTTCAATCTTGGCTCTTGTATTCAGTTCAGCCAAGTGGAGACCGCTGATATGATTTCTGATGTGTGCAGCAGTCTCAGAGTTGGAGGGATTGGACAATGGCTTTTCTGCAAGCTCAGCAATGTCAAATCTGCTAAGATGCAATAGAGAAGTGGCATTAAGCCTGTTGGTTTCACCATTCTCCCTTTCCACAACAAAGTTGTGAGAAGGTTCATCGAACCTCCACTGGATTATAGCTTTCCTAGGTCCAGGAGATTGACTAGAAATCCTGTCCTCTTTCCTTCTATCCAGTAGAGTCACCAGTTTCCTTCTTAGTCTCTTCTCTTCAGCATTGACGGTATCAGAGTTAAGACCAAAGAAGTCATACAGCCTGGCCCAAAGTACTTCTAGGCAATTCAAGAAATTTACCTAGAGTGAGGGAGCTTGAAGAGTTATCAACCTAGGTGATGTTGATAAGGTCTCCCACACAGGAGATGCTGCTCATAGTAGTGCAGTTGATGAGGCTTGGCTTGAGCTCCTTTATTTCCTCAAAGGAAAGATATTGAGAAGGCTGAGGGGATGATCTTGGTTTCTGTTATGTAGGTTTAGGTTTAGTGGTTTTGTGTTGTGTTTGGGTTTTAGGATGGGAAGTTTGGGGGGTTGAGGTGATGTGGTAGGTTTGGGTAGAGTTGTGGGTTCAGGGGTGAAGGTTTCATCAGTGGGTTTGGTTTTGATGGGAAATGGGATTGCTTCTTCTGGTGTGGGTTGTGGTTTAGTAGTTAGCTGTGGTTGAGTGGCTGAGGTGAAGACCATTCCCTGTCCCCTCCTGTACATCTCCTTCCTTTACCCCATACGGATGTCAGCTTTTATTTCACTGACTATCCGCTGGAGTGTCCTTTCGGACATAGGTCCCACCTGCCTACCAGAGAAGCCATGAGCCCGGGGATAGTCTTTCATCCAGGCTTTGTCATTGGACTTCTTGGTGGCAGTGACCCCCTTTTCTTCCTCCCTTTGCTTCCTCTCCTTCATCTTCTCCCTGGCAGCTTTCCTCCTTTCCTTCTCCATTTGATCCTGCTCTTTATTGTGGAGCAGCAGGATCATGTCATCATCATGTGGAGACAGTTTAGGAAGACTGAAGCCTCTTGAGAATAGGAATTTAAACCTAGCCTCTCTCAACTGCAGGGCTACTTCCCTTTGTTCTTCTTTTTCCTTCTCCAAGGCCAACTTGGCTTCTTCTTCTTGCCTTAGCCTGGTTGACCACTCCAAAGTCACCAACTCCTCTAGTGGTAGCAGGAGTACTTCCTCATTGGCAGCTCCTAAGCTGATGAGCTAGTCAATGAGTGCTGTCCTTCTCTTAGTGTTGATTTCCTCCTGATTAGCTGCAGCTGCCTTAGTGCTAGCAGCTAGCAACTTCTCAGCAGGAAACCTACCTTTCTTCTTGAGCTTTTCAATCCTTTCCTCTTCCTGAAGCTCTTCCGCAGTCAATTTCCTTTTGCCTTTGTCTTTGGCAGAGATTGACTGTGGTGGATCTTGGATAGAGGGTTCAGATAGAGAGAGAGGTTTAGCTGGTGTTTGGGATGGAGGTATATCAGAAATGTCCTCCCTGCTCACCTCAGATGCTATTTCAGCAATAACATCTGTGATGGTTAGTTCCTCGGACATTTGAAACAGACCTTCCGCAACTTCCGTCTCAGCTTCGGAAGACTTGTCTTGTTCTTCCGAGGCTTCAATGTCAGCTTCGGAAGTTTCAGCCTGAGCTTCAGAAGAAGAGGCTGCTGCAAGTTCTGTCCCATCTATTTTAGTTGCTGGGCCATCAGTCCCCATTTCCCCTTCGAAGTTAATCTCAGGTTCCATGTGGACCTTAGGTTGACCAACTTCTTTCACAGTGGTAGAAGGTGCAGTCAGTCTTTGATGCTCCTCAGCCCCAAAATAAATAAGTGTGGTGTCAGGGCTGGGCTGTTCTAAGGAGGATCTCAATACAAACTTTGTGAAAAGTCTGTAGAGATCATGAAGCATCTTTGAGTCAATCTCTAGAAATGACTCAGGTAGTGTGATGAGTTGGGAGGTAAAGGACTGGGTCAGTGGTTCCTCAGATGTTTGTCTCTGAACTTTCTCCCCCTTTTTGGTAGCATCATCTTCAGAGCTAGATGAGCTAGAGGAAGAAGTCAATGAGACTTGAATAGGTACATGCCTAACAGACCTATTCGTCTGTTTCTCAGCTAGTTTAGCCTTGAGATTGTTAATCTCAAGTTGCTGAGTGGCAGTCCTTGATTCTAAGATCCTCACCTGTGATTACAGGTTGGAGACCTTAGAAAGCAAGTACTGAAGTATGAGTTGCATACTTCCCTCATCTTCATGCGAAGAATCATGGGGAGATGAGATAACATACCTAGTATGCTCAGTCTCACCACCAGATATGGCTTCTTGGCACCCTGGATACCTTTGCTCAAAGTCATCTCTTTCAGAGATGTCAATGGGTAAAGTTGCCGTACACTCAGTCCTAATGATGTTACCACTGTCCTGAGAGCTCAATGAGAGACTCTGAGTAGTGGTAGCTGAGCCTACATGAGTCCCCTCCACATCAGTGGGACTCACCTCAGTAATTGGCTGCTGATGGGGGCTAGAGACAAGGGATCTCTCTGGGCTCTGTTGCTCTTTCAAAGGGTGTTGTAGATCAACTTCATGGCCATGGAGAGATGTAATCTCTTCATCAGTGTGGAGTAAAAGGTCAGTGAAAGATAAGAAGGTTAGACCTACTGACCCGGGACCTAGATCAATGTCTACAGGCATGAGCCTATGGTGGGGCTGTCCCTTGAAGGCTGCACAGGGGAGTGTAAAGACTCACCTTGTGGGCTTAAGGCTTGGGGTTCGGGCTCTTGGGTTTGAGACTGAGGAGGCTCAAAACCCACATTGAGGTCAAATGTGAAGGATGGTGTGACCTCGGACTGAGTTGGAGCCCATGGTTCCACTCTAGCCCTTTTGGTTTGAACTGGAGGAGCTTGTTCAATCAGAGTAGATTAAACAAGGGTTTGTTTGGGGCGTCTCTGGTAAGTGATTCTGATGGGTAGAGAAGGTGTGAGGACATTTGTGGTGGAGGTTGCTGGTGTGGGTTCATCACCTGTGGGGATAACAGGGATGTCACCAGGAGCTATGCGCTCAGTCATCTCTGGAGGTAATGGTGTGTACCTTCCAGTGAAGTTGATGGACATCTTCTTCAATGTTTTGAAAATGGTAGGTCTCACTTGGGGAACAGTAAGAGCAGCTGCACAGACAAGCTTGCTCGGTTCCAGCTCATAGTTGATTATGTGTTGAATGAATCTGGGATACATGAAGAATGTATCCCTTCTTAGATTGCCGATTAGGTTGGTCGACATAAATCGTGAGTAGTTGAAGCGTAGACCTCTCACCAACCTATGAACTAGGCATCCCAGTTCATATGGGATTTGATCCCATCCCCTGACTTGTTGGATAGGCAGTGCAGAATAATGTGCAGCAGGAATTTCCAATGATAAGAGAAGTTAAACTTGTAAATGGTTGACCTGCTCATATCCCCACCATATCCCATTAGGATGCAGGTGCTATCCACATCTTCTTTGGGGAACTCAGTAAGAGCCCCATCATCATGAAGCTCGAGATGCTCCCTGATGAGTTGTTCAGTGATGATCAACTCCTGTCCGCAAATACGTGTTCTCAGGACGCGAACCCCATTGAGAACATCAGCTTGACCATTACTCCAGAATTCAATCATGTGGTTGGAGTGGACGGTGGGATTAACAGTTAGCGCCGTGAGGTAGGTGGATTCAGTAAGAAAGGTGATGATTTGGGTAAAGTCAGCATCTCTTGACGAATCAAGTAATGCGACTTGGTTGTGCTGAGGGTTTAGCGCCATTGCAGAGAAAGTAAGCTTGAATTTGGGTGAAATTGCAGGTTTGACAGTGAAGGGAATAGTTAGGGCAGTAAATTGGTAAAAGAAGATGAAATTGATCAGTCAAGATTATTTAAAGGGGATGAATTATGGTAGTGGCGGTATAGGGTAACTGTTTTGGGGTTACTGTGGGTGGTATGGTGGTTTACGGCGGAGAAATGACAGTGGCGGCAAGGGATAATTTTAAATAATCTGACCATCAAGCAAAATCTTTACCTTTTACAGACTGGGGCCCAAAAGATATCCGTACATAGTAAAACTTTTACTTCCGTACATAGTAAAACCTTTACTTCCGAAGGCAATTTCTCTTCCGAAGCAAGGCATTGCTTCCGAAGGTAAAATTGTCTTTCCGAATGGAGAGTTATATAAGCTTCGGAAGTAGATCTGATGTAAAATCAATCGCTTCTTCCGAGACCAAAAACTCTTCCGAGAAGAAAATTTCCATTGAGGAATTTGGCTTCGGAAGATATTCAAGAATATCTTTCTAGAGTTAATTCCTCTTCGGAAGGAATTTACACTTGGAATAATTTAAAGATCTTTTGTAACAGGGCTTAAATTGTATTGACACAAGACATTACACATTTTTAAAAAGCTTTTCAAAAGAGGTAGTTAATCAATGTTTATCATTCCAATAGCTGATATGAGATACTTAAATCTTTGTTCATCAAATGCCTTTGTGAACAAATCAGCATATTGTTCATTTGAGTCAACTTTGATTAAATTTATCAGATGTTTCTCATGAATATATCTAATGAAATGATACTTGATATCAATGTGCTTTGTCTTGGAGTGCTTCACCGGATTCTCAGTAATGGAGATAGCACTATTGTTGTCAATATGGATAGGAGTAGTCATGAAGTTGAATCCATAGTCTAAAATCTGATTTTGAATCCATAGCAGTTGAGCACAGCAGCTAGCAGCAGCAATGTATTCAGCTTTAGCAGTTGATGTAGAGACACAGGATTGTTTCTTACATTGCCATGAGATGATCCTTCCACCAAGAAATTGACATCCTCCTGATGTTGATTTCTTGTCAATGTTGCAGCCACCATAGTCACTGTCAGAGTATCCATAGAGATTGAAATCACTATTTCTTGGATACCAGAGTCCTAGTTTATGTGCTCCTTTGAGGTATCTGAGGATTCTCTTTGCAGCAGCTAGGTGAGACACCTTGGGAGCAGCCTGATATCTTGCACAAATGC
This sequence comes from Flaveria linearis, assembly GCA_024085815.1. Taxonomy (NCBI): domain Eukaryota; kingdom Viridiplantae; phylum Streptophyta; class Magnoliopsida; order Asterales; family Asteraceae; genus Flaveria; species Flaveria linearis. The sequence goes on along the minus strand of CM044014.1, from coordinate 46,335,264 downwards.
ATGTGGCAAACATGATATCTGGTCTACTAGCAGTGAGATACATCAGAGAACCAATGATTGCTCTATACTGATGTTGATCAGTATCCTCCCCCTCAAAGTCAGGGCAAAGATTATGGTTTCTGGGTATGGGTGTCTTGGCTGGTTTACAGTCCTTCATTTCAAATCTGTCTAAGATGTCTGAGACATACTTAGATTGACTTAAGAAGAACCCTTCCTTCATCTGTTTCACCTGAATTCCAAGGAAAAAGTCCATTTTTCCCATGGAACTCATCTCAAATTTCTGCTTCATAATGCTCTCAAAGTCCTTGCACATTTGGTCATTTGAAGAGCCAAATATGATGTCATCAACATAGACTTGAACGAGCAATATGTCCTTTCCACTCTTTCTGATGAAAAGAGTCTTGTCAATGGTACCTCTGGTGTAGCCATTCTTCAGGAGAAACTGAGACAAGATCTCATACCACAGCCTAGGTGCTTGGTGCAGCCCATATAGAGCTTTATCCAGTTTGCACACATAGTTGGGGTGCTGTGGGTCTTCAAATCCTGGAGGTTGACATACATAGATTTCCCTATCTATATCCCCATATAGAAATTCACACTTGACATCAAGTTGTAGACTGTTAAGTTCTTAGATGCAGCATAAGAAGGAAGATTCTAACTGCCTCAAGTCTTGCAACAGGTGCAAAGACATCAGTATAATCAATTCCTTCTTCCTGGGTGTACCCTTGAACTACTGGTCTTGCCTTGTTCTTGATAATCAAGCCTCTATCATCTTTCTTGTTTCTAAACACCCATTTAGTGCCTATGGGTACTTGACCAGATGGTAGTGGGCATAGATTCCAAACCTTTTGTCTTGTGAATTGAAGCAGCTCCTCCTGCATCGATTCAACCCAACTACTATCCTTTAAGGCATCTTCCACCTTCTTGGGTTCCATCTGAGACAAGAAGCATAAGTACAAGCAGACATTCCCATGATGAGTTTGCCCTCTTGTTCTCACACCCTCAGAGACATTCCCTATGATGTTCTCAGTTGGATGAGTGTTGTGAATCCTAAGGCGAGGAATCACTTCCAGTTGCAGAGATAAGTCTACGTTGGACATATTCTGATCAGGAACTGGATCACTCTGTCCAGCTGTTGTTTCAAAGTCATTCAATGAGGACTGATTGAATGATTGAGAAACATCATCAATGGTTGGTTGTGAAGTAATATTAACAGTTGCCTGTTCCTTTAGAATACTACTTCCCTCAACCTGGTGTTGTAATGGATCACCTGAAGAGCTTAGGGGTTCATCAGGTGATTCACTTGTTGAAGCCTCACTATTCCTGGAGATAGTTACACTATCAGATCTGTGAATGGTTGAAGCTTGTTGCCTTTTAGCTCTTGGAGAATTTGGAAGAGGTCTGGGAAGCTCAAATAGTTGATCTGCATCAGCATCAGCATCACCTTGAGCACCTGTTCCAGCTGAAACATTCTCACAAGATTGTTTAGAATAGTTTGGAAACAATTCTAAATCAAAGATATAATCAGGTCCATTCCCCCTAACACAAAGAGTGTGCTCATTAACAACTATATTGGATGACTCCTCAAATCGTTGATTCTTGATGTTGTATACTCTATAAGCTTTGGAGCTAGAAGAGTATCCAATAAAGATAGCATCATCCGACTTCTCAGCAAATTTGCTAAGTTGTCCTTTGTGTTAAGTATGGTACACCTGCAGCCAAAGGACCTTAGAAAGCCAATGAACGGTGGCCTCATGTTCCATAACTCATAAGGGGTTTTTCCATGGGGCTTAACTACAAGAACCCTGTTCTGCACATAGCATGCAGTGCTGACTGCCTCTGCCCAGAATGTTAGAGGCAGCTTTGAATCAGCTAACATGGTCCGAGCAGCCTCAATAAGTGTCCAATTCCTCCTCTCAGCAACACCATTTTGTTGAGGAGTTCTGGGAGCACTATATTGTCTGGCAATTCCTTTTGAGTCACAGAATGAGTCAAGAACAAAGTTCTTAAACTCAGTCCCTTGATCACTTCTAATGATCTTAACCTTGTGATCAATTTGATTTTCTATTTTAAGAATAAAAGATTTTAACATTTCAGCATTTCATCTTTACTTCTTAAAAAGAATACCCATGTAAATCTTGTAAAATCATCAACAATCACAAGGCAGTATGATTTCCTTCCAATGCACATTATACTTGTGGGTCCAAAGAGATCCATGTGCAATAAGTGTAATGGAGTAGTGATAGAGTTAACACATTTGGATTTATGAGATGATCTGTGTTGTTTCCCTTTCAGGCATGCAACACAGTTATCTTTGCAAAAAAATTCCTTTTTAGGCAAACCATGTTCCAAGTTATTTTTAGCCGATTTATTCATTGTTTAAAATTCACATGACACATGCGTTTATGCCATAGTGTTGACTCATCACTATCAGCTTTGGAAAGAAAGCATGATACTTCACCCATAGGAGAAGCATTGTTCATATTCAGCTTGTACATATCCCCTTTCCTGGGAGATCTAAGAAGCACCAATTCCAGAGGAATTGTCATCCCTGGTTTGAGGATAATGCACTCATGTTCTGTGAAAAGCATTTGATGCTTTTGGTCACAGAATTGAGAAACACTTAACAGATTGTGTTCAAGCTGCTTGACAAAGTGAACTTTGTCAATGTTTATTCTGCCATTGGATATACTTCCTCTGCCAGAAATATATCCTTCGGCCTCCCCTTCAAATTGGACAGGCCCTCCATCAAAGTTCTGGAATTGTTGAAGGAGAGATCTGTTCCCTGTCATGTGCCTGGAGCATCCACTATCTACAATCCAGACATTGTTTTCTTGTCAAATGGATGTCCCTGCACATAAGATGAGATGGTTAGTTTTGTTTGGAAGCCCAAGCCTTGCTGGTCTTAGGCTCTTCCAAAGATAATGACATAATTGAACCAAAAGATATGCATTGGGGTTCAATAGAAGTCGTTGAAGAAGAGGTTTGGGCTGCAGCATCTTCCTTGATCTTCCAATCCATCCCTTGGTTGATCTTTAAGGATGAGCTTGTTGAAGCTTTTGCAGCATGGTCTTCTTCCGAAGCTTCTTTCTTTTCGGAAAAAGTCTTCACCATCTTTTCTTCCGAAGTAGTCTTCTTCTGAGATGGTTTCAAGGGAGCCTTCTTGTTCTTCCGAACTTTAGAAGCTTTGGCTTCCGAACCTTAGAAGCTTTGGCTTCCGAAGCCATTTTCCCTTCGGAAGAAGTACTTTCTTCCGAAAGCAACTTGGCTTCCGAGACTAACTTTCCCTTCATCATCATTTGGACCGTTTAAAATGGTCCAACTGAGAAACCTTCTCTGACTCCTTCTTTTCTAACATTATTTGCATAATGTGTGCTTGCTAGATTGTAGTAACAATCTTTAGCCATGTGGTTGTGCAGACCACACATTATGCATGCAATGTTAGTCTTCTGGGAATTTGCAGGTTGTTGTTTCTTGGATTTCTTCTCTTTATCAGCAACTTTCCCTTTCAACTTCTGATCCTTCGGTAGGACAGGAGTGCTGGTACTACATTCCTTTCCTGAATCAGAAGTACCTACCACTTGGAATCCGACAGAAATGAAGACACCCTTTTGCTTAGGGTCAATCTTAAGTTTGGACTCTGCAACCTTCTTGGCAGTCCTTCTAGCAGCTTTAGCTCTGCTTCTTCTTGCCTTGGTGGTTAGGATTTGGTCTTCACAGGTGGAGATGAGTGTATCCTCTTATTTCTCCCCTGTGGTGGCCACTATTTTTGCCTCATCCTCTAGTTCCAATGGAGAAGGGTCAGCAGTTGGAACCTCTTGCTCTTCAGTACCACATCTAGATAGTCTAATAGACTCATAAGAGTGTGGTGGAGCTATTTTATTAGTTCCCAACCCTTCTTTGTTTTGATAAAACATTTTGGAATGAGAGGATGATGCAAGAATAGTTTGGAAGTTTTGCTCAGCAATAGCTTGCTTCCTGGCCTGAGCCTCAGCAGTGACCAACTGGGCTTGAACTTCAGATAGTTTGGATATCAGATCTTTAATTAGAGTCTTATAGTTGGTCTTTTCATGTTTTAAAAGAGACACAGTTTTCTCTAACTCTTCAATTTTCTTTTGATTGTCAGATTCAGCTCTTTTAAAATCAGATTTTAACACATTTAAAGACTCAACCTCAGATCTGATTTCTGAAATGTAATCCTTATAGAGTTTAACTTTAGCAATACAGGTAGCAGTACAAAGGTGTTCATATACCTGATCATCATCCTTTCCGGCCATGAGTGCTTGAGCGGGAGTCACATCCTGTACCATGAAGCTCCAGTCAACTTCTTGAGCTACTGCAGCTGTTTCAGTTGACTTCTCTTCATGCTTTGAAGTAGTGGGATGTGTGGAGGCCTGTGGGGTTCCCGGGTTGTTCTTGGGAGCCTTGCATTCCCTAGTAAAGTGACCTAGTTGGTTGCAGTTGTAACACTTTGCTTTGCTTTCAAACTCAAACTTGCTGTTAGCTGGGTTTTGAGAGAATTGCCTTCCAGTTCTCTTGAAGAACTTCTTCGCTCTGTAAGTTAAAAGAGCCATCTGTTGGACAATGTCCACATACTCCACGTCATCTGGACTGAAGCACTCAAGATCATCAAAGCAGTATTGAAAATCACCAGAGTGTCCACTTCCAGAGACAAAAGCACAATTATCCTGAAAGGAATTGTGTTGAACCTGTTGAGACTTTGGAGTCTCAGGTAGAGTAATGTAGGGTCCATTATGTGAGTTGTCAGGGTAGCACAGCAACTGATGTTGTGGTTCTGTGATTTCCCTTTCAACCACATGAAGGGCTGAACTCAGTTGGTTATTGGAGTGACCAGAGGAGTTTTACATGTTCATCTCCATCTGGAATGCACTTAGGATACCATACAACTCTGTGAGAGTAAGAGTCTTAAGGTCCGAAGTTCTCTTGATTACAACACAATAGTGTGTCCATAGTTTAGGAAGGGAAGACATGAACTTCCTAACTATGTCTCTATTCTCAAGAGCTACTCCAATATCCACCAGAGTATCTACTATCTCGACATACCTGAAGTATTGTTGAGTCAAGGTCTCACCAGCCTTGAAAGTAAAGTTCTCAAACTGCTGCTTCAAGAGATCTTTCTTGTTCTCTTAGGTTTCCTTGGATCCTTCATACATAAGCTTCAATGCATCCCATAAGTCTTTGGCTGTCTTGCACTTCTTAAAGCCTCTGTAGATGGAATTGGGGAGAGCAGTTTGGAGAGAAGTCATAGCCCTTTGATCTAGCTCTATTCTCTTCCTATCTTCTTCTGAGTAATCATCAACATCTTTTGGAATGATACGATTACCAGTAGCAGAAGTAGTGCTTGGTATGAAGGGACCATTGACAATGGAGTCCCACATCCTTGAGTCTTGACACTTGATGAAGCCTTCCATTCTAGTGCACCATGTGTCAAAGTCTTCAGGGGTGATCAGTAGGGACTTGGTCATGGTACCGGTTTCCATATCAGCCTTGGAGAGAGCGGCCATTTGAGTGAGTGGTTTGTAGTGAGGAGTGAAAAACAGGTTGATTTGGATGGTAAGATCTTACAATCAAGAGCCTGGAGCTCTGATACCAATTACAGGATCGTTTGATTGTCACTCAACAGAAGGTTTTTCTCTCAAACTCACCTTGAACAACACTCAGCAAGAGTCTATGGAGAGTTGATCACAATATAACAAGTAACAAGCAGTAAAATAAGCACAGGATGTAAATTTTCAAGGTACTTTTATATATTACTTCTCAACTCAAAGGATTACAAGACTCTTGGACTCAAATCGCTTATCTAATGAGTTACAAGGAGAAGATATATATAATACTACCTACAGCCGGATATACTTTGATACCAGCTGGAAACCTCTAACCAAATATCTATACTACAAGACTATAGGTGAGGTATCTTAGACATTTTGCCTAAGAGTTGGTAGTCAGGACATGTCCCTGACTTACCTTTTGTCACCAACTAAAGTTGGTAATATGTACTATCATAAAAAGATGAACAGTAGAATAAAGTATTGTCAACAACATGGCTCTTTAGGAAGATGCCATGCTGTATCAGAGGTCTACAGCGGACTGTCAGGGACCATACTTATATCTACTGGACATAGCAATGTCTTCCGAAGGATAAAAATGCTTCGGAGAATAACTTCTTCCGAAGCTTGGAGTCTTCTTTGTCTTCGGAAGCAGACTTTGTCTTCAGCTCTTTCTTCAGACTTTGTCTTTGGAAGTCTTCAGACTTTGTCTTCAGCTCTTTCTTCAGACTTTGTCTTTGGAAGTCTTCAGACTTTGTCTTCAGCTCTTTCTTCAGATTTTGTCTTCGGAAGTCTTCAGACTTTGTCTTCAGCTCTTTCTTTAGACTTTGTCTTTAGAAGTCTTCAGACTTTGCCTTCAGTTCTTTCATCAGACTTTGTCTTCGGAAGTCTTCAGACTTTGTCTTCAGCTCTTTCTTCAGACTTTGTCTTCGGAAGTCTTCAGACTTTGTCTTCAGCTCTTTCTTTAGACTTTGTCTTCGGAAGTCTTCAGACTTTGCCTTCAGTTCTTTCATCAGACTTTGTCTTCGGAAGTTTTCAGACTTTGTCTTCCGAGGCTTGGAGTCTTCTTTGTCTTTGGAAGCAGACTTTGTCTTCAGCTCTTTCTTCAGACTTTGTCTTTGGAAGTCTTCAGACTTTCTCTTCAGCTCTTTCTTCAGACTTTGTCTTCGGAAGTCTTCAGACTTTGTCTTCAGCTCTTTCTTCAGACTTTGTCTTCGGAAGTCTTCAGACTTTGTCTTCAGCTTTTTCTTAGACTTTGTCTTCGGAAGTCTTCAGACTTTGCCTTCAGTTCTTTCATCAGACTTTGTCTTCGGAAGCTTTCAGACTTTGTCTTCAGCTCTTTCATCAGACTTTGTCTTCGGAAGCTTTCAGACTTTGTCTTTAGAAGTCTTCAGCTGTTGGCTTCAGCTGTTGACTTTAGCTGTTGCCTTCAGTTGATATCTTCAGTTGTTGTTCTTTAGACTCTCGGAAGATCTCATACTTAGCTTTGGAAGCCCTTGAATGTAGCACAAAAATTACTATGTGAAGTGGTTTTGGTAGCATCAGCCTTATCACGACCCAACAAAGTCTTTATGGCTGAGACTTAGAACTTCCATCTCATAGAAGGTTTTAACTTGTTCTTTCTTTTAATGAAAAAAATCTCTGCTTTTAAGCCATACCCATATTTGATAATGGTTTTATCATCACCTTCTAAGTTTTCTCTTTCTTAAATTCTAAGAGTTCTTCTTCTTGCTCTAGATGATCTAAGCCATATATTATTCTTTCATCAGCAGTTGTGATGAGTACTTTATCTGCTGAATCATCAGATCAGCTATAGGAAGGGGATTTAGCTATTTCAGGAGCTTGTTGGACAGATGGAGAACCGTGCTCAGTAGTTTGAGATTGTTGAGAAGTAGTAAGAGGTGATTATGGTTGACTACTGGGGGCAGGTTTGGCAGATAGAGTGGTCTCAGTAGCTTCAGACTCTAGTTTCTTCTTTCTCTGTTCTAAGGCATGCTTTGATATCTAGATGAGATACTTAAATCTTCATCAACATTTTTCCCACTTCGCTTGCCTCAGAATTATTGCTTGGATTCGTTAGTCTCAGTTTGGTTAAGTTAGCTGTCTTAAACCTGTTGAAGCATACTAGTTAGTTCCTTGAGTAAGGTAATCTTGTAGCTGCTGATCTAGTTACGAACTAGGTATTCTTCTTCTGGCCATATTCCCAACCCACTATTGGATCATAGGCTGATAGTGTATTTTTTTGGAATATCTTCACTAACATCATCCTTGACTAAGGGCAGTACTTTATGCAATAACACTTTGTATTTATCATTCTTACATCCAAAGATGCTTAAGTACTCAGCACTTTGCTCTAGAATGTCAAGGGGCTCATGATCATTGTACATGATCTCTCCATTTGCTCTCTTAAAAGTAAATTTCTTTATCTGAGTGATGTACCCAACAGCCAAGACCTTTGTTCCTTTGAATATCTTCTCCTCAGCTTCTGGGTCAACAATCCTTATGTTTACAACTATTTTAGGTGCTTCTTATTTTTCCAAGGATTGAAGAGATGGGTTGATTGACATAAGAAGTTGTTGATTAGAGTCAGGGGATGTTGGAGGCTTAGTCGGCAGATAGGAAGACCTTTGAGTGGTTTTCTTTGTTCTTGCATGTTTTTATTGCCATTATCCCTGGATTCTTCAAACTTTAGGAGCTCTTTAGCTGTAACCTTTTGTCCGATTTCTCTGACATTCAGATCAAGAGTTGACATACTCATTGGTCCTACTTGGTTACTAGAGAAACTATAGTACTTACAGGAACATCTTCATTTGTTGCTTATCCCTAAACTCTTGTTGAACCTTTTCTACCTGCTTCCATTCTAACTCAGCAATTTTTCTTCTAGCCAACTCAGCTGATTTCTCCATCTCAGCATGAGTTGTAGCTATTAGTTTGGATTTAGTCTCAACAATACTCCACTGATGACCTCATCAAAGTTGAACTCTTTCAACTTAAGTTAAGCTACAAGGAGAGATTTTCTTGATCTTTCTTTTCTGTCTTTTGAGTGGAGGCCATGGGTTTGGATTCAGCAGTTGTGGTTTTTGGAGCTTGATGAGTGGTTGTCTTTTAAGTGCTTTCGCCAGATGGCCTGAGTAACTTAGATGACACTCTTTGACAACTTTGGCCTTTGGTTTAGGTGGAGCTTTTTATGTTGTTCTACAGGATTCACCACCAAGGTTGAGATCTTTCATTGCATTTCTTGAAGTTCTCGATCCCATTGTACTTTTTATCAAGGCAATGATGTCCTTTAATAGAAGATTCTTGAGCTCTGTCTACCTTCAGTTCTATAATTCTTCTTTAACCTTGCGTGGGAATAGAGCCACCTTCTTAGTCATCACATTCTTGACTTCATTTTCTATAACTGTATCTCAACTTCTTCTTAAGGAGACATAGGTCTCTTACCTTTGTCACAGGTAGAGATTAAAGTAGGAATGAATACTTAAGGTCTAGTAGTTACACCTAATGCCTCACCAGCTAACTTGGGATCATCGGAAGTTGTCTGAGCTCTCTCAGTATCTTTAGTGACTTCTAGCCATCTGTTTCCACATTCACCTAAGAGTTAACTGGGGTTTCAGCTTCAACATCCAGTTGACCAAATATCATCTCAGTTGGTTTTCTAAATTCAGACTCAGATGTACCCTTTGGTTGCTTATGAAGTTTGGCTGGTTCAGATTCAAGAGTTACCCCATGCCTTTCTATGTCATCTTCCATGGTATGGATGCCTATTATGTAAACCACCATTATTTGTGAGGATTAATCTTCTTAAGAAGCCTCTTGTCTGGTATTTTTGTTAGTTGCATCAGCAGCTGATTAGTTCAACACTTCTGCAGCTTCTAATAGCACTTTTAGTAGCGGTGCTTCTTCTTTAGTAAATGCCTTTTGAGAGCCTTCGAGTACTAGCACAAGCTCTCTTTTTGATTATTACTCATTAGATCTCTTTCTTTTAAGAAAGAAGAAGGAAGAAGTGCTAGATCTTTTATCATTATCATTCTCTTATTCCCAAGTTGAACCTTTTGGTTCACCCACCACAGCACCCTCCTAGCTTCTATCTCCTTCTCTTTTAAGTTATCATAGCCAACCTGTCTAGAAGCTCATTCATTTGACTTCAGATTCCGATAGAAGCTCATATTAGTCAGTCCATTTGGAAGAGAAAGAGATTGGTTGTTTATCTTGTACAACTTGGTCATCCAATCCCTAGAGAATGTCTTCAACTTCTTTGGGCTCATCTTCCCCCTTTCTAGTAGCATTATCTGAAATTCCAATGACACTAAGTGGGTAAAGGAAGGCACATCCAAAGGTTCATGTGGTACTCAGAGTTGAAAACTTAGGATGATAGATTGTGAAGGTCAATGGTCTATGGAAGTTGTTTAACTTTATGTTCAAGATCTATTGCCTTTGTTACAGATTGCTGAAGAGTTGTAATTTGTTATTCTAAGTAAGTAACTCTTGTAGCTTGTTATTGGAGAGTCCATAGTTGAGCTTTCACCTCAGAGACTCTTTCTGCTGAAGACTTCATTAGATAGTTCTCATTGAGAATTATGGCTCGCTTAGCGTACCCTTTAAGCCTTGCATTTTTAGCTTGTAAGGCATTCAGGTTTTGAGCAAGCTCAAGGATATGGGCAAACAATTCTTGTATTTGATCCTGACTTTCCTCATCCATAGTTGTGGAATCCTTTGGAGATGAGATCATAGGTCGAGCCTCTGCACCCTCACCACCATATGTAGTTTCTTGGCACCCTAGTTCCTCTACTCAAGGAATGGCTCCAAAAAGACATTCTTAAGGTTAGTTATTATGGTTGAGGTCTTAATAATGATGTTTCTATCCTACTAATCAATTAATGGATAAGCATTAGAGGCAGGCTATTCTACATTGATCATTTCCTCCCTGGGATCAATCTCATGGGATAAATGATGTGGGTCAGATGCTTCTACAAGCACATTAGTCTCCGCTATATGTAGTATATAGGAATAGGGAGATAATAGGTCATGCTGAAGTGTAGTATGAATATCTTTATCATGGGAAATATACATGTGTATGGGATATTGAGGAGCTAAGTCTAATGACCTAGGATGTGAACCAATTCCTAATAAGACTCTTTCCTCAGAAGTTGTTTTAGCAATGTGGGTATCCTTTTTTCATTCCTCAACAGAGTGTTGTAACTCTAATTGAGGGCTAACGGATTACACTTGGGTTTGCTCAAAATAAAGAAGAGAAACCTTTTTGTTTGACCTTTGTTTAGATGTTGCTAACACCTTTGACTTGACTGTAACCCTTGTTTCTAGTCTTGCGTTTTAATAAGGAGGTGATTTGGGGGCCTGCATTTTCTCAGTAGAAGATGCAGGCAGTTGTTTTTATTTATGTGCTTTAGGCTTTGAAGTACAAGGTGTGGGATCAGCAATGGTGGGTGTTTCCATGCTGCCACCTTGAGGCAAAGTAACATCAAGCATGTACGTGAATAGGGAGTGACCTTCCTAGAAAATGATCTGGGAGTGGCTATGAACTTTGAGAAAATAGATTTGTTTAAAGTTCATAAGGCACAAACAAGTCCTTCAATTTTAAGTTTATCACCCAATTTTTCTTGTAAAATCAATTGAATGCATCTAAGGTACATTAAAAACTTAAATTTAGTAGCAATAGTTACATTTTTACAAAGCTTTTGTAAAATGAAGTTTGGAAAATCATAACTTTTCTATTTTACAAGACCATGGATAACCCCTAATAAATCCAATAGTACTTGATCCCATTCTCCCAAGTTGTTTGACAAGCAGTGTAAAAATATATGAAGGATGATTCTCCAGTTGTGATATACCAGTGATTTGGAGAAGGTGTATATCGAGAGGGGTCCTTCATATCCCATATCCTTGAAATTGGTGTTAGGAACGTGTACGTACGGAGTACAAACTGATTCAACATGTAACCTAATCAAATAGTGCGGAATCCTATTTGATTGGCGATCCAATCAGTGAGAACAAAAACCCAAATCAATCTAACAATAGAACAATGTTAAGAATAATTAGAAAACAATCCGGGATGAACTATGAACTTGGATGGACAAGATAGAACTCTCTGGATGGCTAGGATATGAAATAATTCGAAGTGTTATGTTTTTCCACGAATTATGTGGTATTAATAGGTTTTAGTGTACAGCCGTACGACTGAGCCAGTAGCATGGTTCAGTCGTGCGACTGAGCCACACGATTTGTTCATACGCACGATTGAACTATACAATTGGTTCAATTGTACGATTGAGCCAGTCTCATGTCTCAGTCGTGCGACTGACCCAAACACCTAATTCAGTCGTGCGACTGATCCATTAGCATGAATGACCATAAGACTAAGTCAAACATATTCCTGAATCATTATTAACTCAGAACTATGAATAACTACTACAACCCATATATAAATTCATTTTAGCATGTAATTATAAACAATATAGAATAAAGCACATTCAATAGTAGATATACATTCAAACACATATCATATAACTAAAATACCCTTGTATTACACATATGTAAGAACAAAAGACATAAACATTTGAGTACAATGAACTAGGGACATCGTGTATCAACAATTGGCACTCACCACTTCTTTGGAGAAAGAACACTCACCGTTTGAACCATTCAACTTTAGATGTTGTTGAATTTTTGCACAGGAAACGGTGATCTTCAGCCCTTGCACCATCGCAGTGAGGACCTTTGTTCCATGTTCCCTTTGAATGGAACATGTATTCTAGAATTCCCGAATGTGTGTCTCACGTATCACCGGGTCTATAGAGATCAAAAGCATAATTGCTCTTGCGTAAGAATTGAACTGGATCATAGAAGGGATCACCAATATGTTGAAGTGATATGGTGATGTTGTGATTCGGTCTGAATTCTTGGTTTTGAGTAGTCATGGAAAGTTTTTGTTTGTTGGTAGATTTTAAGAGATTGAATGGTTTTAAGAGGGTTTGCTTATATACGAATAATGAAGATGACAATGGTGTAAAAAACTTAGATTTTAATAGTTGTAGAAAATATATAAAAGTATTATTTTAAATTTTTTATCACCGTAAACGAAATACCGACGACTTGCGATGATGGAACAGTCTTTTAAGGTAAACTACTCTAGCGCCGCTACATATCGGGAGATAAAAGTGATACCTATCGGATCCTTTTAGAAGACATGTGCTAAAACCATCATATCTGCCGAATTGCCTCGTTCGACAGACGCCCAGTTTTACCCATTTATCTGCCGATTTACGATATTCGGCAGATACACAGTGTTACCTAGTTTACTTATCAACAAGGCATTTCTCTATAATTTTTATCAGATAATTATGTTAATTATTTAATTATTCAAATTTCATCATCCCAACAGCATATACAAGATATTTATATCTTGTTTCATTAAAATAGTTTATGAAAAGATCTGCATATTGTTCATTTGTATGGATTGTAATTAATTTAATAATTTTTTCTGCACAATCTCTAATGAAATGATACCCGATGTTAATGTGATTTATCTTTGAATGCTAAACTAGATTGTTGGTGATTGAGATGGCACTATTGTTGTTAATGTGAATTAGAGTGTTCATGAAGATTACTCTATAATCTCAAAGCTGAGTTTGAATCCAGAGCACCTGAGCGCAACAGATAGATGCCGCAATGTACTTTGGTTTAACAATTGTGTAGACACACAGGTTTGCTTCTTGCATTGTCATGAGACTAATCTTCCCACTAGAAATTAACATCCTCTGGAGGTGGACTTATTGTTAATGTTGCATCCTCCATAGTCACTATCTGTATATCCATGGAGATTGAAGTTAGCACTCTTAGAGTACCATAATCCTAACTTAGGTTCTCCTTTAAGATACTTCAAAATTTTATTGGCATACTTTTGGAGCAATTTGAACTCTTGAACACAAGCATGTGGCAAACATGATATCTGGTCTACTAGTTGTGAGATACATGAGCGATCCAATGATGATTTATACTGCTGCTGATCAACTGCTTCCCCCTTAATATGAGTAGTTAATAAACATGTCTTACACATGGGGGTTTTTGTAGCTTTAGCATCAGTAGTCTAGAATCTTATTGTAGCTTTAGCATCAGTAGTCTAGAATCTTACTAAGATGACTTGTTAGGACCATGTACATACGGAGTACTAAATGATTCAACATGAAATCTAATATATAGTGCGGAATCTTATATGATTGGCGATCCAATCAGTGAGAACATAAACCCGGATCAATCTAACATTATAACAACGTTAAGAATGGGTAGAAAATGATCCGGGACGAACTGTGAACTTGGATGGACGTGATAGAGCTCTCTAGACGGCTAGGGTATGAAATAATTCGAAGTCTTTCATTTTTCCACGAATTACGTGGTATTTATATGTTGCAGTGTACAGTCGTACGACTGAGCCATTAGCATGGTTCAGTCGTGCAACTAAGCCATACGATTCGTTCATACGCATGACTGAACTATACGATTGGTTCAATCGTGCGACTGAGCCAGTCTCATGACTCAGTCATGCGACTGAGCCAATCACCTGGTTCAGTCGTGCGACTGGTCCATAAGCATGGTCCATTAGCATGAATAACCATAAGACTAAGTCAAACACATTCCTGAATCATTATTAACTCAAAACTATGAATAACTACTACAAACCATATATAACAATGATTCAGGCGTATATTTATAAATGATATAAGAGTACGACACGTACAATAGTAAATAAACATTCAAACACACATCACATAACTGAAATACCCTTGTATTACACATACGTAAGAATGAAAGACATAAACGTTTACGTACAATGAACTACGGACATCATGTATCAACAAACTCCCCCTTGGACCTAGTTCACTCTATCGTCTAACATTCTTCAAAAAATTCAGCAAACTTATTGAACCTGTCTTCCTTTGTAACACTAGTATGGATCTCAAACGCGAAGCATAGCTTGATCACATGCTGGAATTGTAAAGCTTCCATAATATCCAGAGTATCATAGAATAGGGCCACTTGTATAACGTGTAGACATCATCCTCAAACAAGTTTGTAAGCCACATTGGGTCAAACACTCTGATCGTCTGAATCTTTCCTTTCCGATTCAGTACAATAACGGCTTCACCTGTCCTCCGGTCATAATACCACCATTTAAAGTAAGATGTGAAATCATGTGGCATTTTCCTCAACAGAATCTTTGTCATGGTCCTGGTTGATTTCCATTTCAAACAACTTTTGGTCTTCCTGAAATCGGATCTACTTCTATTTTGCTCACATACCTCCTCGGTTGCTGAGGTTTGAAGTTCACCCACTTCGTGTGATATTCCTTCTTGAAGGCCCTTTCAAACCATCCTAAAATTTGTCAAGAGACTGCATCCAGTAGATTCAGACATGCTAGTCTGTTCAGCTCAAAACCCGGAAGAGTCTTCAGATCATGAGGATGTCTGTAGTACTCGATCCCCTTCTTTCTCTTGACTGTATATACATTTAAGTCCTCAAAGTATGCCCAGCTGATGATCTTCCTAGACACCTTCTAATGCCTTCTAACTCTGTACAATTTAGTGTATGCGTTCTCCTTAGGTGGCTCTCTTTGATTCCTCATCTCTGCAAGACAAGCAGCCCACTCAGCCTGCCTTTGCTCCATATTAGCGTCCTTGGCTTGAGCTGTCTTCTCAGTAGATTCATTCTCAATGACCTCCTCATTTATCTTGTTAAAGGTTTCACTGTCAAACATCTCTCCCAAATCAGGTAAGACTTCTCCATCATCATTTGTGTGCTATGGATAGTAATCAGATGTGACATCCTCTGTTTCCACCTCATCTACACCATGCAATTCCTCATCACTGACCATATCAACTTCTGGTGCATCTCTGACAATTTCATCAGGGTTTAGTCTGAACATCTTAGGAAGTTGTTCATCTGATAAGTCATGAATGATCTCCCACTCTTCTAGTGCATAGCTGACTGATCATCTGACTATCCCCTACAAATCAAGAATCATAGTAAACTGTGTGTTGATTTGCTGGAGTGATGAAACATTGAATTCATCAGCCTGTTAAGATTTATCTATTAAATCTTCGTCTTGATACTCCTTATCATGAGGAGCAGAGGATGAAGCTCCCTTATCCTGACCCACAGGGATTTCAGTCGTGCGACTGGACCCATACGCATGGTTCAGACGTGCGACTGAAGTCCAATCGCACGAAAGACCTAGTCGTCTTTACCAATCGTACGATTGGATCCTACTGATCTTTCCAGTCGTGCGATTGAGCATACTGATGTTGCCAATCGTGCAAAATTATGTCATGATGATGGTCCAGTCATGCATTTGGTCCATACGCATGGTCCAGACGTGCGATTGGCCATACGATTAGGCCATACTCATGGATTAGACTTAGTTTATCTGAGGTGATCAACAGTTACATTAGATTTAACTTTCTAGCCTAACAATCATCTCAGACATGATCTTTTTATCTATCGATCTCCTCAGACGTGATCCTTTTTATTGAAAACCATTGATCACCTCAGACGTGATCTTTTTGTCGAAAACCGTTGATCACCTCAAACGTGATCCTTTTTATCTTTCATAAACAAGCTTTTCACAGTTAAGATTCGGTTCAGATTTGTGACTTTCACAAAGTTCGATCTTGTAACATAGTCTGACAGTGACACATTGCACACATAAATAGAACTGGAAAAACTTGGAATAAAACTAAAATAAGACATATTTTTGTAATTTTTGTTTGAGGAGGGTTGAAAGCACTTTCACATCACTTAAACGATTTCTCCCCCTGAGCAGAACAGCTTAAGGCATTCACTTCATTTCGAGAAAGATTCATATGGAATCATACAGGCAAAAACGCAATTATTTCTAACTTTTTCTAGATATATCAATGGCAGAAAACATTATATGTACAATTCACAGAATCTCTTTCATCTAAGAATCAAAAGCACTAACATGAACTCATGTTGGAACAGTTATGTATCACACTTTGATTTTGAACATCAAGAGATGCAGCCACACATAGATTTTTGACATACAGCAGTGATTTTTTAGGTTAATTAGATCAACAAGTATTTGTGGATCCCATTTGGGTATATGGTAATCAATCTTCCTCAGGAGATTTTTGAGCGGTCTGGTGGTCAAGAAGAGACTGTTCTAAGAGCTTTCAAAGAGATGCAATGCCTCAGGTCAGTGCCATTGCATAGCAAAGAGGCGCAAACAACAATGGATTCTTAGAACATATAGGTTATGCCAAGCCTTATGTCAGTGCCATCGCACAGCAGAGAGGCGCAAGACCTATCTTCTTATTAGAGCAATATGAATTGATATTTAATGCAGCAATGACATTTGTCATCAACTTCATTAAATTTAGCTCTTATTTTGATGCTTTATGACATTTTTCATATTCATTGCTCTGTTTTAGGTCGTTTGCACACATTTGTGGCTTTCATTTGCTTCTCACCCCTTGTAGGAACTTGAATGATTATGCAGACCAGGGATACAATAGGAATCCACAACTTGTTGATTGATTTAATTTATGTGAATCACCAATGATGTCTACTAGTCTATTGTGTTGAATCTACCGACACATTGTATAAGACTAGCAACCCCCTAGATCTACTTACTCCATCTAACTGCGATAACAGACTAGCTTACTGTCATTTTTCCAACTAGTTAGGCTTTCACATCTAAGATTTATAATATTCTGTGATTTTAAATTTATCAGAAAAATGCAAAAAGGAAATCTTTTTGGTGTCTCAAATAATTCAATGCCTGTGTACAATCATTTTCCATAGAATTGAATTGCTTTCTCAGATTTGTTGTCTTTACCTATCAGCTTACCTGCCCTCCCCCCCTTTCGGTAATTCCCCCCCCCCTAAAATTTTAAAAATAGAAAATCTTTTTGTGATTTTGAAATTTTCAAATGCGAGAAAAATAATAGATTGATGTAACATTAAAGAATTGAAAAATAAAATTAAAAAATCTAAAACTAAAGACGCTTTGGCGGACTACGAACTCGATTCCTCCAGAATCACCTCTTCTTTCTTTTTGACGCCAGAATCACCCTTATCGCAGATTTGAGAAACTGAAAGTAAATTGTTCTCCAGTTGTTGAATGGAATTTACTTTATCAAAATTCACCTTCCCGTTTCCTACTTCACCTTGAGCTATTATGTAGGCTCCTTTATTTCCAGCAAAAGATACATGTCCCCCTTTCATTGCTTGACATTGAAAAGGAGAGACAAATTCTCAGTCATGTGCCTGGATGCCCCATTATCAATAATCCAGGTGTTAGTAATAGCGCTGTAGCGGACAACCTACACAAAAACAGAAATGATTAGTTTAGGAGAGGGACCCAAGCCTTTACGGGCTTAGGTTTCCTAGAGGCATCACATATAACAAACTCTACCCACTGTCCTTATAAAGTTGGAGAGACAACATTCTTTGTCTTATCCTCACTCTCAGACACAACAGATGATTTGGCTTTCCACAACCAGTTTTGTGTAAGGACTGTTTGTGATAAATATACGACTGGTTGATTGTTTGAACCTGTGGTTTGCTTTCATCAATTTGTTTTACCTCAGTCATCACAACTTTACAAGGGGCTTGTCTGTGTTGCCTGTGGCGTTTCGGAGGGGTATTTGATCTTGTTTTAGTAAACCTTGGTTTATTATCTTGAAAAAGTTCAACCCTTCATATTGGTGTCTGATAGTTAGGACAATTTGGAGATATATGTGTTGGAGCTATACAAGATAGTCTATATTATCAACACAGTCAAAGTCAACAAAAGTCAACATCACAGTCAAAGTCAACGCAAAAGTCAAACCCGATACGTTCGAGACGAAGAACCGAGATAAGACGTTGAAGATTTAGATTACTAGGAGTTTTATTGTAATATATATTTTGTGTCAACAAAATATATTTAAATATGTTTTAGTCTTTTTTATGTTTTATATGTAATTTCCATTAATTGGCCTAAGTCTAGGGGGTTAAGTGTAATTAGTGAATATTAGTCCAGACTATAAATAGGTTAATTGCAATTAGGTTTTGGTTAATGGTTGAATGACCAATTGATTGGGGGTTTCCACTTTGTACAAATTATATGTAATCAATATAGATCAAAGGGGGTTTTATTGTGTTCATCTTAGTTTGATCTATAATCTTCATGTTATTTGATTCAAGTGTGTTCAACCTAGGCCAACAATTTGGTATCAGAGCCATTTTGGATCAAATTCATTGAAGATTTTTAGATTATTGAAGTTGTTCATCAGAATTTTAAAGAGAGAAAGTGGGTTTTTAGAGAGAGAAAGTAGATCTGAGTTCAAATTTGTTCAAATTCAACATCAACAACATCATATCTATCACTATCTACAACATATATTGGTTCTACATCAACTTTTATACAAGAAAAATCAAAGAAAAATTTCAGATCTGAGATTTTCTCGCACACACACTAGTGTGTGTGTTCTTGGTGTTCTTGGAGCTTCAACATCTTCATCCAGCAAAATTAGCATCATTTTTAATGAAAGTTCAAAGTTTCCGGCGAAATTATAGCCGAAACTAGCAGTTTCGCTCATTTTCCGGCAAAATTGTACTTTCCGGCGAAACTACAAATTCCGGCGAAACTATTCCGGCGAAACTACTTACTCCGGCGAAACTGCAACAATTCCAGCGAAACTATCAACCTGCGAAATTAAAGAAAATCAGTGAAATTATAAAAAAAGGGGGCTGTGAAATTACAAAACTAATCTGCGAAATTAAAAAAAATTGCAAAAACATAGTTTGACTTCAGAGATCTACCACCCAAAACCAACTCCTAAAAAACTTCACAGATCTACCACACCACCGGAAATCCCGAACCATCACCACTCAACAAACACCACCCACCATAACCTACACTCCACCGCATTTGTTCTAGTATTCCATAAGCATCTCAGCATGTTCCCTTTCCTCTTCACTGGACTCCTTAAAAAATATTGCTAACCCCTTGAGAGCAACATTGTCCCTATCAAAGTATGCATACATAGCATGGTACACATATGAAACATTGTACTCAACATTGATCTGTTCATTAACGGCGGCTTCGGATTCATCAGCGTACTTTTGATGAGCAAGCGACTGTTGCGGAACAGTAGGAACAAGATTAAGCTCCTTCTTCACCTCCTCAAACGGCTCAAACACAACCCCTATAGTCAGCTTATTATTAGAGGAGCCGCCTTTCACCGCTGCGCAAAGGACGGTCGACGTACGGAAATGGAGGACGGTGAGATCAGAGCACCGATGAAGTTGTCTCCGACGTCGGAGCCAGCGACGTTGCGGAGGAAGATGGCCGGAGGAGCTCTGAGAAGCATGATTGTAGAGTGTATTTGGGGATAAAATAATTGAAGATGGAGATGAATGTTGAAGGGATAGATGTTGAAGACAATCTGATGGGGATGAGTGGTGTTTTGAGGCTTGAGCAGCTTATGTTGGCTCTTGAGAAGTGTTGTGTTCAAAGTGTTAGGGTTAGGGTTAGGGTTTTATTTGTAATTGGGCTAGCTTTTGTGTCTTGTTGTGGGCCGAATCCTACAATAGGTTCGGATTTCATTATTGGGCTGAAAGTGATGTCTTCAAATAGGGCCGGGAGTTAATTTTTTTTATAAAAATCATTGGGCCTCGTTTTCAGTAATTGGGATTAATTGATTTCATCCTGATGAAAACATATTCAACGATTGTAAAAAATTTATAAAAAAAAACAAGTTGACCTCGCAGGTTGACCCCAGTTGCTAAGATTGCATAGAGTGACATTTATAAAAATAAATAAAATATATTTTTCCTGGGGAAGAATTATTTTACAATTTTTGGGAAAAATACTTTTTGTGGGGTTTAATTGCAATAAAAAAATTAAAATAAAATGGCTTTTGTAGAAGTGTTTAAATCCTTCGAATCTGTTAATCTCACAATTGCACAATGTCGGTTTGATAATTTTGCAGCTTAAAGAATGAAAAGATGTCCGATTTTGTTGATCGTTTTCTGTTGGTGGCAAGCAATCTGAAGAAGTTTGATGCCCAATTGGGAAATCATGAACAAGTCGAAAGAAATTGAGTTGGATATCAAACCTCGATTAAAATGGAGTTCACACGGCAAGTCGATTAAACAAGATAGAGGCTTTCAGGATTACAAAATGATGGAGGTGATCAACAAACTGAAAGAAATTGAGTTGGATATTAAATGTCGTGAGTACTATGAAGCGACATATCTAACTCCAAAGATCACTTCAAACTCCATAGAGAAACCAGAAGAGAAATCAGATTCTGGCACCAATTCTGACGGTTTACCAAAACCTGAAATTGAAGAGGTACAAGAGGAGCTTAAGCATACATCAATGGGTAAAGGTGGAGCTGAGTTGAATGATGAAGTTTGTGATACTGAGAAGGAAGATGAATGGAAGCGAAATACCAGAGTTTGCAACTGCGGGAAGGCTCTTGCTGCTGAAAGAGTGATCATGCATCTTCCATACGAGACAGTTAAGAATATGTGTTCTTCTGCTTGTAAAATTCATTTATTTGGTGTGTATAAAGCTAATAGGTTACTTTTAGATAACCAAAAGGAATTAACCATCATAAACGCGAAACTTAAAAAGAATGAAGCCAAGTATTTCATAAAATGAAACGAAGCTTTAAAAGAAAATGATCATTTAAAACGAACTCTTCTTGAAAGAAATATTGAAATTAATCTTTTAAACGAAAGAGTCACGTTGGCTAAATTTGAAACAAGCAAGCTTAAAATAAAGCTTGATAGATGGACCGTATCCGGAATAAAACAGGAAGAGCTACTGTGTAAACAAAAGGGAGCTAGGATTAAAACGGGAGTGGGTTGTGGTGAAAATCCATACGTCTATCCTCCTCCTAACACCCATTCTTACTCTCCTATGCCTCAACCTCATCCATCTAATGATTTGATTGAAGCTGCAGAAACTAATAGTTTAAATGCAGGTTTAAGAAATGTTAATCTTAAAGTGGTTAAAGATGTGCAGGATTCTCCTGAAGGTTTGGGATTCCTCAGGCAGGGATCTGATAAGAAGATTAATGATGATTCCACCTTTGATGCTCCAAAACCAATATCAATTGCTTCCCTAATCTTCTTTAACAAATTCAAAATAGGTAACATTCCTTCGTTTGTTCCTGTCAAGTTTGTCAAAGAAGGAACATTTGTCGAATCGTCAGGCAATCAGAATCCTATAACCGAAGCCGACACAAAAGGAGGTGTCAATCAAGATCCATTGGAGAAAGATCTGTGTATACGAGACAGGACAAGCTCAGATGATAAATCAAACACAGAGGACCGTGTTGGTTCCTCATAGATCAAGATATCCCTGACATTGTCAAGTCTCAAAAGCTTCCAAAAGCTGAATCAAGACTAATACAGATCTCTTCTCCAACTACAAAACAACTCAGTCAATCAGTGAAGATCGCATTCCCTGTTCAGCACAAGAAACGTTAGAACAAGCAAGAATCTCCTACAAGCTCAAAGCAATCCTCATCCCCTCCTGCATCATACGGGCCAATCAAGCATCAAAAGCCTTTCAAGGCTTGTTTTGAGTGTGGAAAAGAAGGTCATGTGGTAAAGAAATGCCCTCAAAGACTTGCTTCGAATGGTAAAGGCAAAGCAAATTGCTTCTCCTGATGTAAGTCTACAAAGAATGTTCCAGACGGTAAAGGCAACACGGGTTGCTTCTCTGGATCAAGAGGTAAAAAGAACACATCTTTGAATGGTTTCATGTGAAGCCGGTTTCACATGATTTGAAAGATGAAAATGACCAAAGGTTCAAAACCAAATTATTTTCCTTACGGTCTTAAACAAAAAAAGATTTCCAAATTTAATTCATTCAAATCCAAATTAATTGAACCGAAACAAATTTGGAAAATTAAAAAGAAGGATACAGATATCCCGGATATTAACAGATTGTTAAAGCAGGTTACTTCTATCGTTGCAAAAGGAACACCCTGGACTATGATGGTCGGGGTTCCCCTTTCAAACTAATATGTTTATGTGTGCATGAACAATTCAGGAGGACTGTTTGTAATCTGGTTTACTGATAGAGATTGTTCCTAATTCAACTTTGAGGCGGAACAAATAGGTTAATATCATGGTATTTTATCCACAATGTGGATTTTTATCTGCACAATCACAGTTATCAGTTCACAATCACTGCATATTTCTTGATAATTCGTTTCTTATCTTCATATCAGTTTAGTTTGGAAGACCTTCTTTGGGAAATTTCTATTTTTGTACAGTATTATAAAAAATTTATATATATATATATATAAAAATAAAAAAAGAGAAACGTGGTTTGCAAAAATAAAAATTTAGGGGGAGAGTATATCATATTGTAACACCCGGAAGTTTGACGTTTGGAGTGGTATGCGACTGAGTCTCAGTCGCATGTGATTCGTGCGACTGGAGGTCCAGTCGCATGGTGTTCAAGCGCACAACCGAAGGACGATTGAAGCTCAACCGTACGACTGGAGTTCAGTCACACGACTAAAGGCTCAACCGCATGGGACTCATGCGACTGAAGGTCCAGTCGCATGGTGTTCATGCGACTGAAGGTCCAATCGCCCCTGGACTAGATGCGACTGAGCTGTACCTATAAAAGAGGAGCAGCTCTCTTCTTTCCCCAACACTCACACGTTTCAGTCGGGGAAAGAGCAGAGAGCGACAGAGCAGAGAAAGAAAAGAGAGAACGGGGTGATTCAGGCTCGGATTTTGTCGAGAAGCTAGTCAAGTCGAATCTCTTCAACTCCTACCTGTTAATGTGAGTTCTAGAACCCCTCATTTACACGTTTTCAAACAATTTTAGGGCTGGATCACATATAAACCCTATTTTTGAAATAGTGTATGTTCGACCCATTTGGGTGAGATTTTGAGTAATGTGTTTATAGTATGAATTGGGACTTGTATACGCTTGTATGATGTCTTAGTATGAATCCCTGAGGTTTAGGAGGGCTAATATGGGCTAGAAATGAGTTTGGAAGGGTTTGAGACCCGTAGGTCGCTGCTGCAGTTCGTGATGAACTCCAGTCGCTGCCCAGTTAGGGTTATGCGACTGGAGGGCTAGTCGCATGACTGAGGGAAAACGGAGGTCCAATCGTACGACTGAGGTTCAGTCGTACGGATGGGGCTCAATCGCCCGATAGACCATACGACTGAGGGATTGGGTCGCATAGGTCCATTCGCATATTAGTCTAGTCATACGTATGAGGCTAATCGCCTATTAGTCCATTCGTATAGAGTTCATTCGTACGATAGGAGGTTCAATCGCACGAATGTAAGTCTAGTCGCCTGATTGCCCAGTCGCACGACCCAGTCGCATGGAGGCCATGCGACTGTGGTATGTTCAATCGCCCACGAAGGGCTGATATGAACGAGGATGCTATGTATGATTACGTATGTATGATGCTATGTATGATGATGTATGTAGGATGGGTGTGTGTGTTCCTTATGATGATGTATGAATATCTTTCACACCTCATGTATTATGACGATGAACGAACAAAGTATTATGAACGTAAAGTGAAAGATAATGAAAGAGGAACACGATGACGAATGCATGTATTAATGAATGAATGAATGAGTAATAAGATGACGAATACATGCATTAACGAACGAACGAGTTATGTCTTGCAAACATTGAATAAGTCGATTGGTCCTTCTTTGTGATTGACCATGGTCATGGTACCTCTACCGCTTACCTCTAGTACTGTGGCATACGTTTTGTTGTTCATATGTTGATTTCGGCCCAGTAGCTAATAATGATCGGGGTATAGCATATGGTATTGGTACATTAGAATTCAATGTGCAAGTAAGTATGAAACGGGATCCTTGTCATTCGACCACAGTAATCATAGCCGAGTGCTATGAAGTGGGTAAAGGCTGATAGGATCCATATGAGAAGTTAAAGATAACGATGTATAACGAATGATGAAGATAATAATTAATATTATCTCTATGTACGTATGAATGAACGTAAAGAATGTATGCACGAACGAGAATGAGAAAGATGAATGGTACACAAATGAAAGTTAATGAACGAACGATGATAATAATAACAATATTATCTAAGTGTACGTATGATGTATGATCGCATGTATGAAGAAAAAACTTTTAACAAGTAAAAGTATGTTTTAATATAAAACTAGAACTCACTCAGCAATACTAACTTTTTATGTGTTTCCAGTTGGCAGGTAGTGTTGCTGGGGATGGCACGAGGCGACTACTCAGTTCGTGGGAGACGGCATTCTCCTTTTGATTATGCTGCCACATCATGTGTTGTGGGCCCGTAATGCACGCAACACATTATGTTGCATGCGAGTGCGAGATTTCTTGAGGATTCCCATAAACGGGATTACTTAAGGAATCTCCTTTATGATGAAATGAGAATGACCTTTTTATTAATTCCGCTGCGTTATCTTATTATGTTTATATCAAATCTATGTTTTGCGTGTGATGACGACCAACTGTGAGGTGCCCGGGAACGGGGCCTTACAAGTTGGTATCAGAGCCAAAGTTTAAGTGAAACGGGTAAATTTTTAAAATAAACCTAAACTTAAACTGAAAATGGGACAGAAAGGAAGAGAATGCCATCTGAGTAGTTGCGTGCCATCAGGTATTTTTATTAAAGTTAATCATGATTACGTGCGCATGATATGTGTTTATGTGTGCTGTTAGACTTAGATACTAATGTAGTCAGGACAGGTAATGCTCGGGGTACGAAGAGTACAGTAAGTGGCTAATCACAACTGGCCACTGTAATAAGGGACTTGCTATACTTAACATAAACTGAGCTATTTCCTTGAATGACCGTGTTGGTGTTTGAATCTTTCAGTGTGATAGAAGATGGTCGGTGGTAGATCATCTAAAGCTTCCCGTGGTGATGGACGTGGTGCTGAACCGCGTAACATCTAGGAAGACCTAGGACAGAGAAAGTAGTTCATGAGGAAAACGAGATTCCTCATCAGGAGGAAGCAGACGGAAGCGCAAATTTGAGGGCCTCGGTAAAAGAGGCAGTGGTCGAGGAAGTGCACCAGGTCATGCAGACGATCTTACCGTCTGTAGTGACCGAAGTGATAAAGGCAGTACGTGAAGACGAGAGACGAGGGAGTAATCGGTCCTCAGGTAGACAGCAATAGACGGAAGTAGAAACGGTACTATCTGATGATGATGAGGGAGAGGAAGAAGAGCAGGTACGGGAGACAGCCTGGGGTTGTAACTACGGGGCATTTATGAGGTGCAAGCCCCCGACTTTTGATGGTTCTGGTACGGCTGCGGATGCTCACCAATGGGTGAGAGAAATGGAAGCGGTCCTCGATATTAGTGATTGCCAAGAGGACAAGAAGGTGAAGTTTGCTACCCACTCTTTTACGGGGACGGCTTTGTGCTGGTGGGGCAATATTGTCCAGGCCGAGGGTAGCAGGACCATTGGGAAGATGAAGTGGTCTGAGTTGAAGAAAATGGTGATCGAGGAGTTCAGTCCTCGTCGGGAAATGGACAGAGTTGAGAGAGAGTTCCTGCAGTTGGAGGCGGGGACGATGACCCACCAACAATACACCACCAAGTTTAACGACATGGCGCGGTTGGTGCCAGAGCAGGTGACGCCGGTGTCTCGAAAGATCAACCGGTACGTTCAGGGGCTGCCAGCTGAAATTCGTTGGCATTTGATTTCTGCCCGACCGAGCACTTTCAGGTCGGCAGTGGATTTGGCAGGAAGGTTATACGATCAACGGGCTGCGTTGGTAAAGGCTGAGGGTAGTAAGAAGGGAGGTGGAGAGAAAAGCTGGCAGGGGAAGAGATTTGGTCGAGGTGATACTTCGACGAGCAACAAGAAGGCAAGGGTGGATGACCGCCGTGTGATCATGTCTGGTACTGGGGTGAGGAAGTGTGGTAAGTGTGGAAGGGAGCACTCAGGGGAGTGCAAGTGGGGATCCAACATCTGTTTCAAGTGTGGGAAGACAGGGCACATATCAAAGGATTGCCGGATGGGCAAGTTCTTTAACTGTGGGGAAAGTGGTCATATGAGCAGAGACTGTAAGAAGCCTAGGGCTGAGGCTTCAGGGGTAAAGAAGAAGGGAAGTGAAGGTCCGAGAGCAAGCGTCAGGGCATTCACAATGACGCAGGAAGAGGCTAGGACGGACCCCGATGTAGTGTCCGGTACATTTCTGGTGAACCAAACTCTAGCCTCTGTATTATTTGATTCGGGTGCCAGTAGGAGTTTTATTTCTGCTGTTTTCTGTGCCAAATTGCCCGTTAGTAGTAGACGTGTGGATATACCGTTTGATGTAGAGACTACTATTGGTAAAACTACCAGGATTTCCGAGGTAATAGAGGGTTGTGATGTGGAGTTAAAGGGCCACAAATTTCCGGTTAGACCGTTTGCGATGACGTTGGGTGGTTTCGATTTGGTGCTCGGAATGGATTGGTTGGTGGATTTTGAGGCGAACATTGTGTGTCGCAAGAAGATGATCAGTTTGACAGCGCCCGACGGTAGTTCAGTGACAGTTTATGGGGATCGGGTTACTACGATTCCGAAGGTGATCTCGATGGCAGTGGCGGGGAAATGTATGAGGCGTGGATGTAGCGCCTTCTTATGCTATGTGAAGGATGTAGAAACGCCAACACCACAACTATCGGATGTTCCGGTTGTGCGTGAGTTCCCAGACGTATTCCCGGAAGACTTATCGGGATTGCCACCTAACAGAGAGATCGAGTTCCAAATAGATCTGATACCAGGCGCCCAACCTGTTGCCAAAGCACCATATCGATTGGCCCCGACAGAGATGAAAGAGTTGATGGAGCAGTTACAAGAGCTACTGGATAAGGGGTTTATTCGACCGAGTATCTCACCTTGGGGTGCTCCGGTCCTGTTTGTAAAGAAGAAGGACGGTAGTATGAGGATGTGCATCGACTACCACGAGCTGAATAAGTTGACAGTAAAGAACAGATACCCCTTGCCGAGGATCGAGACTTGTTTGATCAACTTCAGGGTGCTAGTTGGTTTTCACGAATAGATCTTCGATCAGGCTACCATCAACTGAAGGTGAAGGAGCAGGATATCCCTAAAACAGCTTTTCACACACGCTACGGTCACTATGAGTTCCTCATCATGTCTTTTGGTTTAACCAATGCGCCAGCTGCTTTTATGGATCTGATGAACAGGGTATGCCGGCCAATGTTGGATAAATCAGTGATTGTGTTCATCGATGATATCTTGATTTATTCGAGGAGCGAAGAAGAGCATGCCGGTCACATCCGGGAGCTGTTGGAGACTTTGAGAAGGGAGAAACTGTATGCTAAGTTCTCCAAATGTGCTTTCTAGCTACGCGAAGTTCAGTTCTTGGGTCACGTGGTAAATCCGGATGGAATTATGGTTGATCCGGCAAAGGTGGAAGCGGTGATGCAATGGAAGTCTCCAAAGACGCCATCTGAGATCCGAAGTTTCTTGGGTTTGGCGGGTTATTACCGAAGATTCATTCAAGACTTCTCCAAAATCGCTTCCCCACTAACCAAGTTGACCCGGAAAGACGTGAAATTTATATGGGGTCAAGCTCAAGAAAAGGCGTTTGAAGAACTGAAGACGAGATTGACCCAAGCTCCCGTTCTGTCATTACCCGAGGGAAGCGAAGATCTGGTGGTTTACTCTGATGCTTCTTATTCGGGATTGGGATGCGTGTTGATGCAGAGGGGAAAGGTTATAGCTTATGCATCCCGGCAGTTGAAAGTTCATGAGGTTAATTACCCTACTCATGACTTGGAGCTAGCAGCTGTGGTCTTTGCATTGAAGATTTGGAGGCACTATCTCTACAGAACAAAGTGCACCATCTTTACTGACCACAAAAGCTTGAAGTACTTCTTCGAGCAGAAAGATCTGAATATGAGGCAACGGCAATGGTTGGAGCTTATAAAGGATTATGATTGTGAGATCCATTACCATCCGGGCAAGGCCAACGTGGTGGCGGATGCCCTTAGCCGAAAAGAGAGGCCCGAGCCAATTCGGGTGAAGGCGTACCAGCTAATCATGACCTCCGACGTGATGAAACAGGTCAAAGAGTTCCAAGATGAGGCTTTGAAAGACGAACATCTTAAATCTGAACGAATGAGAGGACTGGTCGCGGAGTTGGGTGAGAACGCAACGGGTGTTAGAACCCGGTTTGGGCGTATGTGGATTCCTCGTCTTGGGGATCTGCGAATGAGGATTATGGATAAAGCTCATAAGTCTCGATACTCCATTCATCCCGGTGCCACCAAGATGTACGAAGACATGAAGAAAGATTATTGGTGGCCGGGTATGAAACGTGACGTGGTGGAGTATGTGAGTAAGTGCCTTACTTGTCTGCAAGTGAAGGCAGAGCACCAGAAGCTGTATGTAAAGATTCAACTTTGGATATACCGAAGTGGAAGTGGGAACACCACCATGGATTTTATCACAAAGCTGCCACGTACCCCGGAAGGGTACGATACTATATGGGTGATTGTGGACCGTCTGACGAAGAGTGCTCACTTCTTACCGATGCGCGAGACATATTCATCCGAAAGGATGGCCGATCTTTTCATCAAAGAGATTGTGACTCGTCATGGTGTACCCGTGTCGATTGTATCTGATCGCGACACACGGTTTACATCCAAATTCTGGAAGAAATTCCACGATGCTATGGGGACGAGGTTACATATTAGCACGGCTTATCATCCTCAAACTGATTGTCAGTCTGAAAGGACCATTCAGACTTTGGAGGACATGCTCCGGGCATGTGTTATTGACTTCGGGGGAAGTTGGGATGACCACCTGCCGTTAGCCGAATTCTCATACAATAACAGCTATCATGCCAGTATTGGCATGCCACCCTATGAGATGCTATACGGTAGGAGATGCAGGACACCCATCTGTTGGGGTGATATTGGTCAGAAAGAATTGGGAAGCGTCGAAGTGATCGAGGCTACGACTGAGAAGCTTGAAAAGATCAAAGCTCATATGAAAGCAGCCAAAGACAGACAGAAGTTGTACGCTGACAAACGACGCAGGCCGATTGAGTTCCAGGTGGGAGATCGGGTTATGTTGAAGGTCTCACCCTGGAAGGGTATCATTCGGTTCCAGAAGCGAGGCAAGTTAAGTCCACGGTATATAGGCCCTTTTCGAATCGTTGCTCGAGTAGGAGAGGTGGCCTATAGGTTGGATTTACCAGATGAGTTAAGTGGAATTCACCCGACCATCCACGTATCTCATCTGAGGAAATGTTTGGCAAACGAGGATATGATCGTCCCACTGGAGGATATCGAGGTGGACGAACGGCTCAATTATGTGGAGCAACCAGTGGCGATCATAGACCGAAAGGAGAAAAGACTGAGACATAAAACGGTTCCTCTTGTGCGTGTACAGTGGTGGCACAGAAAGGGATCGGAGTCTACGTGGGAGACTGAGGAAGAGATAAGACAGCATTACCCACGATTGTTCGAGGAATAACAGGTTTCGGGGACGAAACCCAAATAAGGGGGGTGGACTTGTAACACCCGGAAGTTTGACGTTTGGAGTGGTATGCGACTGAGTCTCAGTCGCATGTGATTCACGCGACTGGAGGTCCAGTCGCATGGTATTCAAGCGCACAACCGAAGGACGATTGAAGCTCAACCGTACGACTGGAGTTCAGTCACATGACTGAAGGCTCAACCGCATGGGACTCATGCGATTGAAGGTCCAGTCGCGTGGTGTTCATGCGACTGAAGGTCCAATCGCCCCTGGACCATATGCGACTGAGCTGTACCTATAAAAGAGGAGCAGCTCTCTTCTTACCCCAACACTCACATGTTTCAGTTGGGGAAAGAGCAAAGAGCGATAGAGCAGAGAAAGAAAAGAGAGAACGGGGTGATTCAGGCTCGTATTTTGTCGGGAAGCTAGTCAAGTCGAATCTCTTCAACTCCTACCTGTTAATGTGAGTTCTAGAACCCCTCATTTACACGTTTTCAAACGATTTTGGGGCTGGATCACATATAAACCCTATTTTGAAATAGTGTATGTTTGACCCATTTGGGTGAGATTTTGAGTAATGTGTTTATAGTATGAATTAGGACTTGTATACGCTTGTATGATGTCTTAGTATGAATCCCTGAGGTTTAGGTGGGCTAATATGGGCTAGAAATGAGTTTAGAAGGGTTTGAGACCCGTAGGTCGCTGCTGCAGTTCGTGATGAACTCCAGTCGCTGCCCAGTTAGGGTTATGCGACTGGAGGGCTAGTCGCACGACTGAGGGAAAACGGAGGTCCAATCGTACGACTGAGGTTCAGTCGTACGGATGGGGCTCAATCGCCCGATAGACCATACGACTGAGGGATTCGGTGGCATAGGTCCATTCACATGTTAGTCTAGTCGTACGTATGAGGCTAATCGCCTATTAGTCCATTCGTATAGAGTTCATTCGTATGATAGGAGGTTCAATCGCACGAATGTAAGTCTAGTCGCCTGATTGTCCAGTCGCATGACCCAGTCGCATGGAGGCCATGCGACTGTGGTATGTTCAATCGCCCACGAAGGGCTGATGTGAACGAGGATGCTATGTATGATTACGTATGTGTGATGCTATGTATGATGATGTATGTAGGATGGGTGTGTGTTTTCCTTATGATGATGTATGAATATCTTTCACGCCTCATGTATTATGACGATGAACGAACAAAGTATTATGAACGTAAAGTGAAAGATAATGAAAGAGGAACACGATGACGAATGCATGTATTAATGAATGAATGAATGAGTAATAAGATGACGAATACATGCATTAACGAACGAACGAGTTATGTCTTGCAAACATTGAATAAGTCGATTGGTCCTTCTTTGTGATTGA
The DNA here is from genome assembly GCA_024085815.1 of Flaveria linearis. Taxonomy (NCBI): domain Eukaryota; kingdom Viridiplantae; phylum Streptophyta; class Magnoliopsida; order Asterales; family Asteraceae; genus Flaveria; species Flaveria linearis. The sequence continues at coordinate 46,303,791 of CM044014.1, read as the reverse complement.
CCATGGTCATGGTACCTCTACCGCTTACCTCTAGTACTGTGGCATACGTTTTGTTGTTCATATGTTGACTTCGGCCCAGTAGCTAATAATGATCGGGGTATAGCATATGGTATTGGTACATTAGAATTCAATGTGCAAGTAAGTATGAAACGGGATCCTTGTCATTCGACCACAGTAATCATAGCCGAGTGCTATGAAGTGGGTAAAGCCTGACAGGATCCATATGAGAAGTTAAAGATAACGATGTATAAAGAATGATGAAGATAATAATGAATATTATCTCTATGTACGTATGAATGAACGTAAAGAATGTATGCACGAACGAGAACGAGAAAGATGAATGGTACACAAATGAAAGTTAATGAACGAACGATGATAATAATAACAATATTATCTAAGTGTACGTATGATGTATGATCGCATGTATGAAAGAACACTTTTAACAAGTAAAAGTATGTTTTAATATAAAACTAGAACTCACTCAGCAACGCTGACTTTTTATGTGTTTCCAGTTGGCAGGTAGTGTTGCTGGGGATGGCACGAGGCGACTACTCAGTTCGTGGGGGACGGCATTCTCCTTTTGATTATGCTGCCACATCATGTGTTGTGGGCCCGTAATGCACGCAACACATTATGTTGCATGCGAGTGCGAGATTTCTTGAGGATTCCCATAAACGGGATTGCTTAAGGAATCTCCTTTATGATGAAATGAGAATGACCTTTTTATTAATTCCGTTGCGTTATCTTATTATGTTTATATCAAATCTATGCTTTGCGTGTGATGACGACCAACTGTGAGGTGCCCGGGAACGGGGCCTTACACATATAAAAAATAAAAGATAACTGGGAACTTGATTCGAGATTATTGAGAAATGATTGTATATCTTCTTGAAATGCTTGTTCTTGCATGACTTGCGCTTTATAATGAGAAATGATAGTAACTGATACTGTTATTTGATTCACATCTAATTTTTAATTGAAAGTAAAATAAAAACAAACAGATTCGTTTATGATATGTTTGGTAGGCTCAGCCTGATGAATAAAGTAGATAGCAGCATGATGATTTAAATTAAATATATGCTTAGGGATGTCTAGATTTACGCAATCATTTTGGCCTGCACGAAAACTGAGTCCTGAAAAAAATTGGATTGAGAATTGATTTCTCACCCACCATGATGCAAATCATATAAGCTATATCTTTTTTCCATGTTTGGTGTATTTATGTGTCTTGGGTTTGTGCTAATCTCTTCTACTGTATGAAAGTACTGACCTGGAGAGATGATCTCCTTTGCTGTACGATAGTACAGACCTGGAGCTCTCATCGGCACATGATTAAATGATTATCTCCTTTGTTATACGTGAGTATAGACCTGGAGCTCTCACCATTTTGATCTACGATTGTGTCAAATCATCTAACGATGAATTCATCATAGAATACAATATTCTGTTGATAATCACTTGCACACTAATGCACAAGCCTTGCTCTATAAAGATCGTAACAAAATTCAAGAAATCCTGAGGTTGGGTGAGGGTTTTTGCGAAATGATTATGGGGTCCTAGCATTCTAAAGTATTTAATTGAACCTTAACGAATCATCTGCTGCTTGTTGAAAGAGATAGGGCATGGGTTTAAGTGGACAAACATATCAGCAATCATTATTGATCTGTTTAAGAATTTCAAAATGTTTCAAAGACTATGATTAGATTTAGTTATCAGTATGATCTCATTGCTTGTCGATGATTAAATTCATCTTTGTGCTAAAGTATATCTTGAGGATGTGATCTCATGATCGATTCAGTTCTCGGCTATAATATATATATATATATATATATATATATATATATATATATATATATATATATATATATATATATATATATATATATATATATATCAAAAATATTGTTATAATAAATGTATATAATAAAAATAAAAATTATAATAAATTTTCATTTCAAAATTCTTTTAGGTCTTCCATATTATGTTGTTACAATTTTATCATTTTTCATGCATTTCATAGAATTTGCACACAAACGAACACGGGTTCGCTTGTTTTCAAACACAGATAAACACGGGTTTATTCTGTTAAAATGAAATGATCTAATTAGAAATGTCAAGATTATGTTTGAGAATGTGTTTCAAATTTTTGCTGCAGGTGATGGTCGATCATCAGTTGAGCAGTGTACCTGATCAGAGAACATGTTCCTTAAGTTTGCAGAAGATACCGAGCTAGGAATCCTCCTCCTACATCTTCTGAAGCACTCAAGATTAGAGATTTGGGAAAGTTGTTCCAATATCTTCACAAAGGATGCACTGGAAAAGGGGGAGCATATAAATAGAAGGAGCTTATGAGATGAATAATCTTTCTCATCAGATTCAGAAAGCTTCAATTTGAAGATCTTTCTATGATTGACTTCTCGGTGCTGATTTCGTTTGAAGATGTTGATAATGATAGATTAAGGGTTGGACATGTACAAGATAGTCTATATTATCAACACAGTCAAAGTCAACAAAAGTCAACGTCACGGTCAAAGTCAATGCAAAAGTCAAACCCGATACGTTCGAGACGAAGAATCGAGATGAGACGTTGAATATTTAGATGACTAGGAGTTTTATTGTAATAAATGTATTTTGTGTCAACAAAATATATTTAAATATGTTTAAGTCATTTTTATGTTTTATATGTAATTTCCATTAATTAGCCTAAGTCTAGAGGGTTAAGTGCAATTAGTGAATATTAGTCTAGACTATAAATAGGTTAATTGCAATTATTTTTTGGTTAATGGTTGAATGACCAATTGATTGGGGGTTTCCACTTTGTACAAATTATAGGCAATCAATATAGATCAAAGGGGGTTTTATTGTGTTCATCTTAGTTTGATCTATAATCTTCATGTTATTTGATTCAAGTGTGTTCAACCTGGGCCAACAACATGTCCTTGTTCTCCATATCTATAACATGATCTCCATTCTACTTGACTGGGAGATCTTTTGTGTGGTGGGGAGTATGGTCTAGGATTGGTCTTTCTACTCAACTTTAGGTTTCTCACCTTCTTTGATAAACTTAATTTGTTTCACATTTTGATTACTATTTCCTTTCATTTTGTTGAGACTTTCATAATGAATAGTTTTAGACTGAGTTGAATTTGAAATTTTAGGTTTTGAAACAGAAACTTTTGAACCCAACCCAAGAGTAGCATTGCCATCCTCTCCATCCCAATCTTCAATGACAACCTCATCTTTTGTGCCAGATGTAGATGCTTTCTAGTCAGTAACCGGTGGCACAGGTTTAACTGTGGTATGTGGATCACTGACTAGAAGTGTTGTCACCACATGATCCTTTATTGGGTTATTGTTTATGGGTCAACATTTTGTGTTTAAAAGGATCGCGTGTGGTGGTGGCAAAACCTGATAACCAGTCCCTTCCCCCCGTATTTCTTTCTTTACCAAGTTCTTAACAACGTGAGAAGAACTAGAAAGACTGTGAAGTTTTTGATTTAAAGACTCAATTTCAACTTGAAGAATTGCTTTTTCTTTCTTCCTTTCCTCTATTATTGTTACATAGAACTTAATATCATTTGCTTGATTAAGGCAACAAGATCAGTTTCCCTAAGTTGCTTTCCTAACAGATCAATCTTTCCTTTAAAACTCTCATTTTGTTTTAACACCCTGTTAGCTTCAGTGCATAGTTTTAAATCATTTACTAAACTGTCATTGTGATCTAACAATCTAGCAAATTTTAAGTCTATGCTTTCACGAAATTTATTGCATTCTTCACAGGCATGTTTATTAAAAAGTTCATCTTTGGATTCTACTTGTGATGTGCCGGAGGTGTCAGCCATGAAAGGAAACTGAGATTCCTCGCTAATTTGAGATTCTATGCTCGCAGCAGCCAGTTCGTCTTCAACCAAGTTTTCCACTGCATCTATAGCTTCCTCAGTGTCTGAATTGGCATTATCAGCTATGTTGTCTCCTTCACTTGTTGAATCATTATTAAGATCTTCCACCAACGCCACACTTGCTTCACCATCAAAAACGAAACGGAATGTCCAGTCTTGTCCTTCATCTCCTTGAGCAACCATAGCTTTGGAATCTTGACTGGTTGAGTCGCTTTCTTTTCTTTGTCCTGCCGGTTGACTGATGTAAAAGGGTTACCATTTCCAGTCTTCTTTGGTTTCACGCACTCTCATTTGAAGTGTCCCTTTTCACCACAGTTAAAGCATGTGACTTTTGTTTTATCAAAACCAAAAATTGTGTCTTTAGTAGCAATCAGGTTTTGTCCAGTCTTTTTCATAAACTTCTTTGCTCTTCTAACTGCACTAGCCAGAGCCCACATTATGTCCGTTCTTTCTAATTTAGCCTCGTCAACCTGTTCATAGTCTTCATCAGGAAGATGATAGTTTCTAATTTTTTAGCAACTAATCCATCATAAGAGTGCACAACAGCAGCAAGAAGATCCATGTGTTCCTTGGCTACTTCAATAGTAACATTTACCAGATTCTCAGTCTTTAGCTTTGTTGGATTTGCTTCTGTGATATTGTATTGGGCTCCAGATGATCCTGACACTTCACTTCCAGATGATCCACTTTGATAATTTCTAGACATGTTGGATACAAACGTTGTTTGAAGAGGTGCGCCTGATGAAGATGGTGTGGGAATAACATTATACAATGATGGATTCTGAGTATATGAACCCTTCTTGGACTTTTATTTTAGCCTCAGCTACTCCTCCCTTAGCTTCAAGATAAAATCATTGATGTCTTGAGTGGCTAGAATATCATTCTTTCTCAGATTAGAAACAAAGGGATCCCATTTATCCGGCAATCCATCAGCAAATCATGCAACTTTGTCCTCCATTGATGTAGTTACCCCATGTGTGTGCAACTCAATCATCAGATGATAAAATCTTTTTATAATGTCATCCAAGCATTCATTTCCAATGGATGAGAAGTTGTCAAATTCCTTCTTGAGGGCTTTGGCCTTCAGTGCCTTTAAAGTGGCATTACCATCGTATCGCTTTTCCAAAGCTGACCACAACTTCTTAGACTATTTATGTTCTGAAAATTAATGGAAAATGTCCTTTGGAATCGACTGTGTCAGTAAAGCATATGCTTTCTTCTCAGCATTGTGTGCAGCCTTTTGCACATCATTCATCCCACTCAAAGTCAGCTTAACACCATTTGCTCCAACCGGTGTAGAATAACTAGTTTCAATAGCAATCCACAATTTTGGGTCTAGTCCATTAAGGTAAATCTCAAACCGTTGTTTCTTTTATGGGTATTCATTCAAAGTCAACAGTTTTGGAGGTTTGTTATGATTTCCAATTTCATTCTCCAGCACTAAGAGGTTTTGGATTTGTGAGTCCTTTCTAGTAGTAAACGCGATGTTCTGATCGTCCATATTATCAACACTTGAGGATACCCAAAGTCAAATACTCAAACTTGAAAAACCTTATACGACTGAGTCAATCGTGCGAATGGACAGTTCAATCGTACGATTGGAGAGTGCGATTGAGTTCAATCAGATGACTGAGTTCAATCGTGCGATTGAGGGATGCGGATGAGTTCAACCGTATGAAAGAAGAGTGCGAATGGGTTCAATCATACAAAGCAGTTTATCATGCGATTAGGGATGCGACTGAGTCCAGACATGGGGTTGAATCGTACGATTGGGATTCAGTCGTGCGATTGAGCCAATCGGGCGACTGAGACTGCTGAGTTTGAAAAATTCGAGATTTTGAACATGTTTAGACTCAAAACGATTTTGCACAAACCCTAAACTGTTTAGTCGAAAAGTTCAAAACTTTTGAATCATGCACACGTCAAAAACTCGTTTTGTATCAAAAACATGGATTTTTGAATAAAGAACGTTAACTTTAACCAAAACACCAATCGAATACACGAAGAATCAAGAGCCAAGACTCTGACACCACTTGTTAGGACAGTGTACGTTCAAGTTGGAGAAATTTCTTTGAATAAAAAAATGTCTTGACACCAGCATCTATATCATCAATGACATTATCAATTGGGTGCTCTTTATGAGTTCTTAGTCTTGGGATTACATTCAAGTTGGAGAAATTTTTTTCAGGAAATTCGGCAGATGGATTGACTAGTTCAACTTTCGAATTGACTTCTTTTTCATCATTTTTCATACTTGGTTCCTTTTAAGAGATCGTCTAGTATCATAATGATCATGAGACTTCTCATCTGATGATTCATATTGAACAATTGATAGTTGACCCCATATTGTTTGTGGTACTAGCATCTACTCTAATAAAACGTATATGAACTGTATAAGCAGATTAGTGGTTATGACTGAGACCCTATGGTAGATCAACCTTATGGTATTTAGTACTTGGGACTTGTATGTCTACTGATCTATTAACAGAGTCTCCTGAAATATTCTTAACCAATGACTAAATGCATTTATGAATCCAGTTGGATCAAACAACCAACTTGGGGTAATTATAACATTATTTGATGAATTTTCATTAAATATGACATTTTTAGATTTCTCAGTAGTGTGGTCAACTTTGTTGTATACTCTATAAACCTTAGTTTGGATGAGTATCGTACAAAGAACACATCTACTGATTTCTCAGCAAATTTGAATAAATGTTCTTTTTTATATAAAAGGGTGTATGGACATCTAAAACGTCTTAGAAACCTTATGAATGGCCTTCTCTTATGTCATAATTCATAAAACGTTCTTCCATGTGTCTTGACTATCAACACCCTATTCTGAACATAGCACGTAGTGCTAATTGCTCCAGCCTAGAATGTTATAAGAAGTTTGGAGTCAGACAACATGGTCCTTACAGCCTCCATGTTCCTCCTTTCAACAACTCTGTTCTGCTAAGGAGTTCTACGAGTACTATATTTTCTTGCAGTACTTTTGGATTCACAAAAAGAATCAAGGGTGTGGTTTTTTAATTTAGTGACCTAATCACATCTAGTTCTTTTATTGTTTTGATTATTTTGATTCTTAATTTTAATACTAAATAATTTTAAATTTCAACAGTTCTATCTTTAGTTTCAAAAAGAAAACCCAAGTGAATCTTGTAAAATCATCTATTATTATTAACCAATATGATTTTATCCCCAAACTCTTTACACCTATTTTTCCATATAAGTCCGTGTGCAACAGATGTAAAGGAGTTGTGACTGAATTCAATTCTTTAGACTTATGAGAAGATCTGTGTTGCTTTTCTTTTTGACCGGCAACACAGTGGTCAGCACATGTCAACTCCTTATTTGGTAGTCCTATCACTAACTTATTCCGAACTAGTTTATTCATGTTTTGGAGGTTTACATGTGCCAATCTTCTGTACCAAAGGAATGATTCATTTAGTGAAGCTTAGGAAATGAAATATGATACATTTGTTGAAGGTGATGCATTCTCATGTTAAGCATGTACATATTGTCCTTCCTCTGAGCTCTTAAAAGTATTTTGTCATTTGGAATCTCAAACAAGGGAGACATGATAATGTATTCATGATCTATGAAAAGAGTTTTGTGTTTTTTATCACACTGCTGAGACACGCTCAACAGATTATAGTTTAAATCTTTCATATAGTTCACTTTGTCAGATCTTACCATACCAATACTGGATGTCCCCCTGCTAGTAATGTATCCTCCTTTGCAAAGTTAATAAATCCATCATCATTTGGTTCTAGATTTAGTAGGCATGATATGTCACCTATCATGTGTTGGGAGCATCCATTATTCACAATCCACAAGTTTGTTTTGGCCTGCAGATGATCCCGCACATAAAAAATTGGCTAGTGATAAACAGGGACCTAAGCTTGTTTTGTCTTGGGTCTTGCAGTTTTCAAAAGTTGTTTATCAATGACAAGCGCTCCATGGGTGGTATTTAGTTTTGATTCATCTAAGGATTTGGAAGATGTTTTTAGTTGCTAGGCTTTTCTTTCAAGTTTTCCTGACACTTTAACATTATCCTTCTTGTGATAACATTCTGTAGCTTTTGGAGATGGTGAAGGATTCTCAAAAGTCTTCTTTTTCTTCAAGTTTACATATGTTGATTTGTTCAGTAGATCATTCAGAGGTGCTGACTTTGCCTTGGAATCCGCTCTTGGGGGACATGTTTTCCGAACAGTTTTATGGACACCATCTTTTCTTTGTGATGGTTGTTTGATAACTGCAGACTATTTAAGGGTTTTGGCTGGTCGGGTGATTGATGGACTGTTCTATGGGATTGTATTGATGATCTTTTGCAAACTGGTTGTCTTCCCCACATATTAGGCATGTGATCTTCGTCTGCTTTTATGACATCCACTAATTTTCCATTACCAAACTCCATAAGTTCCGTTAGGTCTTGCATACACGTGTCGTGAGCACACACTTGTTGTCGTTGAACGTTGGTGACTTAATAATAATTAAAAATGGCTATTAGATAATAACTTAATTAATAATCTTGATTATTAATTTATGGTTATGTGAATTATGGATTTTAAATATTAATTGTGAGTTTTACGCAATAACGTGACAACGTGTGATATTTTATTCATGTGATTTGTTGCTAGTCAAAATGCATATGGTTATTATTGTTGATTATTAATAGTTATGTTTTGTGGTTAAAATTATTTTAAAAGTGTTAAAAAGATTAAGTTTTATAAAATATAATCAAGAAGGGTTAGGTTTGTAATTATCACGAAACATAATATTACCAAATATAATCAAAAATCAAAACCCTAGACCCCCAAACCACCTAAAAGTCAACCGAAGCCCCCATCCCCCACCCTCTTGCGGTTTTGATCAAGGAACAAGTTTCCATTAATTTCTAGTGTTATTCAAGTACTACAAGCAATTGCAAGGGCTAATCATCCCTAATTCGTAATTAAAGGTAAGTTTTTGCAAGAAATTTCATGGTTTTTGGTTCTTGATGAACCCTAATTTGAATTATAGGTTAAAAGATGAAATTGATGATGATTTGATGATCATATGATAATAGTTAGGTTATATGAATGTTCATCTAGGTTGATTGTGCAAGAAATCCATGATTTTGATGACCTAGTTCATACCTTACCCAAAATACTAACTTTGATCATGAGATTGTGCAATTGATGGTTGTTGATGATTCTATGATGTTAGTTGTATTGCTTTGATGTTAGTTTACATGGATTTTGTAAGAAAAATCATGAAATCTAGTGATTGTTCATACCTTACTATGAGTAGAAACCTTTATGTATGATGATTGGGAATTATGTTATCATGTTTAGATGGATGCTATGAACTTTATTAGGTATAACATGTATGAATTTATGAATGAATTGGATGTTAGATTCATTTTGGGTGTTACTTTCCACAAAGGGAAACTTTATTTATGTAGAACATTGGATATGATGAATTGGCATGTTCATGATGTCAGGTGTAGGATTCTATGTGCCTAAGACACGTAGAATATTGATGCGGTTAGTACGTTATGATCCAAGTCGGGTTATACCCAATAACAAGCTTAGCAAACACCAATTAATATTTAATTGATGATATGATCATGCAATTAAAATTTACACCAAATTTAGAAAATGGGTTTTCTAAATAAATTGCATATGAGATGAAACAAATTATAAGGATAATTTGTTGATGAGTTTATTGTTATTCTTGTCATTTAAAAGGGTTTAAATAACACTAATAACATATGAGTGTACTTTAATTAAATTGTTTAATTAAAGAACACATATGTCACAATTATAAAATAAGTCTAGAAGGTGACTTTTTAATGTGTGATATATATGACTAGTTATAATAATTTGTGTGTTACAAAAATTTAAAGGAGGGAAACATTTTGAAAGCTCCTTGGCCGTCCCCCCCTTTATTGTTATTGGACCCCTTGGTTTCTTGAGAACACACAAAAGATTAACTAGCAATACACTCATCTCTATCACATCCCAATACATGCAAAATTGACAAAAACTCTCTCTTCTCTCCCCCTCAAGTTCGGAACTTTTCAGCAGGAAGAAGAGGTTTTTTGAGCTGATTTTTGGTGTCCTCTACCTAGCAAGAGTGGTGTTTGATCAAGGGATTGGGGTATACAATGCTTGAGGACATCTACACTTGAAGTCTTGGCCAATCTAAGCATCCAAAATCCCTTTTTCTTTGGTCGTTTTGCTGCTGAAAAAGGTAGTAATCACAGCTCTATGAAGCTGTGATTTTATGTGCATTTAGATATGTTTATAGCTTGTTCATTCACATATAAAGATCCTTTGATTTTGGGTTTGTTTTATACACTTGTATGGTCACTTAAAGAACATATTTTTCTGCTTATAAAATCGTTTTAAAGCTATATATCCGCTGCGTTTTCCGAAAGTTTAAATGGTTAAACTTGGTTTTATGTTCTTGCAAACCCGTCAATGGCATCAAGAGTCGGTTATGTGGATAACTTGCTTGCTTTGTCCTTTAAAATTGGTTTTAAAGGATGATTATAAACATCTTATAGGCTGATTTTGGGCTGCTATGTTTTGTTTGAATGATTCCCCAAACTTTCAAGGTCATATCACACATGCTAGTGATTAGACCTGGAAAGATATATATTATGGAATGTTGATTGTTTGGAAAATATTTATAACCCAAAATTTCAGTTTATGTTGGCTGAAATATGGTGGTTTTAAGTGGCATTTCATTATATGTTTGGATCATATGATCATTGGATGTTAGTGTGCATAACCTAGCCATTGACCTTGTGTTGTTTGGATGCTTGCAATGTTTGTTTTGGTTGTTTTCATTTGGGATTGTAATTTTATTCTTTTGTGCTTTGTTTAAAAATGTAATTTGTCTATTTATTCATTGGGATGTAATAATAGATTAGGAGTGTTTTTTCTTTTACTAGAAATATGTATTAGGATATATATTTTGTAAAAGAAGATGCTCGGGAAGGAAGCACAAAAGGAAGACACAAAAGAAGGACTTGAAGCATATGGATGCAAGTTCAAGTGGGGGTCTATCAAGACCTCAATTTTGTGTTGTATTCAACCCTTAGGAAAGACCAAATGACCACACTTGTGATGGCAAACAAGTGTGGTCACAATAGTAGCTAAGGTTATGCACATTATGGTTGTTTATGTTTATGACTTGTGTGGATGTTTGTTATTTGATTGTATGGTTGGAATTTTGACATTCATTACAAACTAATTAACAAACTTAACAAGTTATAAAAAAATGATGGTTCATAATCATTAAAAGGTAATAAAAGGTTATTAAAATGATTTAATGATTTTAAAGATTAAAATAGGTTTTAATCAAAGGACCATAGGGTATCTTGTATTTGAAAGCATACAAATACAAGTATATAGAGTTTTCTAAACTAGAATTATAAACCTCTAAACATTTAAAAAACAAGATCAACACCATCCTTTTACACAACACTTAAGTCATTTGGAAACTCTTAATGGAATAAAGTCACCTAACCATTTTGAGGGAACTTATGACTTAAGGTGAGAATGCCATATTCATGGGACAAAGGTCACCTAACCACTCATTTTGGCAAACTCACACTTGTGTAAGTAGGATGTCTTGATTTGCAAACCATGTTAAATGGATCACCTACAATATGGTTTCCAAATGGTGTTGATGGGATTAACATGCCGACTTTACATATGATGTTTAAAGCCGATCCCATACCTCTAGAAGTTGTAAGTGGTTGCAACCGTCAAATGTTGACCACCTTATTAATTTAAATCGTGGGATAAAGGTCACCTAACCACAATTTAAATGTAATGTTGGGTTCTAGATTTTAATATAAAAATGACCTTAAAAGGCATTAATTATTAAAAATAGCAATATCGAAAATACTAAAATAGATCTTTGTTAAATTTTGTAGACGGCCACCAATAATGAAAATCACGATAACTCATCCGCGTCCAACCAATCATTACGAGCGATCCTCCAAAAGGAACGTCTAAATCATAATAACTTTATTGATTGGTATCGAAACTTGAGAATCGTTCTCAAGCAAGTGAGAAGGTCATATGTTTTAGACGACCCTATCCCTGATCAACCTACTGAGGATGATGAGGAGGCCTACAACGATTGGCTTAAATACACTGAGGACTCTGTCCAAGTGTCTTGTCTCATGCTAGCGAGCATGACTCCGGATCTCCAAAAGGAGTATGAACATCACGGAGCTTACGACATGATAACCCAGCTGAAGGAAACGTTCCAACAGCAAGCAAGGGTTGAGCGCTTTGAAACTGTTCGAGCACTCCATGCATGTCATATGGACGACAACCAATCTGTTTCATCTTATGTACTTAAGATGAAAAGTCATATTGACCGCCTCGAGAGGCTAAATTGTCCCATCTCGAAGGAATCGGCCACGGATTTGATCCTAAATGGCCTAACCAAGAAGTTCGAGACATTCGTGTTGAACTACAACATGAATGCATGGGACAAAAGCATTGGTGAGCTTCACTCAATGCTCAAAACGGCCGAGGCGGCCATGGGTAAAAGGGTTTTACCCGTTCTCACCATCAAATGAAGGTGGGAACAACAAAAGGCCTCATCCCACACCCAAGGCAAAGGTTGCCAAGGGTAAGGGACCCGTTTGGGGAAAGGGGTAGTAAGGGCACCACCCAAACCATAAGAGAAGAAGCAAAAGGTTGCTACTAATGACCCATGCTTCAAGTGTGGGAGATAGGACATTGGGCAAGGAATTGTCCTGTCCATCTCCAAGAGTTGAAAGCAAAGAGGGATGTCGGGCAGACCTCAGGTACAATATACATGATTCATATTGATCTTAGTGTTACATCTTCTAACACATGGGTATTGGATACCGGATGTGGAACTCATAATTTGTTGCAGGGGTTCACAAGAAGTAGGGACTTCAATCAAGGGGATGTTAGCCTCTTCATGGGCAATGGAACTAAAGTCTTAGTTGAAGCTCGTGGGGACTACATCCTAAGACTTCCAAGTGGTTTGGAAGTTATTTTGAAGAATGTTTTGTATGCTCCTAGTTTGACTAGGAACATTATTTCTGTATCCCAATTAAGACATTATGATTATGTATTATCCTTTATTGAAAATGATATTCATGTTTCTTTAAATGGTATGTTCTATTTTAAAGCTATTCCAATTAATGGTATTTATGAATTGGTTCATGAAAATACTTTAAATAGTTCATTGTACCAAACTAACACCAAGAAACTCAAGTTGGACTTGAGTGATACCTATCTTTGGCATTGTCGTCTTGGTCATATAAACAAGAAACGTTTACAAACACTTCAAAGAATGGTCTTTTAAAAACAAATGAATGTGATTCATTTGATGTTTGTGAATCTTGTTTACAAGGTAAGATGACTAAGGCACCCTTCAGTGGAACTACCGAAAGGGCAAAAGATTTATTAGGAATCATACATTCGGATGTATGTGGTCCTTTTAAACCAATGACTAGGAATGGTGAAAGATACTTCATTACCTTTACCGACGATTATAGCCGCTATGGGTATGTGTACTTATTAAGGCACAAAGATGAAGCTTTTGAAATGTTCAAAATCTTCAAGAATGAAGTAGAAAATCAACTCAATAAGTCAATTAAAATTCTCCGTACCGATAGAGGAGGTGAATACCTAAGTGATGTTTTTCAAGATCATCTTAGGAGTTGTGGGATTGTCTCACAGCTCACTCCACCTGGAACACCACAACATAATGGTGTGTCTGAAAGGAGGAATTGAACCTTATTGGATATGGTTCGATCTATGATGGCTAGAAGCACATTGCCTCTATCATTTTGGGGTTTCGCTTTGCTCTCCGCGACCAGTATTCTAAATATGGCCCCAACCAAAAAGGTGGAAATGACACCTTTTGAGAATGGCATGGAAGAGTTCCATCCCTATCATACATAAGGGTTTAGGGATGTGAGGCTTATGTTAAGACTCCCACCCCAAACAAATTAGAAGTCTGATCCACCAAGTGTATCTTTGTTGGATATCCTAGAGATTCTATGGGATATTATTTCTATGATCCACTGGAACAAAAGGTGTTTGTTTCCAGAAAGGGTGAGTTCTTAGAAGCAAAGTTCCTTATAGAAGGAGCTAGCAGTAGAACAGTGGATCTTGAGGAAGATCAAGAACCACAACCTAATGCACGTTTGGTTGAAACTAGCACTTAACATGAGGATGTTGAGGATGATCAAGGGGTTGATCAATACACACAAGACGTTCGCAGAAGTGGTAGAACTAGTAATCCAACTGAAAGATACGGATTTTTCATGGATGGATGCTATATGGTAGATTCAGATGAACCAACCAAATACCATAATGCAATGTCCAATTCGGATTGTGACAAATGGCTAGAAGCCATGAACGTTAAGATGCAATCCATGTATGACAACCAAGTTTGGGAACTTGTTGTACCACCTCTTAATTCCAAGGTAGTTGGAAGTAAGTGGGTTTTCAAGAAGAAAACCGATATGCATGGAAACTTGGATACTTACAAAGCTAGACTTGTAGCAAAGGGTTTCACTCAAACTCAAGAGGTTGATTATGATGAAACCTTCTCAACTGTTGCGATGCTAAAGTCTATAAGGATATTGTTTGCCATAGCTGCTCGTTATGATTATGAGATTTGGCAAATGGATGTCAAAACCGCTTTCCTAAATGGATATCTTGAGGAAGATGTCTATATGGTTCAGCCTGAAGGTTTTGTCGATCCAAAACATACTAATAAAGTATGCAAGTTAAAGAAATCAATCTATGGATTGAAACAAGCATCGAGAAGCTGGAATACCGTTTTGATGAGGAAGTAAAGAAATTTGGCTTCATCAAAAACGCTGATGAGGCTTGTGTGTATAAGAAGGCTAGTGGGAGCACAATAACTTTCCTAGTATTGTATGTTGATGACATACTACTATTTGGAAATGACATTCCAACCTTGGAAGGTGTAAAAACCTGGCTTGGAAGTTGTTTTTCCATTAAGGATCTTGGTGAAGCCGCCTATATTCTGGGAATAAAGATCTATAGGGATAGATCAAGGCGGTTGATTGGTTTGAATCAAAGTGCATACATTGATAAGATCTTGAAAAGGTTCAAGATGGAGAACTCTAAGAAAGGTACCGTACCTATTAAAGAGGAACGATATTGAGTACGACTCAATGTCCAAGCTCAAAGGATGAGCAAGATAAAATGAAGGCAATCCCATATGCATCTGCTATTGGATCCATCATGTATGCGATGATATGCACTCGACCGGACGTGTCATGCGCCTTAAGCACGACAAGCCGTTACCAGGAAAATCCTGGAAACAGTCATTGGATGGCTGTTAAGAACATACCTAAGTACCTAAGGAGGACAAGAGATATGTTCCTAATCTATGGATCTGGTGACAAGAAACTCGTTGTAAAAGGTTACACGGATGCGAGTTTCCAAACTGATCGTGATGATTCACGGTCACAATCAGGATACATTTTCATTCTGAATGGAGGAGCGGTCTCTTGGAAGAGCTCCAAGCAGGATGTGGTGGCTCTATCAACTACAGAATCAGAATACGTCGCCACCTCATTGGCAGCTCAAGAAGCTGCATGGTTGACGAAATTCATTGCCGATCTAGGGGTTGTCCCTTCCATTCAGGACCCCTAGAGATCTTTTGTGATAACGAGGGTGCGATTGCTCAAATCAAGGAACCCCGTACTCATCAAAAGACTAGGCACATTGAGCGGAGATTCAACTACATACGAGATGAAGTTGAAAAGGGAAAGATATGTATTCGCAAAGTTCACACGGATCAAAACATTGCGGATCCTCTCACGAAGCTCCTTGAAAAGGCAAAGCATGAAGGTCATACATGTGCCATAGGACTTCGATATTCTAGTGATTGGGTTTGATCTGTAAATTTTTGTATTTGGATATATGGAACTCTTTATTATTTGAATAAAATTATTTGGTTATAATGTTTCAATTAATGTTCCAATTTAGCATGTTTAATCCATGAGTAAATTGTTTACTCTAAATGTTCGTAGTCGTTCAGACTTGTGGGAACAAGTATTGAGGATAAGACTATTATGAACTTGGATTGGTTGATATTCATATGGATGAATATAGAGCAATGGGTTGCTACCAAGGTTCATAGATATTTGTGGGATACAAATATTGGACTAACCCGCATCTCAAATTTTACTACATAGAATCTTACTGATTGATCATAAGTAAATTTGAGTAAAGGCAAATATCATTTGGTATCCTCCGACCTGAGATACATATTGGGTTTTGATATTCACCAAGTATTATACCTTGAGCTAATTCTTCACTGTCGTGAAATAGTGGACAGTACATAAGGTATGTGCAGATATAACACGAGGTGTTTGTGAGAAACGTATGTAGTCAAGATGGAATTTGTTCCTCTTATTCGTTGAGAGTTAGATGTCTAAGGCCTGATAAGTTAAATCAACAAGAAATGATCATTCTATGTTCTTGGATTTAACATGACATCTGAAACAAAAGTATAGATGATTGATTCACCTAAATCATTTCAAGTAGGGTACTTGAAAGGGATGATGTTATTGAATGGCTATAAGTCATGCGTATTAAGGGTAGTAAACCGTTGTTAGGCGGTATTTACTGCTTGCATCAATTTTCTATGAATCTTGGGCAAGTGGGAGATTGTAGGATTCTATATGCCCAAGACACGTAGAATATTGATGCGGTTAGTACGTTATGATCCAAGTCGGGTTATACCCAATAACAAGCTTAGCAAACACCAATTAATATTTAATTGATGATATGATCATGCAATTAAATATTTACACCAAATTTAGAAAATGGGTTTTCTAAATAAATTGCATATGAGATGAAAAAAATTATAAGGATAATTTGTTGATGAGTTTATTGTTATTCTTGTCATTTAAAAGGGGTTTAAATAACACTAATAACATATGAGTGTACTTTAATTAAATTGTTTAATTAAAGAACACATATGTCACAATTATAAAATAAGTCTAGAAGGTGACTTTTTAATGTGTGATATATGTGACTAGTTATAATAATTTGTGTGTATCAAAATTTAGATGGAAACCTTTTGAAAGCTCCTTGGCCGTCCCCCCCTTTATTGTTATTGGACCCCTTGGTTTCTTGAGAACACACAAAAGATTAACTAGCAATACACTCATCTCTATCTCATCCCAATACATGCAAAATTGACAAAAACTCTCTCTTCTCTCCCTCTCAAGTTCGGAACTTTTCAGCAGGAAGAAGAGGTTTTTTGAGCTGATTTTTGGTGTCCTCTACCTAGCAAGAGTGGTGTTTGATCAAGGGCTTGGGGTATACAAAGCTTGAGGACATCTACACTTGAAGTCTTGGCCAATCTAAACATCCAAAATCCCTTTTTCTTTGGTCGTTTTGCTGCTAAAAAAGGTAGTAATCACAGCTCTATGAAGATGTGATTTTATGTGCATTTACATATGTTTATAGCTTGTTCATTCACATATTAAAGATCCTTTGATTTTGGGTTTGTTTTATACACTTGTATGGTCACTTAAAGAACATATTTTTCAGCTTATAAATCGTTTTAAAGCTATATATCCGCTGCGTTTTCTGAAAGTTTAAATGGTTAAACTTGGTTTTATGTTCTTGCAAACCCGTCATCAGGATCATGTTAGAATGTTTGTTGATGATGTCTAATGTGGTGGAATGTGTTAATTGAGTTGTATGGATGCTTGATTGATCATTTGGGAAATTAAGGTTCTTATTGAGTATACATGATGATGGATTATGTAGGAGATTATGAAATGATGTTTGGGATTGTAACAGATCATTATTGGGTATGTTGGTTGGTATGAATCATGTTGACTAATGTGATTATGATAAACAAGTAGTATTATGATCTTGGTAGAAATTGAGTTGATGACGTGATATACGTGTATGATTATCATGTATGATGTATTGCTACACTTGATTAAATTGGATTTCAATTAATGTGTCACCAACGTGTCAAATGGGTCAACTAGGTCAAATGAGTCTTGTTTTATAAAACCTTGGGTCAATGTGTTTATTGAGCACCTAGGGTTGTTAAGTTTTCTGTGTACATGTACTTATGTACTTGCGTGTTCTAGGTAACCTGAAGGGTTGTCTTTCCAACCATCGTCAGTTTCTTTGTTATTGTTCGTTGTGCACCAGGTGAGTTCATGCCCCATTATTTTTACTTACTTTCTTTTTGGGGGAGATAGCATACTGTTTTACCTTACAAACACATTACATTGATAAGTTGTGTTAGTATAACATAGTGTAGCATACCATGAAAGCCCTCACACTTTCGGATCGTTAATAATGATAACTAGCGGGAAATGCTGGGTAGCAATACTGGGCCTGACAAGCCCCACCCGTGGGACTAGAGGTCAAAAGGGTGCAATATTGTCCTGGACACAAACATCATCACAGCTTAGTAGGTTGTGATAGGAGGCAAACAAACGAAACACATGTCTGCTTCGATCGTGAAATCACTATAGTTATTACCTATGAATATAGACTAGTTATCTATTTCAATGCACTTCTTATGTTTTATAACTGTTACTGTTTATGTTAAAGGCAAACTCTTAAACTCACCAACCATTGTGTTGACTCGTTTAGTATGCTATTCTCAGGTCGAGGTTAACAGCTGCCCTAGGAGCAAGCTCGGGTCGAGCATGCATATGAAAACATAAACTGTTACACTTTGAATTATTTTACATTCTAGTTTTAAACATGTTTTGGCACATGTTTTGCTGATGTTACATTTCTAGTACGATGTTACATTTCTAGTACTTTGGGTTTAACTTGTAGCTGGGATCCTGTACGATGTTACAAAACGCTTCCGCAAATGTTTTAAGGTTACAAACTCTGATTTAATTTAAATGTTACATATAGTGTCGTTCTAAGTAACTAATGACTGGTATCCTGGTTTGTTCACACGCCTCACGATAAAACCCCGCACGTAGATTTTGAGGGTGTGACAGCTTCTTAGCTGCCTTCATCAACAGCCTAATATCTTGTAGCTGCTTCTTCATATATTCATTCTTGCCACTTCTTATCAGCTCATGGTCAATGACATCTTCAGTTTTCACTTTCTTTTCTAAAGATCTCGTCAACTGACTTCCCTCGATTCCACCCATCTTTTTATTTATCTTGTGATCAGCATGGGTGGTTAGATCTATCTTCTTTTTAAGACCTATTATTCCATATTTCTACTACTTTAGAAATAGACATTTGAATATACGGTTTAGGTCTCTCTTCTAAGGAGTTTCAGGTTCCTGCACAACAACTTCTATTATGAGTCTTCTTGATGCGTTTGTGCTTTAATTGAACCTTTGTCTTACTAGAGAGGTTTGACTCAGCATGTAGCTAGTTGACCTTGGACGATGACTTTTCTTTTACAAACTCTATCTTTTGATCACAACCTCCTTGGCTTTGACCTTGGGCTATTCCCTCTTCTTCTCCTTTTTTTTCCTCTTCCTTTTCCCTTTTATTTTCTTTTTCATCTACTTCTTCAATTACTCCCCAGTTCTCTTCATTCTCTAGTATCTCAACTTTTTCAACATATGCCCTTGTGCAGGTGGGTTCGGCAGATACTTTCTTGGTTTGATACAACTTTTGGGAGTTTTTAGTAAAAAAGAAAATTTTCAAACCTTTCAGTTTGAAAATTGTATTTATCAGCATTTGTTTTAGCTATAGCCAAATCACATGATTTCAATCTCCTCAAGAAATTATCAATTTGGATCTCCAAGTTATTTTACTGATGTTTTAGTTGTGAACCAATCTTTTCTAACTCTATTATCTTTTCCTTTTGAGCCTGATCATTTTTTTAAATCAGTTTTAAGAATATTAACTAATTCAACATCCTTCATAAGATCAAAATTGTGATTTCTGTACAAGTTTACCTTAACAATGCACTCAAGTGTACAGTAAGGTTCAGAAGTTACGTGAGTTGAGGAGGTTGAGATTCGAGCCATGAATGCATTGTTGATGGGACTAACATCTTGTACTTGGAAACTCCAGTCAATCACCTCTTCTCCATAGGCTACAGTTGTTGTATTTCTTTGGCTGGATGAAGTAGATGGACTTTGATAAGTTAAGGGTGATGGGTGACTTTGGTGCTTTTAATTCTTTGGGAAAGTGTCCCAGCTGGTTGTAGTTGAAGCATTTCATTTTGCTCTTATGAAATCCAAATTTTGATCTTCTCTACCTCAGGAACTTTCTTCTGGTTCTCTACTGAAACCGCTTAGCCCTGAAGGAGATCATGGCTATTTGGTAGTTGATATTCATTTCCTCAAGATCATCTGGATGAATGCATTCCTGATCTTTTTCATAGAGTTGAAAGAAGTTGGCTTGTTTACTAACAAAGGCTGAGTTTGAGGAATATGTTTGTAAAAAGGATGGTGAGGCCTGCTGATACCATCTTTTGATGATGGTGATGATTGAGATTTAGCGGTTGGAAATTCAGGATAGGTGGTCATCAGTACTTGAAGAGTCAGCATAAGAGTTTGATAGGCTTGGGAGTAGGATTAAAACTGAAGAGGTTCATGAATAGGTTCCAAAAAGATAACTACTTTGAGGGTTTCAAGATCTACCAATTATTATTCATCTGCATCCTTCTCCATCTGATAAGCACCCAGGATGCCATATAACTTCTTAAGAGTCATTGTATTTAGATTCTCAGTCTTCTAATGGACACAATGTAAAATGTCCATGTCTTCAGTAGAGACCTCAAGAACTTGCTAAGAACATTAATATTCTTTATCTTCATTCCTACTTCATTGAGAGAGTGTAGCAGTTCAAGACATCTCTTTTCTAGCCTTCAACGATTCAAGACATCTCTTTTCTTTTCTTGTGATACCAACTTTTCTAGTCTTCTAATGGACACAACGTTTCTTCCCTTGTGATACCAACTTTCTTGAACTTCAACTTCAAGACATCTCTTTTCTTTTCTTTCATATCCTCCGTTCCTTTAAATCTAGCCTTCAACGATTCATACAACTTCTGAGAAGTTGTAAATTTTTTGAGGCCGTGCATGATGTTGTTTGGTATGCTCATTCTGATCAGCCATATATCCTTTGAATCCATATCTAACTTTTTTAGATCTTTATCTGAGTACTTTGTGGGATCTTTGGGAATCATGACTCCACCTTCACTAGCAGCTTGGACCATGGGGATATATGTCCATTCAAAATAGAGAGCCAAAGTATCATGTCTTAGTTCCTTATAAAATCTTACATTCAAATTTTCCAGGTATCATAGTCATGTGGTGTAAACATAGGAGGTTTGGTCTGAATTCCATTTTTCAGTCATGCTTACTTGAGATGGCTACAACAGTCATTTTGAAAGTGTAGAGGGGTATGAAGAAGTGTGGTGTTTGATAGTGTCATTAAATAAAAAACAAGTAAAGTGTGGTGTTTTATAGTGTAATTAAATAAAAAACATGTGATTTGTTGGAAGGTGGCTTCAAGAAAATCATGAGTCGTAACTCCGCTACCACTTGTTAGATAGGGGTTATAAATTAATAAGACTTTTCTATCTTATCATAACTTAATAAATATGGATTCTAAGTTAACAACTTACTAACAAAACACAAATACTTTGGGTAAAGATAAATACACAAGTTGTTCTTTCAAAGTATTCACTTGATTAATTCTTTAGAGTACAAATGATACAATCAGTAGATAAACCAAGTGGATTGACAAGTTTGCCTCTACTATACAAGTGTGAGGACTTTACACTATGAAATCTAAATAATAAGAATAAACTATTCTTTGTTCAGAATGTATAGCAAAACAGACAATCTGCATATCGGAGTTAGGCGGTTTCAGTACAATGTTGTCTCTGAAAGGTGAAACATAACAACCGTCGGTACAGACAATCTTGTTCTGTGTAGCAGTTGATCAGCAGCAGCTCATGGAGCTTAGTGCTGATCAACAACAATCAATCAGTAGCTCATATGTTGAATGTTGATCGGCAGTTGTTCAGCATATGTTGATCTGCAGTTCTTCAGCAAATGTGATTCGGCAGTTGATTCATCACTTGACAGAAATTGGCAGTTGGTAGCCAGTGCTGAATTCTTAAGTTTTTAGTAGCTTTATCCTCTTCATATAACAACATCAACTAATAATTCATCACCGATATATACTACATCCTAGACCTGTGTAATAACATACTAATTCTTGGACAACTTGATGAGGTGGGATGCAAAATACATATGGAAAACGGTTTCTTGTGGCATTATAATCGATCCAAAAACACTCTCATGAAAGTTCAAAGATCTCAATATCGACTCTATAAGTCACACTTTAACATTATACCACCAATCTATCTATTTGCTAAAGTGGACTACGCGGCTTAGATTTGGCATGCGTGCCTCCACCATTTAAATTTAAAGCCTTAAAGATCATGACAGTATAAAAAATGATGATTAGAGTCCCAAACATAAACCAAAAATCACAAATTTGTGAGAACTATTTGCTTGGAAAACAACAAAGGTTGTCATCTCCATCTAAAAGTTTTTGCTTGCTTATGTGATCCAATTACCCTTGTACCCCATCTAAAAGCAAGTATTATTTACTACTTGTTGATGATTTTTTGAGATTTATGTAGGTTTATGTGC
Source organism: Flaveria linearis (assembly GCA_024085815.1). Taxonomy (NCBI): domain Eukaryota; kingdom Viridiplantae; phylum Streptophyta; class Magnoliopsida; order Asterales; family Asteraceae; genus Flaveria; species Flaveria linearis. Next base: position 46,281,220 of record CM044014.1, on the reverse strand, counting down.
TTAAAACTAAAGACTAGGGATTCGAGGCATTTAAAAAGGTCAATAATTATGTTGAAACAGAAAATGGTTACAAGATCAAGGCTTTAAGAATGGATCGAGGAGGAGAGTTTATTTTCACAAGCTTTTAACAAATTGTAGCAAGGGTTGACATGAACCAGGAAGTAAAGCATTTCGACTCTACAACCCGCATGGAGAAGCTCCATGCAGTCTGTCAGTAAAGTAGTTGACTATACTGAAAGGTACCTTTCTTTTGTCCACTGGTCACAGTTGGTTCTTCCAAAGGTAAGTGTGCTTCGGAAGACATGAAGTCTCCCGAAGTCATTTTGGCTTCGAAAGAAACAACTTCTTTAGAATCAGCTGCTTCCTATCTTTGTCTTCATGGTACTTCCAAAGAGTAATCCTCTTCGGAAGTTCTTCTTGCTTGGCTTGGGAAGAATTTTGACTTGGCTTCGGAAGTGCAGCATTGTCTTCGGAAGTCCATTGTAGATGTGCCAAAATAAAGCTAAGTATTGAGTTTTGGTTGCACCAGCCTCATCAGACCCAACAATCTCCCCCTAGGCTGATGCTACCAAAACACTACTTATCTTTCTTCTCCAGTGCCTTTCTTATCAGAGCCATAATCTTCACATCTTTCTCTCTGTTCTCTTTGGTAGATGTGAGTAGCAATTGGAACAAGTCTGTTCTAGTTAAGACATCCAGTCTGTTACCATGAATGACATGAATCCGTTGGCTATTCCCTCTGAATAAAGTAATTTGATGGGTGTTGGAGTCATATACCTATCGAGCTATAGGCTCCAAAGCTGGGTCTTGAACCATTTGGAGAAAGGCTTGAACTTTTGCAGAGGCTTCAGCATCAGTAGCAGCTTGAGCTCTTCTAATCAACTCTGCTTCTCTCATATTAAGTATGTGCTTTCAGATGAGAGAAGCAACAGGAGTGTTGGAGGGGTTGGAGAGTGGTAATTCAGCTAGATCATTTATGTCAAATCTGCTAGAGCATAGCAGAGATGATGTATCTAGCTGGTTAGTTTCCCTACTCTCTCTTACCAACTGAAAGGCATCTAAAGGCTCATCAAACCTCCACTGGACTATAGGACTCCTTAGCACTTAAGGAGTGGTTGGAAAGTTTTCTATCTTCCTTTTGTCCAGCAGAGTCACCAGTCTTCTTCTCAGCTTCTTTTCCTTATCATTTAGATCATGTATGTTGAGGGAAAGAAGAGTGAGACACTGGTCCAGGGTTGTTGCAGGGAGATCCAGGAGAGCTTCCCTTAAGAGAAGATCGACTGAATTATCAAGATATTTTAGGTCAATCAAGTCTTCATCCTAAGAGAAGGAACTCAGCCTAGTGCATTGGTTGAGTCCTTCCTGAATCTCCTCAAATTCCTATATGGTCAGGGGTCTTGGTAATATTGAGGATGGTTGGATAGTTGTTTTGGTTTTGGGTATGGTTTTAGGTATCAGAGTTGGTAGTGGTGGTGGTGGTTTGGATATTGGTGTGAGTTGTGAGGTGGTTGAGGGACTGGTTCAGGGGTGAAGGGTTCATCTATAGGTTCAGGCTTTATAGGAAAGGGAAAGGGTATGGGTGATTCAGTGGTTTGTAGGAGTGGTGGTTGTTTGGTAAGAGTAGGTTTTGGCTTGGGTGTGGGTTTGGAGACCATCCTCTTACTTGCAGTTTTCCATTGAACCTCCTGCCGGCTCCCCATTCGAATGTCAGTCTTTATGTCACTGACATGTCGTTGGAGAGTCTTTGTAGCCATTGATCCTACTTGCCTAGTTGAGAAGACATGAGCTTTCAGATAGGACTTCATCCAGTCCCTATCATCAGCTTGTTTGGCTGCTAGCTCCTCAACCTTCTCTTTCTTCTTTTCCTTCTCTCTCAGTTTCTCCCTGGCAGCCCTCTTCCTTTCCTTCATGATTTTCTCCTATTCTTGTTTGATTAAGAACAGAATAGTATCAAAATCATGAGGAGCCAGTTCTTCTTCTTTATATCCCCTAGAGAAGAGAAATGCTACTTTCTCTGCTCTCATCCTGGCTTGAGCCTTGATCTTAGCTTCTTCTTTCTTCTTCCTTCTTTCCTCTTCCTTTGCCAACCTTGCTGCTTCTGCTTTCTCCTTTGTAGCAAGGTTTCCTTCTCCAATTTGACAATATCCTCATAGGGAAGTAGAAGAATGTCTTTACTTTGGATTCTAAGATTGAGCATCCTGTCAATCAGTTCTGCCCTTCTTTTATTGGCAAAGTGCTATTGAGCAGCTGCTGCTTCGGTTGCTGCTTTTCTACTGTCAGCTAGCAGCTTCCCAGAGTCTACTCTTCCTTTCTTTTTTAACTTTTCCAGCCTGTATTCCTCCTCTAGCTCTTCAGCTATCAGCTTCCTCTTTCCTTTAAGGTCTGAGGCAGCTGATAGCTTAGGAGACTCAGGTTTGGATGGTTCATGCTGGCTGGGCAGAGGAGAGATGGTTGTAGAGAGATTTACTATTACTTCCGCGACTTTAACTTCAGCCTTGGAAAAACTTCCATGGCTTCGGAAGCAGATTTGTTTGCTTCGGAAGTAGATAGTAAACCTTCTTTGGAAGGAATTTCCTTAGATTCGAAAGGGATTTCCTTAGCCTCGGAAGAAAGTTCCTTGGCTTCGGAGGGGATTTCCTTAGCCTCGGAAGAAACTTGACTTTCTGGCCTTGCTAAATTTCTCTTCGGAAGAATTTATACTTGGTCAGTTTTATGAAGAATACTTCTGTAACAGAGCTTAGATTGTAATCAATGGACAAAAAGGCCATGGCATATTTAAAAATGTTTTCAAAAGAGATTCAGTCAAGGTTGATCATCCCAATAGCTGTAACTAAATATTTAAAAATCTCTGTTCATCAAATGCCTTGGTGAACAAGTCAGCATATTATGCATTTGTATCAACCTTAACAAGTTTTATGAGACTCTTCTCATGAATATCTCGAATGAAATGATACCTGATGTCAATATGCTTGGACTTTGAGCACTTCACGGGATTCTCTATGATTGAAATTGCATTTTTGTTGTCTATGTGGATAGGAGTCTCCATGAAATTGAATCCATAGTCTATCATCTGGTTTTGAATCCGTAGCAGTTGAGCACAGCAGCAAGCAGCAGTAATGTATTCAACCTCAGCAGTTGATGTAGACACACAGGATTGCTTCTTGCACTGCCATGAATAATCCTTCCACCAAGAAATTGGCATCCTCCTGATGTTGATTTCTTGTTGACGTTGCAGCCTCCATAGTCACTGTCAGTGTAACCATAAAGGTTGAAATCCTTATTCTTGGGATACCAGAATCCTAGTTTGGGAGATCCTTGAGGTATCTAAGGATTCTTTTGGCAGCAACCAGGTGGGACATCTTTGGAGCAGCCTGATATCTTGCAGAAATGCAAGTTGCAAACATGATATCAGGCCTACTTACAGTCAAGTACATCAGAGGCCCAATAATTGCCCTATACTGATGTTGATCAGTATCCTCCCCCTTAGAATCAGGACATAGATTTTGATTTCTGGCTATAGGTGTTCTGGCCAGCTTACAATCTTTCATCTCAAATCTCTCTAAGATGTCTTTAACATACTTAGATTGATTAATGAAAATCCCTTCATTCATCTGCTTCACTTGAATTCCAAGGAAGAAGTCCTTCTTGCCCATTAAACTCATTTTAAACTTCTTCCTCATGATGCTCTCAAAGTCTTTACATATTTGGTCATTTGAGGAATCAAATATGATATCATCCACATAGACTTGTACAAGCAACATGTCCTTATCAGATTTCTTTATGAACAATGTCTTGTCTGTGGTGCCTCTGGTATAGCCATTCTTGAGAAGAAATTGTGACAAAGTCTCATACCACAACCTAGACGCTTGATGTAGGCCGTAGAGCGCCTTGTCCAGTTTGCACACATGGTTGGGATGTTATTGGTCTTTAAATCCTGGTGGCTGGCACACATAGACTTCCCTATCAACATCCCCATACAGGAATGCACATTTCACGTCAAGTTGGTAGACAGTGAAGTTCTTGGATGCTGCAAAAGCAAGGAAAATCCTAATAGCCTCAAGTCTTGCAATAGGTGCAAAGATATCTGTGTAGTCAATTCCTTCCTCTTGTGTGTATCCTTGAACAACAAGTCTAGCCTTGTTCTTGATGATCAAACCTCTATCATCCTTCTTGTTCCTAAACACCCATTTGGTACCTATGGGGACTTTGCCTTTTGGTAGAGGACATAAGTTCCATACCTTTTTCCCCTTGAATTGAAGCAACTCCTCTTGCATTGCTTCTACCTAATTGTTGTCCTTTAAGGCTTCTTCCACTTTCTTGGGCTTAATTTAGGAAAGGATGCATGAATACAAGCAGACATTCCCTTGATGGGTTTGACTTCTTATTCTTACTCCCTCTGTGACATTCCCAATGATGTTCTTAACTGGATGGATGTTGTGGATCCTGAGCCTAGGAATCACATCTAGTTACAGAGATAGATCCAAGTTAGAGATGTTTTGCTCAGGATTGTGAACATCACCACCAGCTGCTGTTTCACATTCATTCAATGAAGACTGGTTTAATGAATGTGTTACAGCATCAGTCATGAGTTGCTGTGAGGCAGGATCAACAGTTTCCTGTTCCTCCATGTAACTGCCTTCATCAGCTTGGTGTTGATTTCTGAAGTTGTCTGTTGGTGAAGATTGGGGCTCATATGGTTGACAACTTCTTGATTATCTATTGGTTCTTGAGATGGAGAGACTCGCTGGATTACCAGCTTGGGAGCTTGATCTTTATGTCTGCCTGGAGATCTTGGAAGAGGTCTTGGCAACTCAAACATTTGATCTGCATAAGGATCTATTTGTCCACCTGTTCCAGCTGAAATAGTCTCACAGGAACGTTTAGAATAGTTGGGAAACAATTCTAAGTTAAAGATATATTCAGGGTCATTCCCCTTGACACAAGGAGTGTGCTCATTCACAACAATATTGGATGATTCATCAAATTGTTGGTTCTTAATGTTTTATACCCTATAAGCTTTGGAGCTTGAAGAGTATCCAACAAAGATAGCATCATCTGACTTTTCAGCAAATTTTGCGAAATTGTCCTTTGTGTTAAGTATGGTACACCTGCTACCAAAGGTCCTAAGAAAGCCAATGAAAGGTGGTCTCTTGTTTCTTAGTTCATAAGGGGTTTTACCATGGGGCTTAACTAAAAAAACTTTGTTCTGCACCTAGCATGCAGTGCTGACTGCCTGTGCCCAGAATGATAGAGGCAGCTTTAAATCATCTAACATAGTCCTAGCAGCCTTAATAAGTGTCCTATTTCTCCTCTCAGCAACACCATTCTGTTAAGGAGTTTTAGGAGCACTGTATTGTCTGGTGATTCCTTTAAGATTACAGAATGAGTCAAGAACTTGATTCTTGAATTCATTCCTTTGGTCACTTCTTAATATTTTTACCTTATGATCTATCTGGTTTTCAATTTTAAGAACAAGAGATTTTAGAGTTTCAACTGTTTCATCCTTACTTCTCAAAAAGAAAACCCATGTATATCTCATAAAATCATCACCAATTACAAGGCAGTATGACTTCCTTCCAAAGCTCATTATACTTGTAGGACCAAAAAGATCCATGTGTAACATGTATAATGAAGTGGTGATAGAATTCACTTCTTTGGATTTATGAGGTGCTTTGTGTTGCTTTCCTTTCAGGCAAGCAATATAATTATCCCTACAAATAAATTCCTTCTTTGGTACACCATGTACCAAGTCATTCTTGACCAACTTGTTCATGGTCTTGAAGTTAACATGGCATATTATCTTATGCCATAAAGTAGACTCATCACCATTTGCTTTGGAAAGAAAACATGATACTTCACCCAAAGGAAAAGCATTGTTCATGTCCAGGTTATACATATTCCCTCTCCTGGGAGATCTAAGAAGTACCAATTCCTGAGGAATTGTCATCCCAGATTTGAGAATGATGTACTCATGTTCTGTGAAAAGCATCTGGTGCTTTTGATCACAGAATTGAGAAACACTAAGTAAATTGTGTTTAAGCTGTTTGACAAAGTTAACTTTGTCAAATTTTAACTTACCATTGGATACACAACCTCTACCTGATATGTATCCTCCAGCTTCACCTCCAAACTGCACAGGGCCTCCATCAAAGTGCTCAAATTGTTGTAGGAGAGCCTTGTTTCCAGTCATGTGCCTTGAGCATCCACTATCCACAATCCACAGATTCCCATTTTTGTCATGTGGATGTCCCTGCACATAAGATGAAAGAGTTAGTTTTTATTGGAAACCCAAACCTCATTGGTCTTGGGTTGTTCCATTTCAGAAGTAATTGAACCAAAATGAATGCATGATGGTCCAGCTTCACTGTTTAAAGAAGAGGATTGGGCTGCAGCATCATGTTTGATATTCCATTCCATCCTATGGTTGACCAATGTTGATGAGCTAGAGCAGGCTTGAGCAGCCAGATTTGCTTTCGAGGGTTCTTTGTACTCGGAAGAAGTCATAACCACCTTTTCTTCCGAAGGAGTTTTCTTCTCGAAAGATTTCAGGGAAAGGTTTTTGTTTCTTTGTTTTACTTCAGAAGCTCCTTTGTCTTCGGAAGAACTTGCTTCCGAGGACAATTTTGCTATGGAAGAAGACTTAGAAATGTTCAATTTGTCTTCCGAACCCATTTCCCTTCGGAAGAGTTATCTTCCAAGAGTAGCTTGGCTTCAGAGACAAATTTTCCTTTCCTTTTCACTTGGGCCACTTGAAATGGTCCAAATATGAAGTCCTCCTTGGCTCCTTCCTTCTTGGTATGACATACATAGTGAGTGCTTGCAGGATTGTAGTAACAATCTTTGGCCATATGATTTTGCAAGCCACAAAATATACATTCAACCTTCTTTTTGTTAGGAATAGATGGTTGTCGTTTCTTGCATTTCGCTGTCTTATCATCTTTTTCCTTTAGCTTTTGATCCCTTTTCTGAGGAAGTGAGTTGGTACTACTCAACTCCTCAGAGTTAGGATTTCCTACTACCTGGAATCCTGCTGAGATGAAAACACCCTTCTGCTTGGGGTCAATCTTCAACTTTGACTCTGCTACCTTCTTAGCAGTTCTCCTTGCTGCCTTTGCTCTTCTTTTTCTCTCTTTGGTGGGTAGGAGTTGAGTTTCAGTAGTGTGGGTCAGATCTTCTGTCTTACCCTTCTCAGTAGTGGTTGAATCATCCTTCCACTCAAGGGATAAGGGTCAACAGATGGAACCTCTTGCTCTTCAGTACCACACCTTGGTTGTCGTGTAGACACAAATGAGTGTGGTGGAGTAATTTCATTGGTTCCTAACCCTTTCTTGTTTTGGTAACAATCCTTAGAGTGGAAGGATGATGCAGGAATGGTCTTGAAGTTATGTTCCTTAATGACATACTTCTGAGCTTGAGCCTCAGCTATAACTAGCTTAGCTTGAGCTTCAGTCAGTTTGGAAATTAAATCTTTGATCTGAGTCCTTTAGTTAGTGTGTTCATGTTTCAAAACATAGACTATTTTCTCTAACTCATCAATTTTCATTTTATAGTCATATTCAGCCGTTTTGAAATCAGATTTTAGGATATTTAAGGACTCAAGATCAGATCTAATTTCCTTGTTATATTCCTGATACATCCTAACCTTTTCAACACAGTCTGGGGTGCAAAGATGCTCATATACCTTTGCATCATTAGTTCCAGCCATGAGTGCCTGAGCTAGAGTCACATCCTGCACCATGAAGCTCCAATCTACTCCTTGAGCAAATGCTACAGATTACTGCTCAGTAGGCTTTGTTGTAGCTTTGGTTGAAACAGGATGTTGAGTGGCCTGTGGGACTCCAGGGTTGGATCTTCGAGCCTTGCATTCCCAAGCAAAGTGTCCAAGTTGGCTACAATTGTAGCATTTTGCCGTGGTCTTGTCGAATCCAAACTTGCTGTTAGTTGGATTCTGAGGGAACTGCCTTCCTGTTCTTTTGAAGAACTTCTTGGCTCTGTAGGTTAAGAGGGCCATCTTTTGGACAATGTCCATGTACTCCACATCATCCGGGCTAAAGCACTCAAGATCATCAAAGCAGAATTGGTAATCACTAGAGTGATCACTTCCTGAAACAAAGGCACAGCTGTCCTGGAAGGAATTTTGCTGAGCATGTTGAGACTTCGGTGTTTCAGGAAAAGTGATGTATGGCCCAGTGGAATGAGTAGGTTGTTGATGGTAGTTCAAGTATAACTGGGACTGACTGGATCTTGGTCCTTCAGCAACGTGAAGAGCATTGCTAGTGGAAGGACCAGATATTATGTTCATCTGATGACCTTTCTGAGTCTCCATCTCCACACGGTATCCATCAAGAATACTAAATAGTTCAGTCATTGTGAGACTATTTAAGTTCTCTGATCTCGTGATAGAGACACAATAGAAAATCCACTCTTGAGGAAGTGCACTCATGAACTTCCTTCTTAGGTCTCTTTTCTCAAGAGAAACTCCAACTGACTGAAGTGAAGAAATAAGATCCATGTACCTGAAATATTGCAGGCTAAGAGTTTCACCAGTAATATAAGTAAAGTTCTCAAACTGCTGCTTTATGGAATCTTTCTTGGAGTCATTTGAACCAGAGTACATCTGAGTCAAAGCATCAAAGAGTTCTTTGACTGTCTTGCAGTGCTTAAAGCCTACCATTATGGAGTTTGGTATGGTTGTAAGCAATACAGTTATGGCTTTGCTATCGATGTCTAGCCTCTTGTAGTCTTCATCTGTGTAATCTTCGACATCCTTTTCTATCATGGCACCTTTCCCATCGGGTGATGCCACCTTTGGTTTGTAAGGACCATAAATGATAGATCTCCACATTTGGTTGTCTTGATACTTGATGAAGCCTTCAATCCGCATCTTCCAGGATCTGAAATTTTCAGGAGTGATGCTAGGAGCTTTAGTCATCGTTCCCATTTCAAATTCTGGAGATTTCTGGTTTGTGGCCATTTTGAGTGGGATGAGTGTATGAGTAAAGAGTCAAGACGATTTGGGATGGTAAGATCTCATAATCAAGAGCCTGGAAGCTTTGATACCAATTATAGGATCGTTACAGATCACTCAACACAATGATTCTCTCTTAAACTCACTTGATATCACTCAGATGATGATAACAGAATGCTCTAAAAGTTGATCGTAATATATTAAGTAAGCAAGAAACATAGGTAAGTTTTTCAAGATACTTGTATATATTAATTCTCAACTCAAAGATTACAAGACTCTGTCTTAGCACACTTGTACTAAAGAGCTTACAAGTAGAACTATATATATACTACTATCTACAGCCAGTTATACTTAGAAAACCAGCTGGAATATACAACTAGACAAAATACTACAGTTGCTAGAAGTATGTTAACTAAGATAAAGTATTATCCTAGAATTAGGTAGTCATGACAAGTCCATGACTTAGCTTTTGTCACCAACTAAGTATGGCGACTGTACTAATCAAAGATGGATGAACAGTGGATAAAGTAAGGTCAAACATACCCGCATGGAGAAGCTCCATGCAGTCTGTCAGTAAAGTAGTTGACTATACTGGCAGGTACCTTACTTTTGTCCACTAGTCACAGTTGGTTCTTCCGAAGGTAAGTGTACTTTGGAAGACATGAAGTCTTCCGAAGTCAATTTGGCTTCGGAAGAAACAACTTCTTCAGAATCAGCTGCTTCCTATCTTTGTCTTCATGGTACTTCCGAATAGTAACTCTCTTCGGAAGTTCTTTTTGCTTGGCTTCGGAAGACTTTTGACTTGGCTTTGGAAGTGCAGCATTGTCTTCGGAAGTCCATTGTAGATGTACCAAAATAAAGCTAAGTATTGAGTTTTGGTTGCACCAGCCTCATCAGACCCAACAACATCGATAATCATAGATGAACTGAGTTCACTATCATAGCAGCATATGGCAGCTGATCACCCTGTCAAAACATGGTTTCAAGTACTCATAACACCTCAAATGGACTTGATTCAGTTCGGGTTGTAGTAGGTCTAGAAGATAGGCTTGTTAATTTTGATCAGGAGGCCTCAACGTGAAAATCCAGTAGCCGTATACACCTGGCCTGATACAAAACAGTTCAGGCGGCCCATTCAATAGCCTAATTAGCCCAGTTAGCTTTGGTATCCCATTCAATACTCGTTAAGGGCTACGTTAAAAAGCATGGCATTAACTATGAAGAAATGTCCGCCCCTTTCACACGAATGGAATCCGTTCGACTAATCTTCTCTCTAGCCAAAACTAACGGGTGGACAGTTCATCACCTTGACTTCAAGATCGCTTTGTTGAATGGAGATTTGAATGAGGTTGTCCGTGTATCTCAACTTTAAGGGTATGAGAAATTGGGAAAGGAGCACCTCTGTACAAACTTTTTAAAGCCCTATACGCCTTAAAACAAGCACCAAGGGCGTGGAATTCAAAGCCGGATGCAACTTTAAAACAAATTGGATTTGATCGATGTTCTAGGAACATGTAGTGCATAAAAGAGTTGCCAAATCAGGACCACTACTAGTGTAAATTTATGTTGATTTGAAGGACCATGTAAAGAAGAGATGAGTAGTTCAAAACTCAGATGAAAAGTCACTTTCAAATAAGCAATTTGGGGTTGTTGACCTAGTTTTGGGAATTCAGGTGAACAAAGATGATGCTGGAATTACTTTGAAGCAATCTGGGTATGATACAAAGTTCTTAAAAAAGCAAACTTATGGGAGTGTAACCCCATAAAATTTCCCATGCATCCGGGAATTAAACTTGGAAAGGATGAAGATTAAGAGAGTGTTGATGCAACTGAATATAGAAGACTTACAGGGTGCCTTCAATAATTAAACTGTTTCTTTATCTTCCTGTGAAGCAGGATTTATGATGGTAGTTACTGCATGCCAAAGTGTGCGGTTGAAAGGATTACTCGAATAATTAACGGATCGGATTATAGAGGCAGACACTATTCATGTGAACAGCAAGTCTGCAATTTTGTTGATAAAAAATCATATTTTTCATGGACTTAGTAAACATATTGATATGAAGTATCACTTTACTCGTGAATGTGTTAACAATAGCTTAGAAGAGATTGAATATGTTAGCGGGAATGAATAGAAGGCAGATATATTAGTCGAAGCTTTATCTAGGGTCAAGTATACGAGATAAGAGAATTTTTTGGAGTCCAAGACTTATTAGAAATGAGGAACAGAATTAAGGGGGTGAATTTTAATTAATTTCAAATGGTTAAAAAAATACTTACAGCATGTTGCAGCTATAAATTGACAGTAAAGCAGCAATTACTTTTACAGAAAACAACAACCGATTGTTTTTATTTCAATTGATTTGTGTTTTATTATCTTTCAAAAGGAGAGTTTTATTTTTATCATAAGATTGTTTTCATGTCTTTTTTCTATAATAAATAGAGATAGATCATTTAAAGTTAATGTGCTAGTGTTTCTCTTGTTCTCCCAATAATAATATGTGCCAATTGCAGTAGCAATTTTTAAAGTTTGTTGTATTTTCTATTTAGTTCTTCTACCAATTTTTCTTAACAAACTTAAAATATTAAAAGGCGACTAAATGTTTCAACATGATTAAAAGCTACTTGTAAAAGTCCACACTATAACGTGATCTGTTAAATACCTTTAGAGATGATATAACATTATTCTAAAAGTTTATATAAATAAACAAAAATATTTAATAGCCAAAAAGTAAAAAAATTGACTTTGATCAACCCAATTCAAACTTTGACACCAACTGAATGTGATGCTGCTTCTTCAATAGATCACTTGGCCAACCACCAGTATGGCATCCATGTAGGGATTGACTTTCAAGAAGCTAACACTAATAATTGACGCCCGTGAACCTAGTGAAGTTTAAACCTGTTTCAATTTCTTAAACCTCGTCGTTTTCCTTATCCATGGAGTCGGTTAGAAAGCTCAAAATGAAGTCATCTATTTCACCTTCAAGTACTGAATCAGGGTCAGAAACCTCATAATTGGTCCGCAAATCCTTCACCATTTGATAAGGCTGTAATGTTTGATGAAAAAGAGGTACAAAGTGTTAGGAGCAGTGTAATAAGAGAAATAGTTTTATCCACCTAGAGGTGGCATTTTGACCCACTTACCTGCACAACAGGTAATGTTAAAAGATCTAACTAAAAAGGAAGCGCAAGGAACATGACAAAGTCATCAAATTTTATCCAAGTAAATAAAACTTCCTAAATTGCTTCATTGAAGAAAGTAATATTATTATTTAAACAATACAATACAGCTATCGTAAATCTATAATCATATCTAACACATTAATTATTCATAAAACCTTGTTCAAGAAGAGGACTCTGCAAGATCTAAAAAGGATGAATGAAAAGGTGCTTGAAGGGCAGTCCCACCCGACCAGTTTTGCAAGTAGCTGACCAGCCTGGCATCCCAGTTTTAATAATATAGTTTTTATAATCTAAACACTCAAAAGTAAAGGTGGCAATTTGACCCATATGCTTAAAACTTCGATTTGGGTCGTATTTTATTTACAAGTCAAACGGGTAAAATTTAAAACTTACCTGAAGAAGTGTTTCTGAAAGTTAAATTGTGTAAGAAGTTACCAACCAGGTTTTTAAAATACATAAAACCGCCTAAATCACGTAATTAAAAAAAAATATGATTTTAACAACATAGTTTTTACAACTTTATTTCAATAAACATTTTGACCAAACATATGCAACCCACCCATTTTGCCACCTTGCCTAATAGGAAAAATATTGTCTGATTGTCCATTTCTAAGCAGATTTAGAAAAAAATGATAAAACATACATGAAGTACATATGACCGTATTTGATTGCCGAAACTATTGTCTGTTAGAGACTGTGTGTATTGTGCATTCATCTGAGCCTGGCGAGCCATCTCGCACTGATCCAACCGCGATTGTAGTACCGCCATTGCTGATGCCTTGTTCTGGTGTTGTGACCTAAAAACAAATGAAACTGACGCATTGATACTGTAACTTTGATTCATTTACTTATGAATATGTCAGTTTAGAATGTATTTCATCTCAAATGCATAACTTTAGCTATAAGTGGAACGCCTCTAATGGATTGGTGAAAATCATCCAGCCTTATTTGTAATGCACACAATTATAACCTTTAAAACTGTTGTACTCAAAGATGCATTAACAATCATATATACCGAGCTATTTACATACTACACACTTTATAATACAAAAAGAACTTGTTTGTGGGCTACCCCTCCTGAACTAAAGAAGACTTATTTTAACACGAACCTGGTTTTATCCCCAATCCGCCTGATTACCCCATCTTGCCACCTCTAGCGGTCAACAGTTAGCTAAGAAAAGGGAAATTGTGCAAATTATACCTTTCATTTTGGCAAGCAGCAGTGATTCCGGTAGGTATGTGAGTTATCCTCACGGCACTATCTGTTACATTAGCATGTTGACCGCCAGCTCCCCCTGAACGGTATCTTTCGATTCTTAGATCTGATTCATTGATTTGAACATGGTGAGATCCATCACCTAAAATGGGTGTTACTGCAACAGCAGCAAACGAAGTGTGGCGGCGCTTGGCGCTATCAAAAGGTGAGATACGAACCAAACGGTGTGCCCCTACTTCTGCTTTTGCATATCCGTATGCATATTCACCATCTACTCTAAGTGTTGCCCTCTAATACAAAAATCAAGGAACACTGTTAAAAAGCATACTTCTATCAAAGGAAGGAAATGACAAAGGAATAAAATGGTCGAGGTAATGGAATAGATCATCAAGTTCCAGAACTATGTTTGGTTGGAATCTAGAAAAGGAACAATCTTTTTGAAGATTTTTATAATTTTATATGGTATTATATATATTTTATCTCTATTTTATACATTATTTAAGGAACACTATTGAACTTTTTACAAATAAGTTAAACAGAAAATAATAAAAGTTCAATAAAACAACACAATATATATATATATATATATATATATATATATATCACGACACAAATAAATATTTTCTAGCTGTATTTGGAAACTATAACAGCAAGTTTCTTAAACTTTTGATTATTTTGCAAGAAGATTTAAGTTATGGAATAATAACACCCTGTCACCAAGACATGAGAATCCACCAAATACATTGAACTACATTTCCTACAGGAATGACCCATCCCCTCTCGTTAGACAAAATAACTGTCTTCTTTTTCCGTTCATTTCAATGGAATAGACCATTTCATTCCTTCTCTGAGTCGTCTGACTCCATATCAATTACTAAGTGTCTATCTTAACAAAAGAACGAATGAGAGATCATGCAAGTTAAAAACCTTAATTCCCGCAATCTCACCACGCATTTCGTCCACCACTGTGACTCCATATCTATGGCGCTGAGCCCACATAATATACATTTGCATCACCATACCTGCCCAGTCCATGCTCTCAGTGCCACCTGCCCCTGCTTGCACCTAAAATAGCATAATCCATTAACAAAAGCATGATCTCAATTCCCAATTAATTCCATCATCCCAAAACAAATACAGCCACATAAATGTAGTCACTGCACAAAGTCATAGGCAACAAACATCCAAATGGTGCTTTAGCACACGTAGTTTAAGCGTGTTGATCAAAAGAGAAATGTTTACCAAGTAATGTAGTAGCTACTAGTAGTTGAGAATGTTTAACTAAGAATCAAATATCTGAATTAGCCATCAACAATCACAAAATTGGAGAATCTTGTAGGCCATAAGTATTGGCGTATTGCTATCAATATTTTGCAAATGAGCAAATTTATGTGGAACGTACCAACAATAATTTAGTTGCATTTATACTAGCAGACGGAATAGTTATATGCCATAAGTCAAAAAAGGCACTCCACACGCTTTGGGCTTCAAAAATGATTGGAAATACAATGCAAAACAAACCTCTATGTAACAAGAGCAAGAATCATGTTCACCGGCAAGTAAAGCTTCAACCTCCTTCTCTTTCACACTTTGTCTCATCCTCAGCAATGCTTTAACCGATTCCTGTGGCACAATAAACACAAAGTTAAAACACTCTCACTATGAAAATTTTATTCTAAATAAAAAATAGTTAGAGTATAAATATGGTGCGAGTATTAGTCACACACATTAATAGCATGAAGTGAGAGAAAAAAATATAACTTTACAGTTAGGTTATATTTAGCCTGGCCTATGGTTCTTGCAAGAAGTATCACGTAACTTGTTAATTTCAGAAGTGCATCAAGAAACAAAATAGTCAGGTTTCTTTTTTATTATGAATTCAACAGAAAATAATAAGACAAAAGACTCGACTTCTTACCTGTCAAGAATAACTGTTTTTTTTGTTTTTAAATCAATCTCCATATCTAATAGAGGGCTCACTGAAGCTAATGATTACTAGTGGCAATTTTGATTATTTATATACAACTTAGTTGATTTCGCTTATGTATTATATCTATGAGATCAAATGGGTAAAGATTTAACACAGACAAAAACTTGTCAAATGGGTTTAGGAGGTCAAACAGGATGTAAATCCAGGAAATATATTCGGATGCCTAATACTTCTGAATTGTTTTAATTAAAAAAAGTTCAGCTTTATATTGTAATAATATAATTCTGTTATAATGTTAACATATTAAATGTTTTTACAGAAATAAATGAGCAAAAAAGGTGTTTGAAGTTTGGCCCTATCCAACCCAAGCCATTCTCATGGTGACAAGTACTAAACTTGTCCATTTGATTCGTTACACAATCCATCTATTATGCCACCTAATAGTCACAGCATTCTTTTGGTGAATTAATAATAATAATTTTATCGCCATTGAAAAAAATAATCACAGCATTCGGTAAAAACATGAAACAAAATACAAGAATCAGGCAGAAAATAAGAAAGCGGCTAATAAAACAATAATTTAGTGCTCACCAATTCCAAATCAGGATCATCCTCTTCATGAGCAAGCTTGATCATGTCAATATGGTCGATTAATTCTTGCTCAAGACCATTAACTTCCTTCATTTTTCCCACGAGTAAACCATGCTCACGGCTTATTCTCCCTGCATGAACAGGATCATCCCAAAGGTCTGGCTTTTCCATTTGAATTGATAGCATCTCTAATCTTACTTTTAACTTCTTCCACTGTCACACCCAAAATTACACTATTGCATAACATCATTTATGAAAATGAGAATTTGATAACCAAGCAAAAATCAAATAAGAGAATTGGATTCCCAACATATCTATATGTTAGCTCATAACTTAATACACCAACCACAACTTAACAGGAACATTATACATGATTTCATGCATCTATAATAAAGAGTACACCTTCAATTTCATAGGTAATGTCCATTCTGATGAAAATAACAGTGTTGTAAAAATCAGCCTAGTTGGCCGATTAACAGGTGATTAATCTCTAATCAGCCAGTGACCTTGGCGATTTCAATTGATCGATGGTCAAAATCGGTAATCATTCATAGTCAGTCAAAATCGGACCAAATCGGTTCTAGTTGGACCAAACGGCCCCTAATCGACGGTCTGATTCTGGACACCTCAAGTTATGAACATTACAGAAGAGTATACATACACAAATAGATCTTTTGTAAGTGCGGCATATACCTGCAATCGTTTCATCATAAGACGAATGGATTGAGCAATTGCAGAGGCATGGCTCTTCCAGTCACTCTCACTCTCATCCAGAATCGTCCACTGATTAGCAACAATGCCATCAACAGTAAGTCCATCGGAGGTCGATGGCTCTACAGCTGCTTGAGTACTAAACGACACCCGCGTATTGTTCAAGCTAGACCCACATGAGAAAGTCCATCTTTATTCGAAATTGAATGGAACCCAGATGCATTCTTGGATGGAAATTCAAACCCAGAAACATGATTTTGCTGTCTATCGATGGATTGGGGATCACATGGAGATTGAAAAAGCGTGAAAAAACATTGGTAACGAGATAATATGGAAGATGATCTCCTGTATGCCCTTCTAAGTATGGTTGATGACATAATTCGTTTTGTTTGTGGCTTTCTTCAACCACGCAAAAACCTCAAAATTTTATGAAACAACAGGGTCGAGACATATCAATCTCATTGTGGAGCCATTAAGCAGCTAGGGCGAGGTTAAACGTATTCATTTTAAGCAATGTTTATCATATCGGATTGAACGTTGAATCAGAAGTTTTACTGGTCTGGTGTTCTTAATTACGTCATATTTATATGTAAGTTTTATATAGAATATATTAAAAATTTTGTCATTTAAGTATGTTTAAAATTATGAATTTTGTATTTCAGTTTTGATAAGTTTAGTGACATTTTTTATTTTAAAATTTATCACACTTTATGTTCTTTCTACTAACTAAAGTTAACTTTTTCTGTTACTTTAGTATAAATGTACATTTTGCTATTACCCCTTAAAGAACGAAATCTGCAATTTTCATTAATCTTTTACTTTTTTCATTTTGTTTTATTTTATCTTTTATAATCATTTTTTATTTTATAAACTTATCTGAAATATTAATTACTTAATTATTTTATTTTTTTTATAAAATATAATTTTATCTTTAGGTTTTTAATTTATTATATATTTTTAAATTACTTGTCTACCTTTCTAATCGTACGAAAACAAATTGGAGAGCTCAAAATATATTTCTTTTATATTACAAAATTTAAACTAGTAATCGATTATGTTTTACCGTCGTTTTTTATTATTACATTTTTTGTATAAGATTTTTGAACTATGTTAAACAATTTGGATTAGGGTTTATATTAGAAACCTGTTAAAGAACGTATGATTTTGATATGTGACTTTTTATATTTTACTTTGTTATGATTATTCTAAGTTGAGTTATACGTATGATTAATCTTTGATTAATACATGGAGTATTTAGTTGTTTTACTATAAAATATTCAATAAGCTTAATCGTAAAACCAAACCAAAAGAAAACACTTACTAATTGTTTGGTTTGGTTTCGTTTTAATTTGAAGTGGTTTAGTTTTGATTTACAATTATAAAAAATCGTTATTAATAGTTTAAATATAACCTTGAATAAAAGTGCATTTAATTATTGAAAATTTCAATGATTTGTTTATTTAAAATCTCCCAGTAGTTGTTTAGAAACTTTTTTTAAATTAAAATTACGAGCTATAACGCTATATTTATATTTAAAAACAAACCGATTGATTGAATACAAAAACTTAAAAATTCATATCACAAACCAAAATTTTACTTTCTCCAACCAGTTTCGAATATTACCCTAAACCAAATAATTTAAAACGTCAAAAAAATTCTTGTACCAAAAAATTTAAAATCGAGTTGTCTAATTTCTATTAGTTTTATTACAAAGGTAAGTAACAAAGTGAACAAATGAAAATAAATTGTAAAAAAATAGAAATTTATTGTAAGGCTTACACTTAAAGGCTAATGCAACGAAAAAAACTCTCAGCATGCAAGCATGAAGTACAGAGTAAAGTTAATTCGGAAGTTTTACACAACTCAAAGAAAATAAGTTAAGTGTAAAATATTCTGAGGCCAATTGACAAAATCTTCCAAAGCCATAGAATAAGTCTTCCGAAGCTTTAGAGACAAAGTCTTCCGGAGATAAAGTCTTTCGAAGCCAAAGACTGATTTCTTCAGAAGACAGAGAAGACATTCTTTCTTTAATCAACTTTTTACAAAAAACTAAAAACCTTTCTGCTGCCACTCTAAAGACTCACCAATTATTTAAGTTGGTGAAAATGTTCATGCTTTTGTCAACTTTAGATTATGGTCATTGGTCTGTAACTTTCTACTTTTGTATATTTCCTTTAGATTACTTGTCTACCTTTCTAATCGTACGAAAACAAATTGGAGAGCTCCAAATATATTTCTTTTATATTACAAAATTTAAACTAGTAATCGATTATGTTTTACCGTCGTTTTTTATTATTACATTTTTTGTATAAGATTTTTGAACTATGTTAAACAATTTGGATTAGGGTTTATATTAGAAACCTGTTAAACAACGTATGATTTTGATATGTGACTTTTTATATTTTACTTTGTTATGATTATTCTAAGTTGAGTTATACGTATAATTAATCTTTGATTAATACATGGAGTATTTAGTTGTTTTACTATAAAATGTTCAATAAGCTTAATCATAAAACCAAACCAAAAGAAAACACTTACTAATTGTTTGGTTTGGTTTCGTTTTAATTTGAAGTGGTTTAGTTTTGATTTACAATTATAAAAAATCGTTATTAATAGTTTAAATATAACCATGAATAAAAGTGCATTTAATTATAGAAAATTTCAATGATTTGTTTATTTAAAATCTCCAAGTAGTTGTTTAGAAACTTTTTTTAAATTAAAATTACGAGCTATAACACTATATTTATATTTAAAAACAAACCGATTGATTGAATACAAAACTTAAAAATTCATATCACAAACCAAAATTTTACTTTCTCCAACCAGTTTCGAATATTACCCTAACCAAATAATTTAAAACGTCAAAAAAATTCTTGTACCAAAAAATTTAAAATCGAGTTGTCTAATTTCTATTAGTTTTATTACAAAGGTAAGTAACAAAGTGAACAAATGAAAATAAATTGTAAAAAAATAGAAATTTATTGTAAGGCTTACACTTAAAGGCTAATGCAACGAAAAAACTCTCAGCATGCAAGCATGAAGTACGGAGTAAAGTTAATTCGGAAGTTTTACACAACTCAAAGAAAATAAGTTAAGTGTAAAATATTCTGAGGCCAATTGACAAAATCTTCCAAAGCCAGAGATTAATGTTCCGAAGCTTTAGAGACAAAGTCTTCCGGAGATAAAGTCTTTCGAAAGCAAAGACTGATTTCTTCAGAAGACAGAGAAGACATTCTTTCTTTAATCAACTTTTTACAAAAAGCTAAAAACCTTTCTGCTGTCACTCTAAAGACTCAACAATTATTTAAGTTGGTGAAAATTTTCATGCTTTTGTCAACTTTAGATTATGGTCATTGGTCTGTAACTTTCTACTTTTGTATATTTCCTTTAGATTACTTGTCTACCTTTCTAATCATACGAAAACAAATTGGAGAGCTCAAAATATATTTCTTTTATATTACAAAATTTAAACTAGTAATCGATTATGTTTTACCGTCGTTTTTTATTATTACATTTTTTGTATAAGATTTTTGAACTATGTTAAACAATTTGGATTAGGGTTTATATTAGAAACCTGTTAAACAACGTATGATTTTGATATGTGACTTTTTATATTTTACTTTGTTATGATTATTCTAAGTTGAGTTATACGTATGATTAATCTTTGATTAATACATGGAGTATTTAGTTGTTTTACTATAAAATGTTCAATAAGCTTAATCGTAAAACCAAACCAAAAGAAAACACTTACTAATTGTTTGGTTTGGTTTCGTTTTAATTTGAAGTGGTTTAGTTTTGATTTACAATTATAAAAAATCGTTATTAATAGTTTAAATATAACCTTGAATAAAAGTGCATTTAATTATAGAAAATTTCAATGATTTGTTTATTTAAAATCTCCCAGTAGTTGTCTAGAAACTTTTTTTAAATTAAAATTACGAGCTATAACGCTATATTTATATTTAAAAACAAACCGATTGATTGAATACAAAAACTTAAAATTCATATCACAAACCAAAATTTTACTTTCTCCAACCAGTTTCGAATATTACCCTAAACCAAATAATTTAAAACGTCAAAAAAATTCTTGTACCAAAAAATTTAAAAATCGAGTTGTCTAATTTCTATTAGTTTTATTACAAAGGTAAGTAACAAAGTGAACAAATGAAAATAAATTGTAAAAAAATAGAAATTTATTGTAAGGCTTACACTTAAAGGCTAATGCAACGAAAAAACTCTCAGCATGCAAGCATGAAGTACAGAGTAAAGTTAATTCGGAAGTTTTACACAACTCAAAGAAAATAAGTTAAGTGTAAAATATTCTGAGGCCAATTGACAAAATCTTCCAAAGCCAGAGAATAAGTCTTCCGAAGCTTTAGAGACAAAGTCTTCCGGAGATAAAGTCTTTCGAAGCCAAAGACTGATTTCTTCAGAAGACAGAGAAGACATTTTTTCTTTAATCAACTTTTTACAAAAAGCTAAAAACCTTTCTGCTGCCACTCTAAAGACTCACCAATTATTTAAGTTGGTGAAAATGTTCATGCTTTTGTCAACTTTAGATTATGGTCATTGATCTGTAACTTTCTACTTTTGTATATTTCCTTTAGATTACTTGTCTACCTTTCTAATCGTACGAAAACAAATTGGAGAGCTCCAAATATATTTCTTTTATATTACAAAATTTAAACTAGTAATCGATTATGTTTTACCGTCGTTTTTTATTATTACATTTTTGTATAAGATTTTTGAACTATGTTAAACAATTTGGATTAGGGTTTATATTAGAAACCTGTTAAACAACGTATGATTTTGATATGTGACTTTTTATATTTTACTTTGTTATGATTATTCTAAGTTGAGTTATACGTATAATTAATCTTTGATTAATACATGGAGTATTTAGTTGTTTTACTATAAAATGTTCAATAAGCTTAATCATAAAACCAAACCAAAAGAAAACACTTACTAATTGTTTGG
Organism: Flaveria linearis; assembly: GCA_024085815.1. NCBI lineage: Eukaryota > Viridiplantae > Streptophyta > Magnoliopsida > Asterales > Asteraceae > Flaveria > Flaveria linearis. The sequence continues at coordinate 46,259,641 of CM044014.1, read as the reverse complement.
TTTGGTTTCGTTTTAATTTGAAGTGGTTTAGTTTTGATTTACAATTATAAAAAATCGTTATTAATAGTTTAAATATAACCATGAATAAAAGTGCATTTAATTATAGAAAATTTCAATGATTTGTTTATTTAAAATCTCCAAGTAGTTGTTTAGAAACTTTTTTTAAATTAAAATTACGAGCTATAACACTATATTTATATTTAAAACAAACCGATTGATTGAATACAAAAACTTAAAAATTCATATCACAAACCAAAATTTTACTTTCTCCAACCAGTTTCGAATATTACCCTAAACCAAATAATTTAAAACGTCAAAAAAATTCTTGTACCAAAAATTTAAAAATCGAGTTGTCTAATTTCTATTAGTTTTATTACAAAGGTAAGTAACAAAGTGAACAAATGAAAATAAATTGTAAAAAAATAGAAATTTATTGTAAGGCTTACACTTAAAGGCTAATGCAACGAAAAAACTCTCAGCATGTAAGCATGAAGTACGGAGTAAAGTTAATTCGGAAGTTTTACACAACTCAAAGAAAATAAGTTAAGTGTAAAATATTCTGAGGCCAATTGACAAAATCTTCCAAAGCCAGAGATTAAATATTCCGAAGCTTTAGAGACAAAGTCTTCCGGAGATAAAGTCTTTCGAAGGCAAAGACTGATTTCTTCAGAAGACAGAGAAGACATTCTTTCTTTAATCAACTTTTTACAAAAAGCTAAAAACCTTTCTGCTGTCACTCTAAAGACTCAACAATTATTTAAGTTGGTGAAAATGTTCATGCTTTTGTCAACTTTAGATTATGGTCATTGGTCTGTAACTTTCTACTTTTGTATATTTCCTTTAGATTACTTGTCTACCTTTCTAATCATACGAAAACAAATTGGAGAGCTCAAAATATATTTCTTTTATATTACAAAATTTAAACTAGTAATCGATTATGTTTTACCGTCGTTTTTATTATTACATTTTTGTATAAGATTTTTGAACTATGTTAAACAATTTGGATTAGGGTTTATATTAGAAACCTGTTAAACAACGTATGATTTTGATATGTGACTTTTTATATTTTACTTTGTTATGATTATTCTAAGTTGAGTTATACGTATAATTAATCTTTGATTAATGCATGGAGTATTAGTTGTTTTACTATAAAATGTTCAATAAGCTTAATCGTAAAACCAAACCAAAAGAAAACACTTACTAATTGTTTGGTTTGGTTTCGTTTTAATTTGAAGTGGTTTAGTTTTGATTTACAATTATAAAAAATCGTTATTAATAGTTTAAGTATAAATTTGAATAAAAGTGCATTTAATTATAGAAAATTTCAATGATTTGTTTATTTAAAATCTCCAAGAAGTTGTTTAGAAACTTTTTTTAAATTAAAATTACGAGCTATAACACTATATTTATATTTAAAAACAAACCGATTGATTGAATACAAAAACTTAAAAATTCATATCACAAACCAAAATTTTACTTTCTCCAACCAGTTTCGAATATTACCCTAAACCAAATAATTTAAAACGTCAAAAAAATTCTTGTACCAAAAAATTTAAAAATCGAGTTGTCTAATTTCTATTAGTTTTATTACAAAGGTAAGTAACAAAGTGAACAAATGAAAATAAATTGTAAAAAAATAGAAATTTATTGTAAGGCTTACACTTAAAGGCTAATGCAACGAAAAAACTCTCAGCATGCAAGCATGAAGTACAGAGTAAAGTTAATTCGGAGTTTTACACAACTCAAAGAAAATAAGTTAAGTGTAAAATATTCTGAGGCCAATTGACAAAATCTTCCAAAGCCAGAGAATAAGTCTTCCGAAGCTTTAGAGACAAAGTCTTCCGGAGATAAAGTCTTTCGAAGCCAAAGACTGATTTCTTCAGAAGACAGAGAAGACATTCTTTCTTTAATCAACTTTTTACAAAAAGCTAAAAACCTTTCTGCTGCCACTCTAAAGACTCACCAATTATTTAAGTTGGTGAAAATGTTCATGCTTTTGTCAACTTTAGATTATGGTCATTGGTCTGTAACTTTCTACTTTTGTATATTTCCTTTAGATTACTTGTCTACCTTTCTAATCGTACGAAAACAAATTGGAGAGCTCCAAATATATTTCTTTTATATTACAAAATTTAAACTAGTAATCGATTATGTTTTACCGTCGTTTTTATTATTACATTTTTTGTATAAGATTTTTGAACTATGTTAAACAATTTGGATTAGGGTTTATATTAGAAACCTGTTAAACAACGTATGATTTTGATATGTGACTTTTTATATTTTACTTTGTTATGATTATTCTAAGTTGAGTTATACGTATAATTAATCTTTGATTAATACATGGAGTATTTAGTTGTTTTACTATAAAATGTTCAATAAGCTTAATCATAAAACCAAACCAAAAGAAAACACTTACTAATTGTTTGGTTTGGTTTCGTTTTAATTTGAAGTGGTTTAGTTTGATTTACAATTATAAAAAATCGTTATTAATAGTTTAAATATAACCATGAATAAAATTGCATTTAATTATAGAAAATTTCAATGATTTGTTTATTTAAAATCTCCAAGTAGTTGTTTAGAAACTTTTTTTAAATTAAATTACGAGCTATAACACTATATTTATATTTAAAAACAAACCGATTGATTGAATACAAAAAATTAAAAATTCGTATCACAAACCAAAATTTTACTTTCTCCAACCAGTTTCGAATATTACCCTAAACCAAATAATTTAAAACGTCAAAAAAATTCTTGTACCAAAAAAATTAAAAATCGAGTTGTCTAATTTCTATTAGTTTATTACAAGGTAAAAAACAAAGTGAACAAATGAAAATAAATTGTAAAAAATAGAAATTTATTATAAGGCTTACACTTAAAGGCTAATGCAACGAAAAAGCTCTCAGCATGCAAGCATGAAGTACAGAGTAAAGTTAATTTGGATGTTTTACACAACTCAAAGAAAATAAGTTAAGTGTAAAATATTCTGAGGCCAATTGACAAAATCTTCCAAAGCTAGAGATTAAGTCTTCCGAAGCTTTAGAGACAAAGTCTTCCGGAGATAAAGTCTTTCGAAGCCAAAGACTGATTTCTTTAGAAGACAGAGAAGACATTCTTTCTTTAATCAACTTTTTACAAAAAGCTAAAAAACTTTTTGCTGCCACTCTAAAGACTCACCAATTATTTAAGTTGGTGAAAATGTTCATGCTTTTGTCTACTTTAAATTATGGTCATTGGTCTGTAACTTTCTACTTTTGTATATTTTATTATTTTTGTAATATATTAGGATGTGAGTTATGACATATCATAGTCACAAGTCAAAAGAAATCTGTCTTTTTACTATACCTTGATCTTAGTGTCTAGATACATATTCCAGCTGGCTTTTAAAGTATAGCCGGCTGTAGGATGTAGTATAAAGTGTCTCAAGTTCTTTTATTTTTCTTCATGCTTTGTTACACTGTAATAGAACTTGAGAGCAATATACATCATTCTTAAAAACCAAACTTACCTTGTTCTTGTTCTTATTTTGTCTCATACTTGTCTTCATAGTATCATCAATCTAAACTCGGTTACCTGTTTGATGTGTTAAGTGTTCTAAGTCTCTCCTTATTGTGAATCTGATTGTATTGACCACCCTTACCCTGTCCTCCAATTTGTATCAGAGCATTTTAGGCTCTTGATTGTAAGATCCCACCATCTTAAATCCCTTTAGTTTCACAAATCACTTAACAACACAAATGGCGGCTCTTACCAAGGCTGATATGGAAACCGATACTATGAAAAAATCTCCCTGATCACTCCTAATGACTTTGATACTTGGCGCCAAAGAATAGAAGGCTTTATCAAGTCTCAAGATAGCAGGATGCGGGGATTTGTTGTCTCTAAACCTCATGTACCATGCACCTCTTCAGCTACTGCTGATGGTCGCACGATACCAAAGGATGTGACTGACTACTCAGAAGAAGACTGGAAGAAGATTGATGTAGATTAGAAAGCCATGACCGCCCTCCAAACTATTCTTCCAAACTCCGTCTACAGAGGCTTCAAGAAGTGCAAAACTGCTAAGCAACTATGGGATGCACTTAAGCTTATGTATGAGGGGTCTACTAAAGCAAAAGAAAAAAAGAAAGACCTGTTAAAGCGGTAGTTTGAAAACTTCACCTTCAAGACAAGTGAAACCATGACTTAACAATACTTCAGGCATGTTTTGATTGTGGATACTCTAATGAATGTTGGAGTAACTCTTAAGAATAGGGACATGGTGAGGAAGTTCATGTCTTCTCTTCCTAGACAATAGACATACTATTGTATGGTCATTAAGAGGACTAAAAACCTCAAGACCCTTACTCTCACTGAGTTGTATGGTATCCTCAATAGATACCAGATGGATATGAACATGCAAAATCCATCTTGTAACTCCAACAATCAGTAGAGTTCAGTCCTTCATATGGTTGAAAGGAGTTATGAAGAACCACAGCATCATCTCATTTACTACCCTGAAAACTCACAAAGGGTCTTTTATCACCTTTCTAGAGACACCAAAGGAAAGCTACATCCAAGGAAGCCCATTCCAAGAGACAAGCTCTTCTCAAGCCTTTATGTCTACTGATTAAAGTAGTGACAACTTCCTCTTAACTCTAGAAGACTTGGGCTGTATCCATCTAGATGATTTGGAGTACATGGAAAGAGTCTAGTAAATGGCTCTTCTAACTCATAGAGACAAGAAATTCTACAAGAGGCAGGAAGTTTCCCAGAAATGCAACGAGTGGAAAGTTTGGGCTGGATAAAACCAAGATGAAGTGTTACAACTGTAACCAAATGGGACACTTTGCTAGGTAGTGCAAGGTACCAAGGAGAAACAGTGGCCAAGCACAACCCAGACCAAACTACACTGATAGAGCTCCACACACTGAGAAGCCCAAGTAGCAAGTTGCAGTTATTGTTAAAGAAGGAAACTTTGATTAGAGTTTCCAGGTTGAAGAAACATCTCTAAACCAAGCATTGATGGCTGATCATGAAGAAGCCAAGGTGTTGGAACATCTTTGTACCTCTGAATGTATTGCTAAAGTTAATAGATACAAATCCTATAACTTGGAGATATGTTGGACCAAAAGAACCAATGAGCCAGATCAGAAAAAACCTCTAAGTCCCACAAGATATAACAACAACTGCTGAAAGCTTCATCAGCAGTTTGACAAAGACTGAAGACTTCAACAGCTGAAGATCAAAGATCTGAAGAACAACAACTGAAGATCCCAAGTACTGAAGACAAGTGCTGAAGATCAAAAGCTGAAGAACTGAAGAACTGAAGATCAACAACTGATGCACAAAGTCTGAAGACAAAGACTGAAGACATCAGCTGATGACAACTACTGAAGTCATCAGCTGATGAAACATCTGAAGATTAAAGTCTGAAGACCAAGTGCTGAAGCTTCAGAGTTTGTCACAACCGCTGAAGAAGTTGTCTTCAGTTGTTGTGATGGTTTTTCTCTATCAGTAGTTTGTATTTTCCCTTTTCAGTAGTTTGTACAACAGCTGAAGAGTTTGTTCTTCAGCTGTTATAGTTCAGTAGTTGTAAACGACTGAAGAGCTTGTTCTTCAGTTCTTCAGTCGTTGTAATACTTTCAGTAGTTTCTTTTCTTCAGTAGTTTGTAATAAGTTAGAACACTTAGCATTTTATAAGTAGATGTCAGCTGTTTGACATCTTCAGTAATTTAGTGTTCTTTCAGTAGTTGGTTAATAACCGTTTGATACCACTATCAAGTGACATCAGCATACGTCATTTCTCCTATAAAAGGAGATGACCTAATTGTAATCCTTGCCGAAGCGTGTGATTCAATAGAAAACACCTTTTCTCAGAATTGCTCTCTCTCTATAATTTTACTGTTACATGCAAAATCATTTGTGTTCTTGCTTATCTGTTTAATTCTTGTGCTAAATCCGCTGCGAATACAACCTAATTGATCAAACTAGAGGCTGAGATCCTTTCAAATGGTATCAAAGCCGGTTAATCATTGATCGATTTAACTATTGATCATTGAAACTGCTCTATTGCTATCTACGTTTGATCGAATTAGCAATTTGCAAGAATTAGTTATAGAGATTGAGTTTCTGCTGCTTCTGGTAATTAAACTTGAGGTTCTCGTGGTTTTTGAGCTAGATTTGTTTTGTTTACCTTGAACTTACTTGAAATCTGAAATGGCGACACCAACCAATGATCCTCACAATACTGGTTCCTCAACAAAGCCTCCAATGCTTGTGAGGAACGAGTATAACATATGGCAACGTCGTATGCTCCATCACTTGTCTGTCAACAGTTCTGGTTGTTGGAAGTCAGTGGTACATGGACCACACATGCCTATGGTGAGCGTTCCTGAATCAAATGAGAAGTTTCTGAAGAAACCTGAACAATATTCGGACGAAGATCTTAAGCTGTTCGAAATTGATGCTAAAGCCATGGAATTCTGGCTATGGCAATTCTAAATGAAATTTATTCAGGGCTTTTGCATCATGAAACTGCTCATGATCTCTGGGTTGCTCTGAAGGAACAATTCAGAGGAACCAATGAGGTCTTAGCAAACACTAGGGAAATCCTCGCCCAACAATATGAGACATTCTCTCATAGGAAGGGTGAGACACTGACTCAACAGTTTGAGCGATTCTCTTGTCTTATTTCTGAGCTGAAAATGGTTAAACAAGAGTATTCTAATAGTCAGATGAAAACCGTTTCCTCAGATCCCTGCCTGAGAGATGGGACACTTATACCATTGTCCTACGCTCCAGTGTAAATCTGGATACTCTATCTCTCACCCAACTTCATGGGAAACTGCTTACATTGAGAGAGAGATAGAGCAGAAAAGGAAGTTGTCCACCTCTGGCAAGCTCCTGATGACTTTGTATCAGGCAATACTGCACTGATAGGTCAAGAGTCAGAATATGTTGCATCAGAGAGTTCTTATGATGAGCATATTGATTTCTCTACCAATTCTGAACATGCTTTTGTTAGTGTTGATAGTAGTTCAGGAGGTAGCAGTGATAACCTGTGCTTTCTGATGGAGGACTTGAAGGGCATTCCAGATGATGATGTGGAAGAGATGGATATTTTGAGTCAAACGGCAATGATAAATATCAGATCTCAAAAGTTCTATAAGAGAACTGGCAGGAAATTTCCTGGTCTCTCGGGCAAAACCAAAGTTGGTTTTGACAAGAGCAAGTTGAGGTGTCACAAGTGCCATAGGCTTGGACACTTTGCTAGAGAGTGTAGATCATCTGGATCTAACTCCTCTGCACCCTTTGTAACTTTTCCAAGCAATAGCTCACAGCACAGAGGGCAACATTCCTCCAGTTCTGGTCATCCATCACTAGCTCAGGCATCACCTTCATACTTTGTGCCTCAGGGTCATATGCCATACCCATACCCCTGCTACTACATACCTCAGCCAAGTCAAGTTCAAGCACCCACTGCTCAGCAACCACATGCACTCCCTGAGCCTCAACCTTCTTCATCTTATCATCAAACCCAACCTCAACAACACAGCTTCTTCACCCCAGGTGTTGTTGACTGGAGCAGTTTACCAGATGATTTATCTGGTCATGAACAACTATTTCCTGGTCTGGTCAACATGGTGGTGATCATCCTTTTGGGAACCTTGCTCTCATGGCCCTGGAGTCTGCTGATGGGTCATCCTCCAATGCTTCATCACAAGTATCTTCTGAGGCTAAAGCCAAGCTTTGTTCTGATTCATGCATAGCAGCATTGCTTCTATTAGATAGGCAAATGTGGCTTTAATTGATAAAAACTTTGAGCTAGAGCAAACCATTTCCAAAAAAAAAGCTAAATTTGAGGCTGTGATTGATGATAAAAATGATGAGATTTATAAGCTTAAATGCCAAATCAAAGAGGATAAGGCTAGGGAAGAGGTACTTCTAGAGAAGTACAGAGACCTCAAGGAAACACTTGCAGCTACCCAGGTAGAGTGTGATCGATGGGTACAATCCTGCAAGGGTTTTGAAATGCTTTTGAGTAAGCAATCAGCTTCCAATGTGAAGTTTAGAATTGGTTATAATCACACTGCTCCTCCAACAGATTATACTTCCAGAGCAGAAGTTGAATCTGATGGAGAGAGCAATAATGATGACTTGTGTAGGTTGGACTCACCGGCATGTCGGTGTTATTATCTTTGTATTTTTGTTGTTTTTCTTTGAAGCGAACCTAAGGGAGAACCTATTGGTTCGCCCATTAGTCCAGACTAGCGTGGATTATGTTTGTGTTTGTATGTTACCGGGCGAACCTGTTTTTGGGTCGCCTGGCGAACTTATTTAGTTTTGGCTGATCAGATTCGCTTGCAGCGAATCTGCCAGCGAACCTAGGTCTGCTTGTATATATTGTATGTTTGATCTGTGTTAATAAAACTTTTGCATATTCTCTTATTGAAAACCTATCTTTGTGTGACGGCTAGAGGTGCTAGGAGCTGATTTGTTCATTATTGTAGCTTTATATCCTCTAGTGATATTTGTTTGATCTTCACTTTGATTGTTAAGTAATATTCTCTCATGGTTCAATGAATATCAGTGGGATTTGTGTGTGTTTATGATCACTTGCACTGTTGAATCGATCATTATGGACCAACAATATGGTATCAGAGCCTTAGTGCTCTTGATAGTTTGATTTTTGGGTTGTTTTTGGGGTTTTTGAGGTAAATTTTTTTTTGATTCATTTCGCACTTGTTCATCGTGTTTTTGATATGGAAACTGCTTGGGGTTTGTAGTTTTTGGTATTAGGAAGCTATTGAAACAAACCGTTCATCAATTGGTTGTGTTTTGAGCTAGTTTGGTTGATTTCTTGCTGACTAAGTCTGTCTCGTAATCCAGTGAATCTAGATTATTCATCCAGCGAATCTATCTGACTCATCCAGCGAACCTAAGGAAATTTGAGTTTTGGTATTTGCTGATTTTTGGTCAGCGAATCTAGCACTTTTGAACGAAAGTTCAAGACTCTTGGTTGGCAATCAAGTGAAGTAGCTGCTGAATTTAATTTTGAACGAAAGTTCTTGTTCTGCCGAGCGAACTTGCTCAGCGAACCTGTTCTCTTGCACACACTGTCAAGCGAATCTGCTGTTGGTTTGTCAGGCGAATTTACCAGCGAACTTACGGGCGAATTTACATCTCTATTAGCGAATCTAATTTCTGATTTTATCATGTCTTCTTCAATCATGAATGTGACTGATATGGAGTGTGTTCAACCCAACAGGCCACCGAGGCTTGTCAACGGTGAGAATTTTGAGGATTAGAAACGGTGCTTGAAGGCTTTCTTCTTTTACACAGATCATGGTCAGTGGGAATCTATTACAAATGGACCTCACGTACCAACAACAACTGTCGGATCTGTTACTTCACCAAACACTGATTCTAGCACTTATACTGAGATTGACATTAAGCTGCTTGATCAGGACAAGAAAGCTCTGGGAGCTTTGATTCTGTGTCTGCATCAGGATATTTATAACAGGTTTGCTGAACATACCACCGCTAAGGCGTTGTATGATGCGTTATGTGAATTTTATGATGGGAACGAAGATCTGAAGAAAGACAAGAAAGCTCAAGCTCAGAAGGAGTTTAACTCATTCGTGGGATATAAGCATGAGACACTTACTGATATAACAAACCGCTTTTTGTCAGTTTCAAGCAATCTGAAGAAGTATGATGAACAACTTGGCAATCATGAGCAAGTGAGTAAACTGTTAGACTCTCTTCCTGCTCAATGGAGTCTGCAAATCAAATTGCTCAACCAAGAAAGGAATTTTGCTGATTACAAGTTGATGGATGTTATCAACAAGTTAAAATCATTTGATCTTGATGTGAAGAGAAGAGAGTATAATCAGCCATGATGTCTCCCAATGTCCCTCCTCAAAATGCTGCATTGATTTCATCCGCTGCAAACTCTTGCTATTATGGTGCAGCTTGTGGGAGTTCATCTGGTAATGGTGGTTTTGTTAACTCTGGGTATGGTAAAAATGTCAACTCTGGTAATGGTTCTAAGGAATGCTGGGTCAAGTTCAAATGCCTTAGTTTCTAATCAAATTCCACATGATACTATGGCACTGTTTGGTTTATTTGTGCACAGTTATGAGGCTTTGGTTGCTGGAGAATTAAAGGACGTGGTATGACAGTGGAAGACATGTATCAGGTTGATCCGGATGATCTTGAAGAAACCGACATTCAGTGGCAAATGGCCATGCTTACTCTTCGTGCCAGGAGGTTTATGGAGAGAACCGGAAGAAAAAATTTTGGAAACCAGAGTCAGAATAATGCTCTAGGATATGACAAGTCTAAGCTGAGGTGTTTCAACTGTAAGCAGCTCGGTCATTTCAAAAGAGAGTGTCCCTCTCCCATTGTCACTGAACCTGTTAATTCTGGAAACTCCAGAACCATTCCAGTCATGGATAAAGTTGAAGAAGCTAAGCCTAAGAAAGAAACTGCTCTGTTGACCAACTTTGATTGGAGTGCAGAAATTGAAGAATCAAAGGAGGAAATCAACCATGCATTGATCGCTGAGATAGTGGAGGAACAAACTCTTGATGATGAGTACATTGACTGTTTTGATCCTTTCAAAGAGTTCTATGGTGAAGCTAACGTTGAAATTGATGACAAGGGTGAACCTATTGGGTCTGAGGTAATTCAAGATCAACAGGTTAAGGAAAGTACTGGTGTGGTTCAGAAGGCTGTGGGTCATGAAGCTATTGTTCAAACTGGTTTGGTGTGTGAAGCTGTTAAAGATGAGGTTAAACTGGTTTGTGAATCCGCTACAAAGAAGGCTAGTGAAAAAGAGGAGCTGAACATGGATTCAATAATTAAAGATGCCAAGAAAGCTGCTGTGGAGGAATACAAGAGGAACACTCCCTACTACCAATGTGATCGCGCTCTTGCAGCAGAAAAACTGGTAATGGATCTCCCTTATGAAATTATTGAAGATATGTGTTCCTCTGCATGCAAAATTCGTTTGGTTGGTATATATAAAGCTAACAGGTTGCTCATAATGAATGAAAATAATTAAAGAAAACCAATAAAGAGCTTAAACAAAATGAGTCAAAATATTTTGTCAAATTAAGAGAAGCTTTGAAAGAAAATGAACACTTAAAAAGGACTCTTTTGGAAAAGAACTGTGAAGTTAACTATTTAACTGAACAAGTTACACTTGCCGAATTTGAAGTTAGAAAACTTAAAAATAAATTAGAACAGTGGTCACTTTCGGCATGAAAAGGGAGGAATTATGCAAAAAACAACGGGGGGCAAAGATCAAGACCGGTTTGGGTAATGAAAATGATGCATTGGTATATCCTCCACCTATTACTTTCTGTTATTCTCCTATGCCCACTCCTCATCCTTCAAATGAGTTGATACAAGAGATTATACAGAATGATACTAACAGCTCTATTGCAGGTTTAGAAGGACATAATTCTAAGGAGTTGCGAGAAGGATATGATTATGGTGGCAGTAGTGGTCTTGGCAGCTCTAGTAGTCATGATTTAATTCCAAGAAGTCTTTTGTAGGCATTAGCTTAAGTAATCATTTTGTGTCTGGTGGAACTATTTTAGATTCAAACTCTGGGGCATGTAATAGTAACTTAGGATGTTCTGTTTCAAACTCTCGTGATGACTTGAATGTTTTAAATTCCGCATTTGATGCTAATGTGTGTATGAATGATGAAGCTCAACTTTCAGGTCATGTCTCTGAAAGTCAAACAAAAACTAACTGCTTTAACAAATTCTTCTCTCATCCATCCCATCTTTTACACCAATAAAGATTTCAAAACCAAAAGATAAAGAAATGTCTTCTTCAACTGAAAACAACAAGGTTACAATTGATCAAAAATCAGTTAAAGTAGAAGTTGTTACTGGGAAGTCAAAAGAGCCATATGACACATCCAGTGATTAGATTCAAATTGTCTGAATGTAATGAAGAAATATCTATTGATAGAATTCCTTCATCATATTGTTCCAAAACAGGTTTGAGATCTCATTGTTTTAGATGTGGAAAGGATGATCACTTAATAAAGCATTGTCCTAAATCAGGTGGTAGTAATATACAGACTAAATTCTTTGGAGCTAGATTGACCGATTTTGTGAATGGTTTCTTTTGCAGAAAATATGTTACTCCAAGACCTAAGTACACTAAGACTTGGGTCCTAATTTCCAAAGTCTAACCAATTTTTTAAATGTCAGGAACATTCAGAGGCCGCTGTAAATAGTTATTGGCATGTAGATAGCGGATGTTCCAGACATATGACTGGGTTGAAGGACCTGCTGACAAATTTTAGAATAATTGATGGTGGCTATGTTGCTTTTGCTGGAGACAAGAAGGGTGGAAAGATGATTGGCCAAGGAGATGTCTCGAATGGTTCCCTCACTTTGGAGAAAGACAACTATGTTCCAGAATTGGCGTTCAATCTTCTCAGTGTATCACAAATCTGTGATAAAAATATTCCTGTGATGTTCCTTGCCAATGAATGTCTATTCTTGAAATCAGAGTTTTCTATCCCTGAAGAGATGGTGATCATGCGAGCTCCAAGGAGAAATGATACCTATTTGTTAAATATGGGATCAAAAGAATCATCGTCCACTGTGACCTGTCTTTTATCAAAAGCTTCTTCTCATGAATCCTTTCAGTGGCATAAAAGATTAGGGCATATCAATTTTAAATTGATAAATAAGTTAGTTAAGAACAATTTAGTCAGGGGACTACCACTGAAAGATTATTCTGTGGTAGAAAAATGTATGGCTTGTGCAAAAGGAAAACAACACAAAAAGCACATAAACTTAAACTTCAAAACTCGATTTCACATCCCCTTGAATTGTTACATACTGACTTATTTGGCCCTATCAGTGTTAAATCAATTGCTAAGAAATCTTACTGTCTTGTTGTCACAGATGATTACTCTAGGTACTCTTGGGTGAGATTTCTGTCTAACAAAAGTGAGACTGCTGAGGAGTTGATGAAGCTGATTCCGCAGATTGAGGTTCTTGGGAAAAGAAAGATTCAAGCCATCAGGAGCGACAATGGAACAGAATTCAGAAACCACATTTTCAATTCATTCTGTGAGCAAAGGGGTATTCTCAGACAGTTCAGTGCTGCCAGAACACCTCAACAAAATGGTGTTGCTGAACGTAAGAACAGAACACTAATTGAAGCAGCTAGAACGATGTTGATCGAGTCAAAGCTTCCAATTACCTTTTGGGCCGAAGCAGTTAATTGTGCAGCTTATGTTCTCAACCGGGTATTGACCGTCAAGAGCAAGATGAAGACATCATATCAGTTGTTCCGAGGAATTAAGCCTCTCATTGATTTTCTGCGCCCCTTTGGTTGCTCTTGTACTCTATTGAATACTCAAGATCAGAATACGAAGTTTGGTGCCGTCTCTGATGAGTGTTTCTTTGTTGGGTACTCAGAAACACAAAAGGCGTATCGTGTGTACAATAAACGGTCGCGGATTGTGCAAGAGTCCTACTATGTCGACTGGAAAGAATCTAACTCTACAAGCATTGGAAGTGAGCCTGCATGGTTTTATGATTCTACCACTGTCTTCAACTCATTCAATTTGCCAATTCCCGATGACGATGATGTTATTTCTCACCCGCCTGTGAATCTTATTCCACCACCACCGCAACCGTCTGCCACATCATTACCACCCACTTCATTTGATATCCCATCTCCACCACCTCCACCATCTCAACCATCTTATCTAATCCTACAATCTCATCTACTATTCCACCCACATCTTCATCCATTTCAAATCCTCCTATCGATCCAATCCCCACAAATTCATCTTCTCCTGCACAACCATCCTCTTCCACATCCACATCTCCACATAACTCTTCATTGCTTCACACTAATTTTAAAACCTTAAAAGATCACCCTCATGACTACATCATTGGATCCATCACAGACGGAGTAAGGACTCGGAGTCAGAGTGGATTGATAAATGAGTGTCTTTATGCAGCTTTTCTATCTCAGATTGTTCCAAAGAATTACAAACAGGCACTTGAAGACCCAAGCTGGTGGACTCTATGCAGTCTGAGTTGCAGCAATTCAGAAAGTTAAAAGTTTGGGAGTTAGTTGATCTTCCTCCAAACAAATGCCCCATTGGTACCAAGTGGGTATTCCGAATAAGCCAGATGATCGTGGTGTTGTTGTCAGAAACAAAGCCAGATTGGTTGTTCAAGGATTTGCTCAGGAGGAGGGGATAGACTACACAGAAGTGTTTGCTCCGGTTGCTCGGATCGAAGCCATCAGAATTTTTCTTGCACATGCAGCTAACAAGAACTTTAAAGTTTTTCAGATGGATGTGAAGTGTGCATTTCTATATGGAAACATTGATGAGGAGATCTATGTTTGTCAGCCACCAGGTTTCGAGGATCCAGATTTTCCAAACAAAGTATACAAGCTAGACAAATCACTGTATGGGTTGCATCAAGCTCCCCGAATCTGGTATGAGACCTTGACACAATATCTCCTCAGCAAGGGTTTCTCTCGTGGGACTATAGATATGACACTATTCAAGAAGGAGGTGGATGGTGAGATGCTGATTGTTCAAGTGTATGTCGATGATATTATCTTTGGATCAACAAATGAAAAGCTGTGTAAAGAATTTGAAGAAGTGATGAAGGATCGCTTTGAAATGAGCATGATGGGGGAGATGTGCTTCTTCTTAGGTCTGCAAGTGGAACAGAAACCAGAAGGTATTCTTATTCACCAAGAGAAGTACATCAAGGAAATCATCACAAAGTTCGGCATGGATGATTCAAAGCCAGAACTTACTCCCTTCACTGCTCAAACATGTTTGTCTCCTGATGATAATGGGAAGTCCGTGGATGCTCATCGATATCGCTCGATGATCGGATCTCTCATGTATCTGACTGCAAGCCGTCCAGATATCACATTTGCCGTGTGCTATTGTGCTCGTTATCAAGCCAATCCTAAAGAATCACATGAGCTAGCTGTTAAACACATTTTTCGTTACCTTAAGGGTTCCTCTTGTTTGGGACTATGGTACCCAAAAGGTGGGAACTTTGATCTACATGCTTTTTCTGATAGTGATCATGGTGGTTGCAGGATTAACAGAAAGTCAGTCACCGGTGGATGCCAATATCTGGGTGATTGTCTTGTTTCGTGGCAAAGCAAAAAGCAAACAACAGTGTCCTTATCCACGGGAGAAGCTGAATATATCGCTGCATCAAGCTGCTGTTGCCAAGTGCTCTGGATTCAACACCAAATGATGGATTATGGCATCAATTTCCTTCACGCTCCGATTTTCTATGACAATGAAGCCGTTGTTGGAATTGCCAAGAATCCAATTCATCATACTCGAACCAAGCACATCGAAACAAGAATTCATGCCATCCGTGATGCTCAGGAAAAGGGGTTCATTGATATTATTCCTATTGAAACAAGGAAGCAGAAAGCAGATCTTTTCACTAAAACATTTGATAAACCACATTTTTATGAACTGATCTCTATGCTAGGATTAATATCCTTCTGAAAACCTTTTCTGAGCAAAAACACCGTTTAAGATGTATATATGTACATATTTTTCTTTATGGTCTTGGTTGTTGTCTGCTTAGAGAATCCTTGTGTCCCATATATCTTTCCTTTATTCTTAATTTTCTTTTACTTTAAATGTTAGGAAAATTTCTATTAAGTAAGCTATCAAATGAAAATTTCAGGGGAGATTAATGCTAATAATAGGTTTAACTCTTATTCTCTCAGGAATTCAAGAAAATGAAGTAAGAAAGAGGGGAACATCTTACGCTGGGATATGCATGATAGACTCATCCCAAAAACGAAGTAAACAAGTGATCATGCAGCCAAATTAAAGATCATAACTCAGTAATAAGGATTATCCTCATGATATTTTGGTCTGCACAAAGATACAAGTCTTGTCTAAAACTTGGTTGAGAGTTGCTAATTGATGTCTTGCTCCTGTACAATTGATGTCTTGCTCCTGTGCTCAGTTTACTTTTAGGATTAGATTATTGATGTGAAGCTTATGGTGTTTCCCACTGGGATGGTGACTCAGTGATAACGCCCTCTAAGTCAAACATTAAATAATCTGAAATAGCCCATTATTGTATATACTTTCATACTTTTAGGATTAGATTATTGATGTGAAGCTTATGGTGTTTCCTACTGGGATGGTGACTCGGTAATAACGCCCTCTAAGTCAAACATTAAGCAATCTCAAATAGCCCATTACTGTATATACTTTCATACTTTACATAAGAAAAGATGTGTGTTTATCTCCTCTGCTATGCGAAAGCATTGACCTGGAGTGATGATCTTCTCTGCTATGCGAAAGCATTGACCTGAAGTTCTCATCAACACGCCTAGATGATCTTCTCTGCTATGCGAAAGCATTGACCTGAAGCTCTCATCAATTAGTTGAAGGTTGAGTCTGCATCTCATGTGTATACCTTGCATATATGTGTGTCTGCATCTGTACATTATAGTGTCCCATATGTATATATGCCAGTCATTGTGTTTGCATTAAGTAGATTAGTATAGTGAGCAGGCAAAATCAATGATTATGCTCAATAAACCTTGATGACAAGACTAATTCTTTATCAAATATCAGTGGGGACCAAGTTGCTGAGTTTCTAAGACAATTCAGAACATGATAAACAGTTGCAGATCATAAGTTGAAAAGAACAGGGAATGGGTTTAAGCGGACAAACATATCAGCAATCTCGCTAAGTCATGCCCCTCTGAAAAAAAAACTTAAAAAAAGATGATATTATATCCTTCTACCATTTAATTTTAATTTTATTCTGATTTTATTTTTTTTTTTAATTTTAGTCTTATTTTTATCATGGGGCAATAAGGTATTCATAGGATAATTTTATTATTATTATTATTATCTTATTTCATTTCATGTTATTTTATTTTATTTACTTTATTTTATTTTTAATTTTTAATTTTATCTTATTTTAAAACTTGTTTTTGAGTCGGGCGAAATTAAGATTCGCCTTAGCGAACCTATAGTTTCGCCAGTAAGCTCGACCAGTTGCATGTCAAACCAACATGTTGAGTTTACCGGGCGAATCTATAGATTCGCTACAGCGAATATATGTCTTATAAGAGGTACAGTGAACGCGAAATTGTTCACAGTAACCTCAAACCCTAACTGCCAGTGAACTTAAGGTATACATATATACCAGTCACATTGCAAGCGAACATCACATTCGCTAACACGGTGACCGGCGTATTTTTTCGGTTGACACTCTTTCTTCAATTGCGTCTTTCTTTTGTTAAATTCGTATGTAAATCATCTTCAAGTAAGCATTCCGATTCTTCTTATTGCTTTACCTTTGCTTACAACATCCGTTTGACCTAGATTTTGATCGATTTAACCCTAGAACTCTCTATATGTTCAAATAGAATGTTTAAGCAAAGGTTTCAGTGTTCTTTGTGTTTTTGTGGTGTCGCCTAATGGTTCTGAATCTGTTGAATTGTGTTTATGCTTATGTGTTTGTATCTGATTTTTTTTGAATCTCAACGGTTCTAGCGAACCTAAAGTTCTGCCAGCAAATCTGAACGAAAGTTCAAAACATTGAGCGAATCTATGGCGTTATGCTGTCTGTACGCAAACCATAGGTTCGCCCAAAGGTTTCCAGAGAACCTATAAGTTCGCCCGGCAACACGCTTGTGCCTAACAGTCAGCGAACTTGTAGGTTCCACTGACATTTAGATTCTCTGACCAGCGAATGTATTTTTCATTTAGCGAATCTATCCTTCTTCTTTGAATTTCAAATTCTCTTTCATTTACATTGTTATATCTCTCATCTAATCAACTTCGGTTATGTTTCAGTCATTATGTCGACTCTCCTCTTTAAAGAAAAGCACAACATGTGTGCCCTTTTGAATGAAAACCATGAGAAGGCGTAGGCTACAAAGATGCAATCAAGTGGCTGAAATCTTCACATATTTCCTATGCTATATCTTGCTGTCCAGAGATATATGGTTTGCACATTCGTGACTTTTGGAGACATGCTGTGTTTGATGTAAATGAAGAGACCTCTAAGATTGTTTCAAAGGTCCAAGATCAAGATATCTCCTTTACTGAAGCTGATGTGGCTAGAATTCTGAGATTAGAAGGAGATGTTGGCAAAGAAATCAAGATGTCAGCCAAGGATATTTACAAAGCCTTGCAGACTGCAGGCTATGAAGGACCAATGCCAGGAGAAAAAAGATGGAATTTATCAAGTCTTATATGATCTGAGAATGGAGATATATTGCACATGTGTTCATAATGTGCCTGGATCATAGAAGAGGGGGAACAGATGGCTTAAATTTAGAGTGGGCAAGAGCTATGGTCCTTTTCTGTCAGGATCAAAAGGCTAACATAGCCAAGCTCATCTACAATTACATGATTGAGAACATCCAAGCAGCTAGAAAGGAGAAATGGTTGCTTTACCCTCGTTTCATACAAATGATTATTAATGACTTGAAGCCTAATCTACCAATAGTTGGCGATACATTGAAGATCTGGCCAATGAACATCAGAAGTTTTGGGGACTGTAAATCTGTCAGACATGACTGTGTGGGGAAAATCACTTACTTGTGGGAAAATATGTACCCTGCTGACAGATGGATACACATTTTGAAGTTGAAAGAGGTAGAGAACAAGAAGGTTGCTGAAAGTATTAAAGAAGCTGAGAAAGAATTAAAGAAGAGGAAAAGGTATGTTAGAGATAAAGAGTATAATCTTGAAGACGAGGTAGATGAGGTTCAAGCTGAATTAGACATACAAAGAGAGAAAAGAACAAAGAAAAGAGCAGAAGTAGGTGCAAGCTCTCAGTATGAAGCAGAGAAGAGAACAAAACTAAGACATGAAGCTGCTCCTCAAACTACAAAAGAACCTGAATCTACTGCTAATAATGAGCTGAAAACATTGAAAGTCAAATACGCTGAGCTTGAGAAACGAGATAAAGAAAAAGGTGATGTGATCAAAGGAATGGCAAGGATGGTAAAAGACCAACAGTATCTGTTGTTGAGAATCTTCAGAGAGTTGAATGGGTTAAAAGAGAAAACTGGATTGGAACCTGCCATGAATGTAACAGAACTCAAAAATCTGTTAGATTCCACTTCCTGTCCTCTAATAAAAATGGGGGTTTGACTGGGATTGCTGGGGACACACTACAACTGAGGAATCTGGGGATATACATGATACTGAAGTAGTTGACTTAACCAGATCCAAAAGAAAAGAGAAAGAAACTGTTGATGAACCAGATTTTGATGAAGATATGGGGATTGATCTTGATTCTTTTACTGGTCCTGAAGTGACAGGAGGCTCAAAGATAAATTTCAACTTAATTGATGAGCCTGAAGAAAATCTTATTATGGAAGGTGATGAAGAAGAAGAAGTAGATCCAGAAAATGAGCCTGATACATACACTATTGAGGATAAAGAAGTCACATACTTGTGTTTTAGCAAACCAGAAAGCACTGAATATGTTGATCTTGATAAATCTGATTGGTTTAAGAAGGAAGACGAGGTTGTGACTGAAGTTCCCATCTTTCAACATGTCTCTGAACCAAACACAAAACAAATGCAACGAAGGATAATATCTTGGAAGTTCAATGCCTTGGTCGATGCTTACATGATAAAAAGGCGTGGGGGTGATATTACCTACATTAAGCATCGAAAGCACTTCAATACACTCCCTCGTTGGGATTTAAGACGACTGGCTGAACTTCCTCTCCTGTGCAAGAAAGATAATCCAAGAGCAGAAGCCTTTGAAGTGGTCATCAAAAGAGCAACCGATGACAATTTTGTCAACTTCGGTTATCAAAAACCACAGAGGCAAAGATCAAAGAAAGACAAACACTGGGTCTCATGGAAAGGAAAGATAGTGTTGAAGGTTGCAGCTCCCAAGATAATGAACAGAGTCAGAGTTCCTGATACTCAGCCACCAAGATTACAAAAGTTTGAAAAGTGGTTTTATGATAATAACACAGGTGAAGCTGTTATCAGATTGAAGGGAAGCAACAGACCAGAAATCAGATTGTTTGACCCCATGGAAGTGTTCTCATTTTGTGATGATGATCTGAAAGTGTTATGTGAAAATCCAATTAAACACGGGGCAGGAGGGGAGACTGAAGTAGAAGCTAACCTCTTTATGAGGGTTACCAATAAAGCAAGAGGAGTTAGAGCTGAAATTAAATCTTTGAATGAAAAGGTAAAAAGAACTGATAATCATAACATGGAGATGGATGATATAGCAAGACAAATGGATCAAACAATTCAAAAGCGATTCAAGAAGCCGGTGACCGGAGATACAAGCAGCTCAAAAACTCAGGAGGAGATTATTGTTCTAGATGCGCCTGAGACAGAAGTCACCAAAGCTAAACTGGCAGAACAATTTGTGTTTGAGAATGATGATGAAGCCGGATCTGAAGATGTCACAAATCCATTGGCAGGTATTTGGTTGAGAGGCGGAGCTTACTTGGAGAATTTAGAGCCTGAAGAAAATGAACAAGCCGGAGCTGATCAAGCATAGAAGATAAAAGGCTGGAGCTGATTTAAGACCCCCCTGGGTGAGGTCCAACCTAGGGGGAGTATTGATGACTTGTGTAGGTTGGACTCACCGGCATGTCGGTGTTATTATCTTTGTATTTTTGTTGTTTTTCTTTGAAGCGAACCTAAGGGCGAACCTATAGGTTCGCCCATTAGTCCAGACTAGCATGGATTATGTTTGTGTTTGTATGTTACTGGGCGAACCTGTTTTGGGTCGCCTGGCGAACTTAGTTAGTTTTGGCTGATCAGATTCGCTTGCAGCGAATCTGTCAGCGAACCTAGGTCTGCTACTATATATTGTATGTTTGATCTGTGTTAATAAAACTTTTGCACATTCTCTTATTGAAAACCTATCTTTATGTGACGGCTAGAGGTGCTAGGAGCTGATTTGTTCATTATTGTAGCTTTATATCCTCTAGTGATATTTGTTTGATCTTCACTTTGATTGTTAAGTAATATTCTCTCATGGTTCAATGAATATCAGTAGGATTTGTGTGTGTTTATGATCATTTGCACTGTTGAATCAATAATTATGGACCAACAAATAACCAATCCTTCTCATCATGTGACGTACTATCTGATACAACATCATCAGAAGTAGAAGTCAGCATTCATTTCTCACAGAACCAATCAGCTGATGCTAAAACAGCTGATGGTTCAAATATTGAATGTCACATGATCAAAAAGTTGATCAACTCAGGTGTTGTCTCTAGAAGTACTGAAAGTACTGGAGAGTAAGTGATAACACCTGAAGTTCAAACCCCAACTACTATCGGTACTGAAGAGAAGAAAACTGTTAGTAGAAAGGGTTTGAAGACTACTAAAGAGGATGTCAGGAAAGCAAGTACTGCAAAGAAGAAAATTGCAAGTACTGACAGCAAACAGCTGAAGAACATGTCTTCAGCAATTTCATCTTCTTTAGTAGATGATCAACATAAGATGAAGAAGAAGCCATGTGAAATATGTGGCTTGTTCAATCATCTTACTGATGATTGCTGGTACAAAAGGGGATCCAAACTCAAACAAAAAGAGAAAATTAAAGAGAAAATGAATGAAATGAAAAATGAGTTTGAGTCCAAGTTTGTATGAGCAACATCAAAATCTGAAACCCCAAAGTCAAAGAAGAAATCCAAAAGAAGGATGGGGTTAATCAGGCAGCAGCTGAGGTTGCTCCAAAGAAGATGGTGCAACACAGGAATCCATCACCAGCAAGCACTAGTGTGTCTGAGGAGCTGAAAGCTTTATCACAAAGTCAGACACAAGTTATGATGATGGTTCAACATCTAATGGGAAGAGTCAACCAATAAGATGCTCATGTGTTGAAACCACAGAAAAGGAAATCCAAGCCAAAGGGTTCCTCTTCTATACCATCTCCTTCACCTCAGACTGTCACACATAACAAACCTGTTAGTGTTACATCTGTTGATGAGAACAGACCCAAAACCAAAAAGGTTTGGGTCTCCAAAACTAACTAATCTGTATGATGATTGCATGGTTCTTCAACATGCCATAGAAGCATCTGGTATGTAGACAGTGCAGGATCCATGCACATGACAGGAGCAGCTCCCTTCTTAATGACTACTCTTAAGGAAAGATGGGATTTGTTTCCTTTGGCAATGATGCAAAAGGTTACATCATCGGCAAAGGCTTTGTTTCCAATGGGGAAATAAGGTTTGATGACGTCAACCATGTGGAGAATCTCAAGTACAATCTCTTAAGTGTCAGTCAAATGTGTGATAAAGGCCATGTTGCCATTTTCACAAGCCAGAACTGTCAGATTCTGTCATCCAAAGTTCTGAGTTTGATTGACAAGGTGTTGGATGAATATACTCTCCTGAAGGCCAACAGGACAGGAAGAGTATATGCCTTATATCTTTCCAAGAAAATTGATCTAAAAGGCCATCCTTGCCTATTCTCCAAGGCCTCTCCTCAAGAATCTACTCTATGGCATAGAAGACTAGGGCATGTTAATCTCAAAAATATGAATCAGCTGATAAGCCATGGATTAGTGAGAGGGTTGCCTTTGAAGGAGTTCAAATGTGAAGACAACTGCACTGCTTGTTTAAAAGGAAAACAACACAAAGTCTCATTCCCTCCAATAGAAGAGCCTAAGTCCACTGCCTGCTTGCAACTATTGCACATGGATCTCTTTGGTCCTGTCAGGGTAATGAGCATGGCAAAGAAGAAATACTGTCTGGTAATTGTGGATGATTACTCCAGATATGTATGGACTTTCTTCTTGCACTCCAAAGATGAATCTGCAAAATCTATAATGAACTTTGTGTTATATGTGGAGAAGCAGTATTCCCTTCCAGTCAAGTGTGTGAGAAGTGACAATGGCACAGAGTTTAGGAATCACACACTTGATGACTTTTATTTGTGAAAGGGAATTAAAAGGCAGTTCAGCATTCCAAGAACTCCTAAACAAATGGAGTGGTGGAGAGAAAGAACAAGACTCTCATTGAAGCTGCAAGGTCAATGCTGGCTGACTCAGGATTGCCATTGACCTTTGGGCTGAAGCTGTTAATACAGCTTGCTATGTGCAGAATAGAGTATTAGTGAATCAGTGGTTGATGAAGACTCCTTATGAAGTACTTCATCATTTGGCTCCTTTGATTTCCTTTTTCAGAGCCTTTGGGTGTCCATGCTTCATTCTCAACACAAGAGATCTACTCCAGAAGTTTGCATCAAAGGTGGATGCAAGGTATTTTGTTGGTTATTCATTAACTTGCAAGGCATACAGAGTTTTCAACTGTAGGAAAAAGATGGTTAAAGAGACTCTGCATGTGAAGTTCAATAAATCTCCAAAGGACAAGATTCCACAAAACCCTGTGGAGTTATTTGATCTGGACATACTGCAATATGTTCCTTATCAACCTCCAGCTGTTGTTCCTGTCAACAGTTCTCCACCTGGTGGTACTGATGATGAAGATGCCAGTACTCACCTTTTCAGGTTTAGTGACAACCTGCCTGAGTCAACTAAACCTGATGCTCCTGTGGCTTCAGCAACTCCATCCACAACAAATGCTGATGAGATTTCTGCATGCTCTACTTCATTTGAGCTGCCATCTCCTACATGGTTTCAAGAATCTCCATCAACACCTATTGCTGCTGAAGGTCCTACAAAACTTGCACTGATCTTATAGTCTATCAAGAGCTGAAGAATCACCCAATGTCTCAGATCATGGGTGATATCAATGCTGGAGTTTTAACCAGGAGTCAATTGTCCAACTTCTACTTCTATACTCTCTTCATCAGTCAGCAAGAGACAAAGAATTATCATGTTACCTTAAGAGACAATGGATGGGTTGAAGCAATGCAGTTTGAGCTTCTTCAGTTCAGAAAACAGCAAGTGTGGGAGCTTGTTCCTTTACCCCAAGGTAAGTGTGCAATAGGCACTAAATGGGTGTTTAGGAACAAAACTGATGAAAAGGGCAAATTGTCAAGAACAAGGCCAGGCTGGTTGTACAGGGGTTTGCACAAGAGGAAGGCATCGATTATGATGAAACCTTTGCCCCCGTAGCCAGACTGGAGGCAATTAGATTGTTCTTAGCTTATGCTGCCTTTCACAGTCTTAAAGTTTATCAAATGGATGTTAAGAGTGCATTTCTATATGGTAAAATAAAAGAGGAAGTTTATGTGTGTCAACCACCAGGCTTTGAGGACAATAAACATTTGATTGGGTGTATAAGCTTGATAAGGCTCTTTATGGGCTGAAACAAGCTCCTAGAGCCTGGTATGAGACATTATCAACTTTTCTTCTGGAAAATAAGTTCACTAGAGGCACCATTGATAAAAGTTTATTTATTAAGAATGTGGGACAGCATAAGCTCCTTGTTCAAATTTATGTAGATGATATAATTTTTGCATCCTCTGATCCCCAGTTGTGTGATGAATTCACTAAGCTCATGAAGCAAAAGTTTGAAATGAATGCTATGGGAGAACTACAGTTCTTTCTAGGGTTGCAAATCAAAAAAGGGCTGATGGAACCTTCATTCATCAGTCCAAGTATACAAAGGATTTGTTAAATAAGTTTGATTTAAAAAACTGTAAGCCCTGTTATACTCCCATGCGTAGCACCACACAACTGGATGTGGATCAGAAAGGTAAAGCGGTTGATGAAACTCTTTACAGATGTATGATTGGGTCCTTGATATACCTTACAGCTTCTAGACCAGACATCATGTTTGCAACATGTGCCTATGCTAGATTTCAGGCTGCACCTAAGAATCCCATTTGATTGCAGTCAAAAGGATCTTTAGATATCTGCAAGATACCCAATCACTAGGTCTTTGGTATTCAACTGGGCGTTCTTCAAATTAGTTGCTTTCTCTGATAGTGACTATGCAGGATGTAAAGTCACCAGAAAATCCACTTCTGGTGGTTGCCAATTCCTAGGCAATTGTTTAGTTTCTTGGTAGAGTAAGAAACAAACGTCAATTGCTACATCCACTGCTGAAGCTGAGTACATTGCTGCTGCAAGTTGTACATCTCAGGTACTTTGGCTTCAGAACCAACTTTTGGATTATGGCATTATAGAGACTAAGACTCTATTATTAATGGATAGTGCTTCAGCTCTTTGCATTATTAAAAATCCAGTCCAGCACTCTAGGACCAAACATATTGAGATCAGACATCATTTTTATTAGGGATTGCTATGAAAAAGGTCTGATTGATCCAAAGTTTATGCCTAGTGCTGATGAGCTTGCAGACATCTTTACTAAGCCTTTAGATAGTGCCATATTTCAAAATCTGGTACTAAGGCTTGGTATGCTGCAGCTAGAATAATTTGACTAATACTGATGCTCTCAGCTCACAAGTACTGATGAGCATTAGTATGCAAAAGTCAAAATAAGTACTGATGAGTAAGTTAGTCTTCTGCATTTTTCATAACTACTGAAGACTAAAATGCTTCAAAGTACTGAAGTACATTATTTGTTGAAAACAACTGATGTAGTTACAACTACTAATGTGGTTATAACTACTTATGTATAATTTTCAAACAAATAAGTAATGAAGAGCAAATTCTGTTCACAAGTACTGATGTGTAATCTTACACATAAGTACTGAAGACAATTTGTTCTCCAGCTCTGGAGAATAATTTATCAGCACTTATGAACATCTGATCACAAGAGCTGAGGAATAAATATTCGCAAGAGCTGAAGGGTCAATGAAACATCTGAAAGTCAGCCAAAGAGCTGATGAGTAAAAGTGGAGGTCGGAATGAAACAACTAAATTGACGGAAACAGCTGATGAGTAACTTTACTCTTCAGCCGATACCTACATCTGCTGTTTCATACCCAAATAACTGAAGGACAAAATCATGTCTTCAGTAGTTTCACAACTACTAATGACTAACACCAAGTCCTCAGTTGTTTATAACAACTGAAGCAAAACAATGTCTTCAGTAGTTCATAACTACTGATGTCAGTAGTTTCCAACCATTGAAGACTAACACCAAGTCTTCAGTTCTTACAACGTCTGAAGATGAAAACCATATCTTCAGTAGCTTATAACTACTGAAGCCTAACACCAAGTCTTTAGCCGTTTACAACATCTGAAGGACAAAACCAAGGTCTCAGTAGTTTCAACTACTGAAGACTAACACCAAGTCCTCAGATGTTACAACTACTGAAGGTTAAAACCACGTCATCATTAGTTTTAACAACTGATGACTAACACCACAACCTTCAGTTGTTTTCTTTTAGCCTATAAATACCAACCCAACCTTCAGAGTTTTTCATTCTCACTTTGACCTAAAATTTCAAAAACTCTGAAACTTCCCATACACCATTAATGACGACCATGCAACTCAAACCTCGACACAACTGTGTCGCATACCTTACTAAATCGCCCTTCTGGTCAAAATTTCACAATGCCATTGATCTGATGACAAACTCACCATACCAAACGGCCTTCCTCTTAAATCCAATCATTCATGCCGATTCCCTATCAGAGTTCTGGACGAGCATCACCGTTCAAACCGGAGAGAACGACGGCGAGGTCTCTCTCCGGTCATCCGTGAACAACCACCAAGTGGTCATCACTCCAGCTATTATCCGACAAACCCTAAAGCTGGAGGATGCCACCTTCCCAACTGCCTACCCCAAAGAGATCCTTGATCTCTCCTTCACCGCTCATGATTATCAGGGTGCCCTCTCTGCTTCCACCTTGCTGAAGAAACATTTCCCTGATCCATAACGACTCATCTTCCATATGGTGAATGTTTGTCTGGCCCTAAAGACATCCTCATGGGACCAGATGTCCACAAGGTGGCAACAGGTATTGTACTCTATCTTTGAGAAACAGCCATTAAATTTTACTGAAATAATATTTTGGAACTCAAAGACCTGGCCTCCCACCACAAAATATGTTGGAGAACAGGGTTGTTAAAAAAGGGGTTAGTCTACAAGAGGTTTGAGAAACTTCAGAGAAATGAGCTCTAGTTGTTCTTAGAGGGTAATCACCCAGATGAATTCGCCTATAGGGCCATAACAACTGTGGAGCTCAAAAGTGGTAAACAGGCCAAATACATCTCAAAGCTTTATGGGCCTGAAGGATTCTTTAATGGTGAGGCAGAAGTACTTACCATGGAGGAACAAGTGATGTTTTTAAAGGCCTATACCAGAGAATCCTATAGGCTCATAGTTGGGAAGTAGGTCTTATGGATGGGACAACAACTCTGTGTCCAGTTCCCCAAAACAGAGTTCCCATCCGTACTATGCCAAACAAATTCTTAAGACCTCTTCCCAGGCCAGTGCTTAATTGGGTCATCTTCTAAGCTGATCAAGAAGGAAAAAGACCAATCTTCCTGCCATCAGTAAGTGGGACCAACAATAAGCTTAGAGGTTTTGGCTGCATTGGTTTAGGGGGAGATTGTTGGACCAAAAGAACCAATGAGCCAGATCAGAAAAATCTTTAAGTCCCACAAGACATCACAACAACTGCTGAAAGCTTCATCAGCAGTTTGACAAAGACTGAAGACTTCAACAGCTAAAGATCAAAGATCTGAAGAACAACAGCTGAAGATCCCAAGTACTGAAGACAAGTGCTGAAAATCAAAAGCTGAAGAACTGAAGAACTGAAGATCAACAACTGATGCACAAAGTCTGAAGACAAAGACTGAAGACATCAGCTGATGACAACTACTGAAGTCATCAGCTGATGAAACATCTGAAGATCAAAGTCAGAAGACCAAGTGCTGAAGCTTCAGAGTTTGTCACAACTGCTGAAGAAGTTGTCTTCAGTTGTTGTGATGGTTTTTCTCTATCAGTAGTTTGTATTTTCTTTTTTCAGTAGTTTGTACAACAGCTGAAGAGTTTTTTCTTCAGCTGTTATAGTTCAGTAGTTGTAAACGACTGAAGAGCTTGTTCTTCAGTCGTTGTAATACTTTCAGTAATTTCTTTTCTTCTGTAGTTTGTAATAAGTTAGAACACTTAGCATTTTGTAAGAAGATGTCAGCTGTTTGACATCTTCAGTAGTTTAGTGTTCTTTCAGTAGTTGGTTAATAACCGTTTGATGTCACTATCAAGTGATCAGCATACGTCATTTCTCCTATAAAAGGAGATGACCTAATTGTAATCATTGCCGAAGCGTGTGATTCAATAGAAAACACCTTTTCTCAGAATTCCTCTCTCTCTATAATTTTACTGTTACATGCAAAATCATTTGTGTTCTTGCTTATCATTTTAATTCTTGTGCTAAATCCACTGTGAATACAACCTAATTGATCAAACTAGAGGCTGAGATCCTTTCAAGATAAGATCAAACCTTGAGTCTTTAAATATCTTAAAAGTTGTTTTTAAAAGAGCTGAAATGATTATAAAAACTTAAAATAAAAGATCTAGAGAAAACCATTTAAACTCTTAAGCATTAACACACCAAATACAAGACTCAAATAAAAGATCTCATCGCCAAGATCTCATAAGTAGGGACTGAGATCAATTGAGATAGCTCCACCACACACTCTACTATCTGTAAGATCTTCAAGGTATGAAACTTGTCAAGATGAGCTTCCCCTCATAGACCCCATTCAAGAAGAGGATGAAGAGGAGATAGTGAAGGATGGATTTGAGATGAGTGAAGAATATCATCCTAAGAATGGTCACTACTCTCCTGAGGAGAGGAAAAAATTAGGGATGACCAAATCCAAGAGGAAGAACTTGATCCGAGCAGCCAAGAGAATATAAAAAAAGGCTCAAGAGATCAAGGACACTTTCAACACCAAGCAAAAACAAGTTTGTATCTATATAGGATTTTAAGTGGTAAAGGGTGAAAACATAACTATGGACTCTAGTACCAGGATAACTAGTTCATGTCCAACTCATCCCGGTGAAGAAAGGAAGGCTGATCAGCTATGCACCACTGCTACATAGCCTGAACAATCCAGTTCCAAGAGTAAGCCTCACCTTAAGAAGCCCGTTGCATCATCTGAGAAGGTGAAGATGGAAGTGGAAAGTGATCAAGCTCAGCCTTCTACTTAAAAGAAGACTCTCAAAAGAAAGCTAGTCGATTGCATTTTTCATCCACAATCCTAAAAGTACTATCCACATGACAAAGAAGAAGACTTCTGAGAAGAAGAAGAAGAAGAAGAAGACAGCTTCGAAAGGAAAGTCCTTTCCTTTCGTAAGCTTCAAAGTGGAAATGAAGAAAAGTGAAAACTTGCATTCAGATGAAAATTTGGTCTTGGAAGAAAGGAATACTTTCAAAGCACTGAAGCTTCCTACAGTGAAGGCAAGAACTTCCGAAGGTCTAGTCTCCAAAAGTTCAAAAGTTATCAAAACTTCCGAAGTGTTGAAGGTCAAGTCTAATCTTTGAAAGATGGTGTGGAAGATAAAGGAAGATCATGTGACTAAAAGTTCTTCATCAACAACAACAATTGATCCTCAAAGCCTGAACATAGGATCAATCACTATTGCATTGTCTTCAGTTCACTTTGACAAGCCTAAAACCAACAAGGCTTGGGTTTCCAAATGTAACTAACCATCTCTTTTTATGCAGGAACAACTGAAAACCAAAGAAATGTATGGATCATTGATAGTGGCTGTTCCAGGCATATGATAGGCAATGGCTCTTTGCTTCAAAACTTTATGAAAATTGATGGATGGCCAGTTGCTTTTGGAGGAGATGCAGGTGATTATATACTGGAAGGGGCAGGGTCATAAATAGTAAGCTCAACATTGAAAAGGTAAAATCAAGGAGCTTGGGTATAATCTATTGAGTGTATTCCAATTTTGTGATCAGAGATATAACATGCTCTTCACTGAACATTAGTGCATTGTTCTCAATCCCGGGGTGGTCATTCCTTAAGAGCATAGCCTGTTCATAGCCCTCGGGAAAGGGAACATATACAAGATGGATTTACATGAAATATCCCCTTCTAGAGAAGTATCTTGCTTTCTATCTAAAGCAAATAGTGATAAGACTTTCCTTTGGTATTAAAGAATGTGTCATGTAAACTTTAAAAGCATGAACAAATTAATTAAGAATGATTTGGTAACTAAAATGCCAAAGAAAGAGTTTACAAGTGATGACCATTGTGTTGCATGCCTAAAAGGGAAGCAACACAAGGTGTCTCACAAGACAAAGAAAAAGAACCCCATCATTACACCCCTGTACTTATTACACATAGATCTCTTTGGCCCCACCAGTGTAATGAGTCTAGAAGGACCTTATACTGTTTAGTGTTCAAGGTGATTTCACAAGATCCACTTGGGTCTTCTTTCTTAGAACTAAGGATGAAACTCCTAAGATTTTGAAGAACTTCATTCTGAAAACTGAGAATCAATGTGATCACAAGGTCAAAACCATAAGATGTGATCAAGAAATTGAATTCAAGAACCAAATCCTTGACATATTTTGTGATGAAAAGGGTATTATAAGACAATATAGCGCTCCCAGGGCTCCTTAGCAAAATGGTATTGCTGAGGAGAGTAACATGACACTTTTTGAAGCTGCAAGAACCATGTTATCTGACTTTAAACTGTCCATCACCTTATGGGTAGAGGCAGTCAACACAACTTGCTATATGCAGAATAGAGTTTTAGTAGTTAAGACTCATGGTAAGACTCCTTATGAACTGTGGCATAAAGGAGACCTTTTATTGGTTTCCTCAAATCATTTGGATGTCCTTACACCATCTTAAATACCAAAGACCAAGTAGCCAAATTTGCTAAGAAATCAAATGATGGACACTTTATTGGATACTCTTCCCAAGCTAAGGATTACAGAGTATACAATATTAGAACTAGAGTAGTTGAAAAGTCAGCCAATATAACCTTCCATGAGCACACTCCTAGTGTGAAAGGTTCTTGCATTGATTGGCTATTTGATCTTGGTTTATTTAATAATGGTTTTAACAAATCTTGTGACAATGTTTCAGGATCTATAGGTAACTTATCAACACGAGATTCTGATCTAAGATTTGAGCTGAGAAGACCAAGTAAGAAAATCATTTCAGCTCCAATGGTAACTAATCCTGCAGATGGAGTTCCTATCAACACAATCATGACAAATTCAGCTGATACATCTGAGGTGCCTAGAAATTCCAGCTTAGAGGCATAAAACTCAAATGAAGGAGCTTTAAATGTAGGAGGAAATGGAGGTGGTTATAATGATCAAGAAGTTCTTGATACTGACAACCACTCCATGGAAGACAACATCAATGATATCACATACTCATTGCATCAAGCTTCTCTTGATAAGTGTACTAATGTGGTGGGTGACACTCAATTGCCAGATCAAAAATTCACAAATTTAGATTTATCCAATTAACTTATTGTGATTCCTCAACTTAGTGTCGACAAGTCACACCCTACCACAATCATCATTGGAGATGTTGACACAAGGTGAGAACAAGAGGACAAACCCCTGATAAAAATGTTTGTCTATACTCTTGCTTCTGTTCCAAATAGAGCTCAAGAAAGTTGATAAAGCTTTAAAGGATGGTAGTTGGATTAAAGAAAAGTAGAAGAAGCTGCTTCAATTCAAAACAAAAAAGTTTTGGAGCTGTTTCTAAATGGTTATTTAGAAACAAGAAGGATGATAGAGGACTTGTCACTAGTTGTTCAAGGATACACATACGAAGAGAGGATTGTCTACACAGATGTTTTTGCTCTAGCAGCAAGACTTGAAGTTGCTAGGATATTCCTTGCTTTTGCTGCATCTAAGGATTTCAAGGTCTACCAACTTGATGTCAAGTGTGTTTTTCTATATTGGGTGATTGATAAGGAAGTGTATGTCAAACAACCAGTTGGTTTTGTAGACTCAGATAGGATGAATCAAGCACCAAGGAAGTGATACGAGACACCATCTCAGTATCTCTGTGAGCATGGCTACAAGAGAGGTACTATAGATGGAACACTCTTCATCAAAGGAACAGGGAATGACTTGATATTGGTTCAAGTTTATGTAGATGACATTATCTTTGGTTCACCTAATCCAAAGTTCTGCAAAGACTTTGAGAAGCTGATAAAGAATAGATTTAAAATGAGTGCCATGGAGGAACTCAATTCTTTCTAGGAATTCAAGTGAAGCTGGTGCATAATGGCATCTTCATAAGTTAATCAAAGTATGCACAAGACATACTTACAAGATTCAACATGACTTAATGTAACATTGCAAAGACACCCACTATAAGAAACCATGTTGGACGCTGAAAGGATCATACATGCCAATTCAAGAGGTGGATGGTTGTTCTGCTTGGAAATCTCCCTAAGTCCAAGAAGAAATGCGGATACAGGAGTCTGCATAAGAAGAAAAAGACAAGTGTCGTCTATCCGCATTAGTTCATGCGGATGACCAAGGACAAATGCGGACAAAGCATTTGTTCTTCCGCATTAACTAATGCGGACAGTTGACAAAATACGGTCAAGTCATTTGTTCATCCGCATGAACTAATGCGGATGACCAGCAACAAATGCGGCTGTGTTTGCTCATCCGCATTAACTGATGCTGATGACCAAACACTAATGTGGCTGATTGAAGATCGATGCTGATGAAGAGTTACTCATCCGCATCAGTCAATGCGGATGAACAACAGACAAATGCTGATGAAGACTTAGACTAAGGGTAGTTTAGTCTTTTTGTACAAGCTGTAAGTCAGCCTATAAATAGAATAGAATCCTCGTATGTGAGGTATGAGTGTAAAAACGTTGTTGTGACTGTTTACACAACCTTTTCAGAATAGACAATCAGAATATACTTTGTTTTCTCTCAGATTAGCTGTCTTGTTACTGTAGCATGCAAAACCCTAGCATTTACTCTGTAACAGTTCATCTAATCAATACAAGAATGCATTTATGAGTATATCGAGTGTTTATGATCATTGATTGCCTGATTCCGCCTTCCAATCATTGACTCAATCATCATATTCGATCCTTGTTGATTCACTTCAACCGAGAATATCATTCTCAAACCCAGTCAATTGGTATCAGAGCCTTGGCTCTCGGTTATTACTCAGATCTGCTCAGATCTAGGTTTAACCCGATTGATCTGGTGATTGAGTTACTGTTTAGAGGTTTCAAACATCTATCTTAGTATTCCTACCAAATACTCACTGATATATTCAACTGTTACTGTTCACCCGAAGAACTCATCTTCAAATAAACAGTACTGGTTGCACAGACACCAAGGACAGAAAATCAAAGGCTGAAATCTTACATATTTTCAGCAGATCCATTGTTACAGGACTAAGTTTGGACTTATTAAAATATTTGGACTAATTAACCATAAAATCAATTAAATCCAGATCTAAACAAGTTAAAAACAAAGTGTCAACTATGGATTCATACAACTATTCTAAACTTGGGATGCTTCAAAACCACCCATGCTCAAACATAAATCTGAATTTATACAATGGAAAATCAGATTCATGAACTATATTACAGGTGTTGATCCTGATTATTGGATCTCAATATACAAAGGCCCACACATTCCAGTCACTCTATCTGCAGATCAAGCTGCAATATACAAAACTTCAAGAATCCCTATTGAAGATCTCACTCTTGATGATGATGACTACAAGAAGATCAAGATTGACCTCAAAGCCTACTCCATACTTACTCAAGCACTTAAAATGGATGTACTTAAAAGATTGGAAAAGTATGGTACTGCAAAAGCTGTATGGGATGCACTGCAAATCATGTGCGAAGGAAGCAGTGAAGTGGCTGAAATCAACAAAGACAAGCTGGTGAATCAGTATGAAACATTTCATCACTCCAAAGGGGAGTCCATCTCTAAACAATTTTATAGGTTTGTGCAGCTGGTAAATGATTTAGATATCATGGGTGTAACTTACAAGTCAAAGGATCTAAACAAGAAAATGTTACATAGTCTTCCTGAAAACTGGAAACAAAATGTAACCATGCTGAAGAACACTCTTGATTTGGAAAGCACCACACTGGATATTATGATAGCAAAGATTGAAGCCTTGGAACTGGATGAAAGAAGCAGAAATCTGGGAGGACCCAGAGTAGTTGAAGCATACAAGTTTCCCACAGATAATCACTCAGTGGAAAATGCCTTCATTACTGAGGAGGATGATTTCATCTCCTCAAGGGATCAAGCTAAATCTACTGGATTCACCACAGCCCCACCATCTAACAGACCATCAACTTCTTCCCCATCAACTTCAACAACTCAAGCATCAGGATTCTCTGCAACTCCTATTCCTGATGATTCAAGATCTGAAGAACAAAATGCAACTTACAATGCATTTGTTGCCAGCTTTAAAGCCTATTTGGGTGGAAGACTTACATCTGCTCATCTGATTCAAGAAGATCTGGAAGAAATGGATCCAGATGATGTGGAGGAAATGGACTTGCAATGGCAAATGGCCATGATTGCTATGAGAGCAAAGAAGTTTTTCAGAAAAGGGAAAAAGCTTCAACTCAATGAAAACACCAAGCTTGGATATGACAAATCAAAGGTGAGATGCTTCAATTGTGCATGACTGGTCACTTCTCTAGAGAATGTAATGCTCCCAAAAGAAACTACAATGCTCAAAGGCCTTCTCAGAGCCAGTCATCATCACAACCATCTTCAAGCTTTCACCCCAACAATCATCAACAACAGCTTCATCAATATCAACAATCACATCAGACTCAACCCCAACTGACCAATCAAGCTCATGGAAGCAATAGTCATCAGCAAATGCTCTTGTTATCAGACAGGATGGAGTATGAGACTGGAGCATATATGCGGAGGAAGTAAAGCCTCAATTTCAAAATCATGCACTCATGGCTCACATCAATGATGGACCCTCCCCCATGCCTACTGAGGTAAAATCTAACCTCTATAGTGATAAATGCATACATGAATTACAAGGGTATAGAGAGCATAATCATAAACTGGCTGATAAAAT
This sequence comes from Flaveria linearis, assembly GCA_024085815.1. NCBI lineage: Eukaryota > Viridiplantae > Streptophyta > Magnoliopsida > Asterales > Asteraceae > Flaveria > Flaveria linearis. Next base: position 46,224,715 of record CM044014.1, on the reverse strand, counting down.
TAAAGAAGAAAAGGTTAAATCAGAGATGCTCAAAAGAGAAATAAAAGGTTTTGAAATCAAAATTAAATCTCTCATCTCTGACATTGAGAAATTGCATGGTGAAAAGTACACTCTTGCAGCTGAGAATGAGCTACTGACTAAAAATTAGCTCAATCTAAAACTGAACAAAATCTTACTGAATTGAAACTTGAAAAGTTTCAACAGTCATCAGTAAAGCTAAAGAGATGCTTGATTCACAAAAGGATCCAAAAGACATGTCTGGTATTGGATATAACTCTTGTCCACCACCATACAATGATACTACACTGTCATGCCTGATTCTGTCACACTCACCCAAGAAAATGGACCTAACACTATTGAACCCAAAACAATAGTAAAACAAATTACTAATCCTCAAAATAAACCCAGTGTTTACATTGAAACAAATGAGGACAAAATCAAGTTAGGTCACCCAATTAAAATCAAGGAGTGTTTAGACAAGACAGTTGATGTAATCAAAACAGATAGCCCAATCAAGGCTATAGTTCCTTTTGTAAAATTCATCCCTGCAATGTCAAAGGAAAGAAGATAAAAGCTAAAAAGGTGAATCTACCTACAGAAGGTAAATCTGATAGTGAGATAAACTCTCCTAAAAATTCAAGCAAATCAGACACTGATTCACCATCAATCAAAAGAAAGGTCACTCAGGTCACAGAAACTAAATCTAACTCAGATCCTCAAACATCAAAATCAAAGCAAGGTGTTGGCTTTGATATTTTCAATAAAGAGCATGTGAATCAATTTGATAAGGAGATTAGGAAAAGATTAAGAAAGCATGGACAGCCTCAGAAAAACAAAGACAGTAGTGTTGTGAAACAAACTACCAACAAGGCTGATCATGCTGTCTCATCAAAACCAAGAATGAATCTAACTCAAAATCTGCCAAAGCTACAAAATCCGCAACACCAGGATCAGTAGCCAGAAACAAACACATGTATTGTGAAGTTTGTGAGAGGTCTAATCATAGAACAGATAAATGCTTTTACAATCAATACTGTTCAATCTGTGATATGAACAACCACTCCACCAAGAACTGTTATTTCAACAAATACTGTTCTGTCTGCAACATGACAAATCACAATACATCTGAGTGTTTCTTTAAGCAAAAGGGATTGAGAGTACCTAAAAACAAACCCATCTCTTCAACCAGGTCTGAGAAACCTAAGATCAATGGTCGTTTTCAACACAGAGTTTCAAAATCTGATGATGATGTGAAAAACCTGAGAACTTCAAACGGAATCAAAAGAAATAAAAATCAAGCAGTCAAACAAACTAATGATTTTTATAACTCCAAAACAAAGTTTGATAATCAAAAACGAATCAACTTTCTGAAAAGGAACAGGGATCAAAGATTTGAATACTCATCTGACTCTTCAGTTGAAGTAATGAACCATTCTTCATTCAGAAACAAATCAAGGATAATTCAATCATCAAAGTCCTAGTTTAGAGGAAAGTATCAACAGGTTACCATCATGGATAGAAACGGTAAGCCCAAGACCATCATGGCTTGGGTTTCACAGTCTAATTAGTTCTCTCTGTGCTTGTAGGATCATTCATACAGGTCCAACAGTTTATGGTATGTGGACAGTGGATGCTCCCGACACATGAATGGAGATCGTTCCCTCCTTCATGATTTTAAGCACATTCAAGGAACTACTGTGGCATTTGGAGGAGATTCACAAGGTGGTAGAATTACAGGTGAAGGATCTGTGACAAATGGAATGCTGAGCTTTGATAGAGTGAACTACTGCGAACAGCTAAACTTCAATCTTCTCAGCGTATCTCAGATCTGTGACAAGAAATATTCCACTCACTTCACTGACACTCATTGCTACATTTTGAGACCAGGATTTCAAATTCCTGAAGAATGGGTTGTATTGAAAACACCTAGGAAGAATAACACTTATGTCATTAACCTCAATTCTGTATCACCACAAGAAGAAACGTGTCTTCTATCAAAAGCATCTTTTAATGAATCTCAACTTTGGCACAGACGATTGGGACACACAAATTTCAAAAACATGAACAGACTGGTCAAGGGAAATCATGTAATTGGTTTACCTCAAAAAGAATTCCACTTCATTGACCATTGTTCAGCATGTCTTAAAGGAAAACAACACAAATCGTCTCACAAGCCAAAGTTGATGAACACCAACAATTCTCCATTGAAACTACTTCATATGGATCTTTTTGGCCCAACTCATGTTATGAGTATGGGAAAGAAACAATACTGTTTGGTGATCATAGATGACTTTTCTAGATTCACATGGGTCTTCTTCCTACTTCATAAAAATGAGGCATCTCAATTAATAAAAGATTTTATCACTAAAATTGAAAATCAAATTGATCTTAAAGTCAAAACAATTAGGAGTGATAATGGGACAAATTCAAAAATGAAGATATGAGTTCTTTTTGTACAACCAAAGGCATAGCTCATCAATTTAGTGCAGCTAGAACTCCTCAACAAAATGGAGTAGCTGAACGAAGAAATAGAACACTAATTGAAGCAGCACGTACTATGCTAGCAGATGCTAAACTGCCAATCACCTTTTGGGTAGAAGCAGTTAACACATCATGCTTTGTACAAAATAGAACTTTGATCGTCAAAGAAAGCAACAAAACACCTTATGAACTCATTTTTCAAAGAAAACCATTTATTGGATTTTTTAAGTCATTTGGCTGTCCGGTCTCAATATTAAACACCCGTGACCATTTGGGAAAGTTTTCATCCAAGTCTGATGAAGGATTCTTTGTAGGTTATTCTTCTGTTTCAAAGGCTTATAGAGTGTTTAATCCTAGATTGAACATTATTGATGAATCAACAAATGTTCAATTCAAAGAACATTCTTTTCCTAAATCAACTAATGGTCCTGATTGGTTGTTTGATATTGACTCATTTACTAAATCTTTTGACCAATTTCACATGTCTGATGCAGGAAACCTATATTCAGCTGCACCTTCATCATTAGTAGAACGAAAGAGTGACTTTCCAATGATTCCTCCAACTTCTACTGAGCAAATTGATGAAGAGGTTCCACTACAAGCTGATCCTGTCAGACATACTGTTCAACAGCAAATGCTTCAATTGAGGATGGTCCCAGTACAATGCTCTCTCCATCAGAGATGCCATCTATTGAAGCTAGAAACCAAGAAGAAGCTAGAACTCAAACTCATGTCATCCCTCCGGTTGACAATGAAAGAACTTCAAATGATGGGAGTAATCAAATCCATGCTGACACGGAAGCAGGAACTGAAACGAATTTTGATTACTTCCATAGCTCCCCAACAGTACAAGAAGATATTGCCTCTCACCATAATGAACTGAATGTCTCCAATCTTGATGTAACCATTGCTTGACTCAATTCCAACCACAAGAATACATAAAGATCATCCAGTTAACAACATCATTGGTGAACTAACTGAACGGGTGACTAGAAGCAAGTCAAGCATAGCCAACATCTGCTTGTTCTCATGCTTTCTATGTCAAACAGTACCCAAGAATATCAAAAGGCTCTTCAAGACAACAGTTGGATTGAAGCAATGCAGGAAGAGTTGCTGCAATTCAAGAAGCAAGAAGTATGGTAGCTGGTAGATCTTCCCAAAGGACAATACCCTATCGGTACCAGATGGCTATACAGAAACAAGACTGATGACAGGGGAATCGTCATTAGAAACAAAGCAAGACTAGTAGCTCAGGGATACACACAAGAAGAAGGAATTGACTATGATGAAGTATTTGCCCCTGTAGCCAGACTAGAAGCCATAAGAATCTTTCTTGCATATTCAGCATCCATGAACTTTACTGTTTATCAAATGATGTGAAATGTGCTTTCCTGTATGGAAAGATTGCTGAAGAGGTATATGTGAGTCAACCGCCTGGATTTGAAGACCCAGATTTTCCTCACAGGGTTTACAAGCTAGACAAAGCCTTGTATGGTCTTCATCAAGCACCAAGAAAGTGGTATGAGACTCTTTCATCATTTCTTCTTGAAAATGGATATGAGAGAGGAAAGATTGATCAGACTCTCTTCAGAAAAAGAAAAGGAAAGGACATGTTGCTTGTACAGATATATGTGGATGACATCATTTTTGGCTCAACAAACAAGTCTCTATGTAAAGACTTTGAGAATCTCATGCATTCAAAATTCCAAATGAGTGCAATGGGAGAACTCACTTTCTTTCTTGGAGTACAAGTCAAATAGACAGCAGACGGAATCTTCATCAATCAATCAAAATATGTGGAAATAATGCTGAAGAAATTCAAGTTTGCTGACTGTCAGTCCATCAGAACTCCTGTGGATACTAAAGTGAAGATTGGACCTGATCCTGAAGGCAAATCAGTGGATCATACACACTATCATTCCATGATAGGTTCACTCATGTATCTAACAGCCAGTAGGTCTGACATTATGTTTGGTGTTTGTGTATGTGCCAGATATCAAGCAGATCCCAAGGAATCTCATGTCAATGCAGTCAAGAGGATATTCAGATATCTTAAGGGCAAACCTGCTCTTGGTCTGTGGTATCCAAAGGACGGAGATTTCAATCTCTATGTATACACTGACAGTGATTATAGAGGATGTAACTTCAACAGGAAATCCACATCTGGCGGTTGTCAATTTCTTGGTCCTAGACTTGTATCCTGGCAGTGCAAGAAGCAAACCAATGTTTCTGTCTCAACAGCAGAAGCTGAGTACATAGCAGCATCTGCATGCTGTTCTCAAGTTCTCTGGATTCAAAACCAGATGCTTGATTATGTTTTAACTTTCTGCACACTCCAGTTTATATTGACAACACAGCAGCAGTTTTTATAACTAATAATCCAGTTCAACACTCAAAAACAAAACATATTGAAATTAGATATCACTTTTTGAGAGATTGTGCTGAAAAAGGATTAATCAAATTGATACAAGTTCATACTGACAATCAATTAGCTGATTTATTCACTAAGGCTTTTGATCCAACCAGATTTGAATTCTTAGTTCAATCAATTGGCATGATTAATCTTGAGTAAAAAGAAAACAAACAAAACATTCAAATATGAAAAAGAAATCAAATGACGAAGAGTATAGTTATCTATGGGAAATGATATAATTACAGTCGTTATATCATTCACTGTGCTAATTTATATAACTTAAATGACTGACATGACTTATCTGATATGTGGGTAGGCTCAACTTGGAAAAGAAACCACATGCAGTGATAAATTAAAGCTTATATTCAACTGTGATGCCGTCATCTCATAGTATGTGTAAGTTTTGACTTGTCCAAATGTGTGTGTGTGTAGAAACCAAAACACCCCAGGTAATGATGACTTATGAATCTCGTTTACTCACATCAGTTCCTCCTTTGTTTTGCTAAGCAAAGACCTGGAGAAACAAGCACATAGTGCTGATGTCAAGATCCATCAAGATTCCTAATGTGGAACACATCCATCTTGGATGAAACAAACAGAATAAAAATCATTCAAAAAGAGTGAATCAAAAGAATCCTGAGAGATCACCTTCCAAAGTGAAGTGAAAAGAATCCCAATGTGGATCAAAAGTGATAAATGGATCAAGAATAAAAGAATCCCAATGAGGATCAAGTAATATGAGATTTCTAATTATAAATATCCTGGTCATGTAAGATGTTGAAAGTTCTACCATACATTGCATGCAGATGGTTGACCTTGCCATGCCTTTGAGTGTGAGGTACATGTTGAATACCCAATCAACTCAAAACATGATAAGATCATTTGCATCAGAAGATTAACCAAGTATGAGTTTAAGAGGACAAACATACCTACAATCAATATGTTCATGACCATGTCTGTTTTACTAACAATTGCTTGCATTTGTGAAAGGTAAGATTGATATGATCCCAAAGAAAGGTATAACTTAACTTTTTGTACAGTAAAGAAAGAAAAAATTACAAAAAGATTTTCTTTTCAAAATTTTCAAATACTTAAAAGTTTCTATCCAGTATGGATATAAACTTTAGGGGGAGTGATTTAAAATTTTGATCAATTTTGTACAGGTGTTTCCTTTCTTAAAAATTAGAAAAACCAAAAACAGTTGCAAAAACAAAAATCAGAAAATCTGTCTGTGTTGTTGCAGAAGTTATACTATAGTATCTCAGTTCTTGCAGACATCTTGATGCACAAAAGTCCAAGAGCAGTCAACAATGGGAAACTTGATTCACTACAGATGAACAAGTCAATCAAAGCAAGAATTGATATCCCACAATCAGTCAAAATTCATAAGAATCAAGCAACTGACACATCTTCATAAAGGCAAAGACATTGCTTCATAAAGCTTCAGAGAAAATTCATCCAAAACCAACCAAAGCAGAACCATTAAGTTTGAAACTTAATGCAGGTAACAGCGTTGGTTAATGCGGGTAAAGGTAACCCAAGCATTCAACCAATGCGGGTATTGGTTTTGTGAACTGAAACACAAGTGAAATACAAATGCGGACAACACTATCTACCGTATTAGTCTCATCACAAGGTTTAAGTACGAAAAACAAATGCGGACAAAACTTTTGTTCATCCGCATTTCTTTTGAAAAGATGAAATCAATAGTTAAACTTGAGTGTAAGCTCGTGTCAGCATAAAATGAATAATTGCTGTCATTGAGAACAAGTTGAAGAAATGCGGACAGAGTTTACTCTACCGCATTTGATGAAAGTTGAAGTTTTTGTTCATCCGCATTTGCTACAGCGAACAAATGCTGACAAGGTTTTGTTCATCCGCATTTGCTACAGTGAACAAATGCTGACAAGGTTTTGTTCATCCGCATTTGCTACAGTGAACAAATGCTGACAAGGTTTTGTTCATCCGTATTTGCTACAGTGAACAAATGCTGACAAGGTTTTGTTCATCCGCATTTGCTACAGTGAACAAATGCTGACAAGGTTTTGTTCATACGCATTTGCTACAGTGAACAAAATGCTGACAAGGTTTTGTTCAACTGTATTTGCTACAGTAACTTTAAAATTTGAGCGCATTTGTTTCCTAACTTGTCAAAATTTGAAATTCATATTAAGTTGACTATATAAACCAAAATCAAAAGGTCATTTAATACTTTTCAAAATTGTGTGACTTAACAAGTGAGACGAGCGCCACTAAAGTTACTGTTCATCTTCATCATCTTCTGCATGTTCTAACCCTATGTTCTAAGTTCGATTCACCATCATTCACTCATCTTCGATTCACTACAACAGTATTATCGAGGAATAGGTGAGAATCAAAAGATGTTCATAACCCTAACTGTCGGACATTCATCGAAACATGAACTTAGCAAACTAGGTCAAGAAAGAATCCTACAAATCAACCAAGTGTTCATGAACCATTGTCGATTTCAACAGAAAAACACATGCTAATCAAATAAAACTCATCAAACAAAGAATTTTTCACAAGTTCAGTTTGTCATATGAACAGGGCATGTAAATACTAAAATTGAAATCAAAAGACATCACAAAGGTTAAAATGAGTTAAAATCAAGAACAAGCAGTCGATGCAATCAGGAATAACTCATCAAAATGAACATGCATCATCAAACCAGATTAGATCAAATGTATATGAAACAGTATACATGAACACTCAATTTTGACCTAGAAAAGTCAAAATATGATTAAATTAGTCTGATTTATGATAAAATCTTTGTTGATATATATTATTCATCATTCTAATACATATGCCTTGAATGCAGTGATCAATGGCAAACCTCACATGGAGCAAGCTCCATAATGTCAGTGGTTTTCTTGACCCTGATGTAACTGAGGCAGAAGGATTAAGGGACATGATCAGATTTCTTCTTACCACGAGGGTGGCTTATGCAATGACTGTGAGACCCATCATCTATGAGACCTTCATTAGGTCATTTTGGGGATCAGCCAAAGTGGTAGAAGTTGATGATGTAAAAACACTGATTGGAAGAATTACTGATGATCATTCCCTAGCTATTACTAAGCAAACTATGAGACAGTGTCTACAGTTTGGAGATGATGCTGATGCCCCCATTGAATTGAAGATGATGACATTACGACCTTCTTTGCCAACATTGGCTATGAGGGTGGTTATGAAGGAAAGCAGATTGTGAAAGGACTGGTAGATCTGCAATGGAGATTTTTGATACACATGTATCAACATTGCTTATCGAAGAGGAAGACTGGATGGAATGATATCCCAGTGACAACCTCCTCTGCCATCTGTGCTTTATGCACCAACCGTCCATTTAACTTGTCTGCATATGTCTTCAATGGATTAGTCTCTAACATCCAAGAGGGTAGGAGACACATGTTTTTGATGTACCCGAGATTTATCCAATGCTTAATCAATGAAGCATTCCCTAATCTTGCACCAGTAGGACCAGTGATGAACATTCCTCACTATAATGCCAAGTCCTACAGGTACATTACCAAAAGAGTCCGAGGAACTTCTACAGTGGTACTTTCTTCCCTCTGTTGCCATGGATGCAGCAACAGATCAATCAGGAAGGAGTACAAGCATTTGAGGATCCTGATGATGAGCCTGTTCATGAAGAAGAACAAGCAGCAAGTTCTGAAGATAGAAAGGCCAGTGTCACCACATGATGATGTAGGTGGTGATCTTCACACTGGACCTTCTATGCATGAAACCAATGTAGCATCACCATCCATTCATTCACCATTACCATCACCACCAAAATCATCACACCAATCTCATCAACCTCAACATTTTCTTCACCCCAAACCTCTCCAGTACACTCACCTCTTCCATTACCTCACTCATTACCTGTTCACTCACCTCATATTTCACCAGTTCAGCACTCTCACACATCTCCCACTCATTCTTCTCCCTCTACTGCTCATGCTGAGTTTGGTGTCTCTACAAGCTCCAGTCATGAATCCAAATCATCATCTGATGATAAGGATGATCATATGCCCATGCCTATAAGGAAGGTGACTTCAGAAGCTGCTCCATCTGAGAGCTTTGCTGAATCAGAGATCAACAAGCCAGATGAAAAGATGAGATGATCTCTGGTCTCAAGAAAATATCTAAAATGGAATCTCTCTTGAACAGAAGATCTGCCATTATTCAAGACAGACTTCTTGACATGGATGGAAAGGAGAGAGAATTGAAAGAAATAAAGGGCATGCATGAGAAGAAAATGAAAGAGAAAGAAAGGGAGATTGATATGCTGAAAGAGGCTCTTAGACTATCAAAGGATGAAGTCAGTGGTCATTTGGACACTCTCAACATCCAAACTATAGTCATGGAAGAAGAAGAGGAGTATATCAAAGAACAGTCCACTTTGATCAATAACCTTGAAAGGGAAGTGGAGGTTCTCAAAAAGAGGGTCTCTGAGCTAGAACTGTTGTTGAAACTGAAACAAGAAGAAGAAAAAGGAAAGAAAGATGAAAGTGATACAGAGAAAGGAAAGAGAATGAGAGGCAATGAAAAAGATGGTGATGATGAAAAATCTTCTGGAGCAAGTGATGATGACTTCCCTCCAACCAAAAAGCAGAGATTCACTGAGCCTGAAAAAGAGGCAGAAACTAGTGGCTCCAAACCCAGTGAATCAGTACCCGAATCATCTAGCTTGGAGATGATAGTATACACAAAGCAGCCTGAAGAAGTCCACACTGAAGAAACCGACTTCAGTAACATGATGAAAGATCTAGACATGTTCTCAACTGAAGAATTTATCATTGATGAGGACTTCTGGGACTTTATTGTGAATCAATGTACAGATACTGAACCTTTTGTTGTCATACCTCAATCTCCTGTGCCAATTGAAAAGGAATTGAGTATGCAATTGGTTCCTGCTGTGTCACTTTCTGATGAACAAAAGGAAATGATCAGAAATTTATGTGAACAGCAGACACAAGAAGAAGAAAAGGCTGCTGCAGCTACTCATATTCCTGAAAAGGAACAATGTGAAGAAACTCCACCAGAAACTGAAATGAATGAACCCTCTTCTGGCCCAAGCATGCAAACCTATGCCAGAAGAAGGAGCTATCTTGCTGCAAAGTCCAAAGGAAAGAGGCCTATGGTGGAAGAAGAACCAGCCAAAAAGAAACAAAAAGATGACCCAAGGAGTCTAGCTGCTATTGCTGGATTCTTGGATGAACATGAACAAGCTGAAGCCTTGTTAAAGAAGCAGACAGAAGTGATTGACTTGGAAGAAGGTGAAATTCCAGGTGGATACATGGCCGATGAGCCAGTGATCAGTAAAATCCCTGTGAATATAGAACCTTCTATTTCTGAGTCTGTTGAAAAGGCCAAATCTGATGAATTAATGAAGAAGGCCTTGTTCTTGATTGATCATGGGTACGACCCTGATGAAGTATTTGGGATGACCTATGAAGGGATGCTAGCAGAAGAAGAAAAACTAAACAAGCTGCTAGATCCAACATTCAAAACTGAGTATGAAAAAGCTCAGTCCCTCAAAACTTCAGAGGTCAAGACTTCTAAAGCAAATTACTCCTCCTCCTCAACCTATGTTCCCCGATCCTTACAGTATGACAGATAAGGAGATGAAGGATTATCTGTCAACTCAAGGATTTACTAAAAGAAAATTAGGAAACATGAAAACTAATTCCCTAAGGGCTGCTGTCCTTAGGATGATCCTTGAAAAGAAAGACAGGTTAAAGAAAATGGAGGAAGAGATTACAGGTACCCAACCAAGATCCAGAGTTTCAGCTAAAGAAATGAGACTCACTCAGGGAGATCATGACTCCCTGGCACCCATTCTACACAGATATCCTGAGTGGTTTGCTAAGCCTTCTCAACTAGAACTACATGAAGGCCTTACAACTGCTAAGATGATTAAGGGTGTGTCTACTCCAGGAGGAAAGACAGATCAGATGATTATAGCCTGGAAGTATGACAGTGACTGGAACATGTTCATGGTGAAGAGAATATCTAGATTGGTCCAATTCTTCACAGAGTACTCTGCTCTGGTGAACTCTCTAATGATCCATGATCTCAAGGAACTAGCCAACTTAAGATTGCTAAATCATGGGGCTGTGTTCAGGGGATATGAGTTTGAGGACATTCTAAGGATGTTCAAGAGAACTGACAATTTCAAGTCTTTGAAATCTATTTGCATGAGAAAGGATAGATCTTTTGTCAATCCCCTAGAGAAAAAGAAAAGAAAACCAGCTGAAGAAGTGGTATTCCCTGAACTTAGGGTAAAGCCCACTGAATCTTTGAAAAGGAAGATGGTTGCTGGTACTCACACCTCTGTGCCAATCTCAAATGTTTACTATGATGAAAAGACTTATGAGTTGGTGATTGAAAGGAGGTGGGGAGGAAAAGAAGGAGCTGAAATTTGATTGTTTAGTGGATATGAAGTGAGATTGCTTAAGGAATCATATATCCACTACATATATACCAGGCACTTCAGGGAGATTAGAAACAAGCTTGGTGAAGCTGACATGCACTTCTTTCTCAAGTGCATCAAACTCCTGAAGATGGCCTATGACAGGATAATCAAAAAGAAAGAGCAAAGGAGGAAGAAGAAGACTCCTTTGCAATTTGGCAACATTGTGAAGTTAGAGGTGGATGCTGATGGCTCTTTACTGATTCACAGGGATGGGCAATCAACTGTGTCATTTTGGGAACCTGTGTCACTGAAGAAGCTTCCCATTGAAGCTATACACACTATGAGCCAAATGAAGATACATATTTTGAATAGAGAGAAGCTGAATGATGCTAAGCAGTTCTCCAACATGATCAAGGCCATTCTGGACCCATCATACACAGACCCAACTTCAGTATCATCTCCTCCTACTTCACAAGACCCAACAGAATATTCACAACCTGATCCACCCTCAAACTCTTAAAGAACTTAGGCTGTATAATCCTTAGGGGGAGTATTGTAGGACCCTGAAAGGATCATACATGCCAATTCAAGAGGTGGATGGTTGTTCTGCTGGAAATCTCCCTAAGTCCAAGAAGAAATGCGGATACAGGAGTCTACATAAGAAGAAAAAGACAAGTGTCGTCTATCCGCATTAGTTCATGCGGATGACCAAGGACAAATGTGGACAAAGCATTTGTTCTTCCGCATTAACTAATGCAGACAGTTGACAAAATGAGGTCAAGTCATTTGTTCATCCGCATGAACTAATGCGGATGACCAGCAACAAATGCGGCTGTGTTTGCTCATCCGTATTAATTGATGCTGATGACCAAACACTAATGCGGCTGATTGAAGATCGATGCTGATGAAGAGTTACTCATCCGCATTAGTCAATGCAGATGAACAACAGACAAATGCTGATGAAGACCTAAAGGTAGTTTAGTTTTTTGTACAAGCTGTAAGTCATCCTATAAATAGAATAGAATCCTCGTATGTGAGGTACGAGTGGAAAAACGTTGTTGTGACTGTTTACACAACCTTTTCAGAATAGACAATCAGAATATACTTTGTTTTCTCTCAGATTAGCTGTCTTGTTACTGTAGCATGCAAAACCCTAGCATTTACTCTGTAACAGTTCATCTAATCAATACAAGAATGCATTTATGAGTATATCGAGTGTTTATAATCATTGATTGCCTGATTCCGCCTTCCAATCATTGACTCAATCATCATATTCGATCCTTGTTGATTCACTTCAACCGAGAATATCATTCTCAAACCCAGTCAAATCACTCCCTTGGACCTGATCTTGAGGGGAAGTGTGGGGATAAACATCTTTACAGGGCTATGATTGGGTCAATTATGTATCTCACAGCCAGCATGCCTGATATCATGTTTGCCACATGCATTTGTGCAAGATATCAAGTCAACCCCAAGATGTCATACCTGTTGGGTTTGTTACAAGATTATCAAAGCTAGTTTAACCATTTAAACTATAAAACGCAGCGGATATAACTTGTTAAAATTAGGTTTAGTAATCTAAAAATTAAACCATTTTAACACAAAACAAACCCATGAATAAGGATCATATATATGTGAAATGAAATGCTATCAAATATGAAAAAGAACAACCATAAGATGTTCTTGAAATTACCTTTCAAGAACAAGAGGATGTTGTATGTATGAGAAGAAGATGATGATGTTTCTTGAATGTCTAGCCTCCAAAAGAGAAGTCCTCAAGCTTGTATACCCACCAACTCTTCCAAACACCTAGCTTGTTAGGAAATGCAACACCACAAACCCCTCTTCTTATGCCTTCTTAAAACCCAAAATATCAGCTATGGACTTCTCAAATCCGAAAATCTTAGCCTTTCAAACTCAAGATTTCAGCCAAGAAGGAAGAAGAGAGAACTTGCATGTGTGTGAAAGAGAATGTGTGAATTGGTAGAGTGTTGGAATGATTCAAGTCTTGTAAAAACCAAGACAAAAGAATCCCAATGCCAACCACTCTTGGGCGGCCGAAATTCTTTTGAAATGGGTTCCCACCCATTTCATTTTTTATAAAATCTTACACTCTTTAATCCATTAGATTATAAAATTAAACCTCCTTTTAAATTTATAACTTTAACACACTATTATTTGTTATTATTTAATTAACTTAAATAATGATAGAAATAATTTCTCATGAACAAAATTATCCATATAATTTGTTCTATTTCAAATGCAATAATATAGAAAACTCATTTTCTAAAGTGGTGTTTATACTTATTAGTTTGATCATATCAACAAATAAATATATATTGGTATTTTCTTAGCTTGTTATTGGGTATAACCCGACTTGGATCATAATGTACTAACCACATCAATCTTGTATGTGTCTTGGGCATATAAGATCTAACAATCTCCCACTTGCACAAGATTCATAGAAGATTGATGCTAGCAGTAAATACCGCCTAACAACGGTTTACTACCCTTAATACGTATGAGTAAGAGCCATTCAATAACATCATCCCCTTCAAGTACCTTACTCGAAATGTTTTAGGTGAAATAATCATCTATCCTTTTGTCACAGTTGTCATGTTAAATCACAGAGACACAGAGGGATCATTCTCTATTGATTTAACTTTATCAGGCCTTAGACATCTTACATAGGGACAAATCCTATCTTGACTACTTACGTCTCTGACAATCACCTCGTATCACACCTGAATTCAGTCTTATGTACTGCCATGTTTCAGAACAGCGAAGAACTAAGTCAAGGTATAACATTCGGTGAATATCAAGGCCCAATATGTATCTCAGGTCAGAGGATACCAAATGATATTCGCCTTTACTTAAAATTACTTATGATCAATCAGGAAGATTCCATGTAGTAATATTTGAGATGCGGGTCAGTCTAATATTTGCATCCCACAAATATCTATGAACCTTGGCAGCAACCCTTTGCTCTATATTCATCCATATGAATATATACCAATCCAAGTTCATAATAGTCTTACCCTCATACTTATTCCCACAAGTATGAACGACTACGGATGTTTTGAGTAAATGATTTACTCATGGATTTTAAACATGCAAAATAGGAACATTAGTTGAAACATTATAACCAAATAATTTATTCAAGTAATGAAAGGTTCCAATATCCAAATACAAAATTAAAGATCAAATCCAGTCACTAGAATATCGATGTCCCATGGCACAAGTATGACCTTCATGCTTTGCCTTTTCAAGGATCTTCGTGAGTGGATCCGCAATGTTTTGATCCATGTGAACTTTATAAATACATATCTTTCCTTTTTCAACTTCATCCCTTATGTAGATGAATCTCCACTCAATGTACCTTGTCTTTTGACATGCACGGGGTTCCTTGACTTGAGCAATCACATCCTTGTTATCAAAAAGAATTTCTAGGGGGTCCTGAATGGAAGGGACCACCCCTAGATCAGCAATGAATTTCTTCAACCATGCAGCTTCCTGAGTTGCTAATGAACTGGCGATGTATTCTGACTCTGTAGTTGATAATGCCACCACATCTTGTTTAGAGCTCTTCCAAGAGACCGCTCCCCCATTCAAGATGAAAATGTACCCGATCGTGATCGTGAATCATCCCTATCAGTTTGGAAACTCGCATCCGTGTAACCTTTTACCACGAGTTCCTCTTCGCTAGATCCATAGATTAGGAACATTTATTTAGTCCTCCTTAGGAACTTAAGTATGTTCTTAACGACCATCCAATGACTATTTTCAGGATTTTATAGGTACCGGCTTGTCATGCTCAAGGCGCATGACACGTCCAGCCTAGTGCATATCATTGCATACATGATGGATCTTATAGCAGACGTATATAGGATTCCCTTCATCTTATCTTTCTCAACCTTTGTGCTTGGACATTGAGTCTTACTCAATGTCGTTCCTCTTTGAATAGGTGCCGTACCTTTCTTAGAATTTTCATCTTGAACCTTTTCAAGAACTTATCAATGTATGCACTTTGATTTAAACCTATCAACCGCCTTGATCTATCCCTATAGATCTTTATCCCCAAAATATAGGTGGTTTCATCAAGATCCTTAATGGAAAAACAGCTTCCAAGCCAGGTTTTAACACCTTCCAAGGTTGGAATGTCATTTCCAAATAGTATGATATCATCATCATACAATACTACGAAAGTGATGATGCTCCCACTAGTTTTCTTATATACACATGCTTCATCAGCGTTTTTGATGAACCCAAATTTGATTACTTCATCATCAAAACGATGATTCCAACTTCTTGATGCTTGCTTCAATCCATAGATTGATTTCTTTAACTTGCATACTTTGTTAGGATGTTTTGGATCGTCAAACCTTCGGGCTAAACCATATAGACATCTTCCTCAAGATATCCATTTAGAAAAGTGGTTTTGACATCCATTTGCCAAATCTCATAATCATAATGAGCAACTATGGCAAACAATATCCTAATAGACTTTAGCATTGCAACCGGCGAGAAGGTCTCATCATAATCAGCTCCTTGAGTTTGAGTGAAACCTTTCGCTACAAGTCTAGCTTTGTAAGTATCCAAGTTTCCATGCATATCAGTTTTCTTCTTGAAAACCCACTTACTTCTAACTATCTTGGAATTAAGAAGTGGTACAACCAAGTCCCATACTTGATTGTCATACATGGATTGCATCTCAACGTTCATTGCTTCAAGCCATTTGTCAAAATCTAAACTGGACATCACATCATGATTTGTGGTTGGTTCATCGGAATCTACCACATAGCATCCATCCATGAAAAATCCATATCTTTCAGGTGGATTACTAGTTCTACCAGGTCTACGAACATTTTGTGTGTATTGATCAACCATTTGATCATCCTCAACATCCTCATGTTGAGTGCTAGTGTCAACCAAACATGTATTGGGTTGTGGTTCTTGATCCTCTTCGAGATCCACAGTTCTACTACTAGCTCCTTCCATAAGGAACTTAGCTTCTAAGAACTCAGCCTTCTTGGCAACAAACTCCTTTTGTTCCAATGGATCATAGAAATAATATCCCATAGAATCTCTAGGATATCCAATAAAGATACACTTAGTGGAATGGCTTTCTAACTTGTTTGAGGTGGGAGTCTTAACATAAGGCTCATAACCCCACACCATTAAATATGATAGAGATGGAACCCTTCCATGCCATATTTCGAAAGATGTCCTTTCCACTTTCTTGGTTGGGGCCATATTCAAAATACGGGCCACAGAGAGCAAAGCGAAACCCCAAAATGATAGAGGCAATGAGCTTCTAGCCATCACAGATCGAACCATATCCAATAGAGTTCGATTTCTCCTTTCGGACACACCATTGTGTTGTGGTGTTCCATGTGGAGATAGTTGTGAGACAATCCCACAACTTCTAATATGATCTCTAAAAGTATCATTTAGATATTCACTTCCTCTATTGGTCCGGAGAATTTTTATTGATGTGTTTAATTGATTTTCTACTTCATTCTGGAAGGTTTTGAACATTTCAAAAGCTTCATCTTTGTGTCTTAACAAGTACACATACCCATATCGACTATAGTCGTTGGTAAGGTAATGAAGTATCTTTCATTGTACCTAGTCATTGGTTTAAAAGGACCACATACATCTGAATGTATGATACCTAATAATTCTTTTGCCCTTTTGGTTTTGCCACTAAAAGGTGCCTTAGTCATTTTTTCTTGAAAACAAGATTCACATACATCAAATGAATCATATTCACTTGCTTTTAAATGACCATTCTTTTGAAGTGTTTATATGCGCTTCTTGTTTATATGACCAAGACGGCAATGCCAAAGATAGGTGTTACTCAAATCCAATTTGACCTTCTTGGTGGTGGTTTGGTACAATGAGCTATCATATAATGTGTTTTCACGAACCACTTCATAAATACCATTAATAGGAATAGCCTTAAAATAAAAGATGTCATTCAAAGAAACATGAATTTCATTTTCAATAAATGTCAAAACATAACTATATTGTCTTAATTAGGCAACTGAAATAATGTTCCTAGTCAAACTAGGAGCATACAAAACATCATTCAAAATTGCTTCCAAACCATTTGGAAGCTTCAAGATGTAGTCCCTACGGTCTTCAACTTGAACTTTTTCCCCATTCCCCATATAGAGGCTTACATCCCCTTTCTTGAAGTCCTTACTTCTTTTGAGCACCTGCAACAAATTGCAAATATGAGTTCCACATCCGGTATCCAATACCCATGTGTTAGAGGATATTAATTGAGATCAATATGAATCATGAAAATTATACCTGAGGTTTGCCCGACATCCCTCTTAGTTTGCAACTCTTTGATATGGACAGGACAATTTCTTGCCCAATGTCCTATCTCCCCACACTTAAAGCATGGGTCATTCAAAGCAACCTTTTGCTTCTTTTCTGTTGGTTTTGGAGGTGGCGCTCTTACCACTCCCTTTTCCCTTTCCCCTAACGTACCCTTTACCCTTGGAAACACTTGCCTTGGGTGCGGGGTGAGGCCTTTTCTTGTTCCCACCATCATTGATGGTGTGAACGGGTAAAACCTTTTTACCCATGGCTGCCTCAGCTGTTTTGAGCATAGAGTGAAGTTCACTTATGTTCTTGTCCCACCCGTTCATGTTATAATTCATAACAAAGTTGTCAAACCTTTTTGACAAAGAGTTGAGGATCAAATCCGTAGCCAACTCTTTCAAGACGGGACAATTCAGCCTTTCGAGGTGGTCAATATGGCTCTTCATCTTAAGTACATAAGATGAGACCGATTGGGTGTCATCCATACGACATGCATGGAGTGCTCGAACCGTTTCGAAGCGCTCTACCCTTGCTTGTTGTTGGAACATTTCCTTCAACTGGGTAATCATGTCATATGCTCCGTGATGTTCATACTCCTTTTGGAGATCCGAAGTCATACTTGCCAACATGAGGCAAGAAACTTGGACCGAGTCCTCAGTGTATTTTACTCAATTCATAAAGGCCTCCTCCTCTTCCTCATTGGGTTGATCGGGAATCGGATCGTCTAATATGTATGACCGTTTCTCTTGCTTGAGAACAATTCTCAAGTTTCGAAACCAATCAATAAAATTGTTATGGTTTAGACGCTCATTTTGGAGAATGGTCCAAAGTGATAGTGAGTGAGCAGATAGGATATCATTATTTTCATTGTTGTGGGTGGCTATCTACAAATTTAACAAAGTCCAATTTTAGTATTTTTTATATTGTCGTATTTTAATAATTAATACCCTTTTATGTGTCATACACAAATTTAAAGTTATAGAATCCAACGTTACATTTAAATAGTGGTTAGGTGACCGTTATCCCATTATTTAAATTAACAAGGTAGCCAACTTTTGACAATTGCAACCATTTACAACTTCTAGAGGTATGGGATCGACTTTAAACGTCATATGTATAGTCGGCTTGTTAATCCCATCAACACCCTTTGCAAACCACATTGTAGGTGATCAATTTAACATGGTTTGCAAATCAAGTCGCCCTACTTGCACACACACGTGGGTTTACCAACACAAGTGGTTAGGTGATCTTTATCCCACAATATGGTATTCCCACCTTAAATCACAAGTTTCCTCAAAATGGTTAGGTGACCTTTATCCCATTAAGGTTAGGTCCCTTAGAAGATTAACATTTAGTCTTTAGTGGCTAGTTTTGTAGTTTATACTAGTATAGGGACTAGTTTTGTAAATTTTAGTTCCTTAGGTTCTAGTATAAATAGCATAGACGTAGTATAGATTGCAAGTCGTTGTATGTTTTTATGAGAACTGCTCTCTATCTTTTGTAATCGTCTTTGCTATCAATGAAATATGAATTTTGTTGATTTTGCTTGTTGCCTTAATCACAAATCGAAGATTTAATATGTCAAGATGGATTCTTAATGGATTTGTGTTTAATTTAGAAAAAGGAACAAGATACAAATACTTGAGGTATCCAAGATTCCTCCAAATGATCATCAACGAGGAATATCCAGACATACATGTTCATGGTGTTGGTGGACATCGAATGGAATTGGAAAACATGTCTGAAATGACATATAAGAAGTTAACAATGATAACAGGTGCTCAGAATGTTCCTATGTTTGACTACATGTTAAATGTAGCAAATGATGAAGTTGACATTACTATAGAGCATTATCATTTGTTAGAGGGTGAACCAATTGATCCTGCTGATCTGATAGATGAGTTTCCTATAGAAGAAGATGATCAAGATGAGGAAGGTGATCAAGATGATAATGATCAAGATGATAATGATCAAGATGATAATGATCAAGATGATGATGATGCTAATGATGATGATGATGGTGGTGTAGCTGAGACACACCAAGATATAAGTCATGAACCACCAATGTCTGAGCATGAAAATGAAGCTCAAAATGAAGATGAAGAAATAGTTGGTGATAAAGTTCATGATCAGGAAGTGAGCATGATGCAGTTGATTATGAAATTGAGCATGAAGAGGCAGAGGCTCAAACAGAGATAGATCATGATATGAATGTTGATAATCAAATTTTTAATTATGAGTTCATTGATTCTTTCCAAATTAATCAAAATATACCAGTTTCTAAAACTCATGTGGCAGTTCAAACTGATGAAATTGTAGATGTTGATGAACTAGTAAGGCTAAAAGATGAAAATGAAGCAAAAGAAAAGGAGATTGCTGATCTAAAGGCTGAGATTGATATGATAAAGAAAGAAAATGAGAAATTGAAAGAAGAAAGTCTTGGCAAAGATGAAAAGATTGTGTCTTATGCTAAAGACAAAGAGGATGTCATCAAAAACTTTGAAGTTATGATTAAAGATTATGATGTTCTTGAAGAAAAATTCAAGAAATTGGCTAAGGAAAATGAAGGTTTGAAAGAAGAATTAATGAAATTGAAAGAATTAGCAAAACCCAAGTCTTCAGAAGTTGAGATTATTTCAGAGCATATTCCAATTGATATAGAAAAAGCTGCTGAAGTGGAGAAAGGGAAACGAAAGATAGATGAAATAGAAGCTGAACATGTACCTGAAACTTCTTCAAAAGTTCAAAGAATTGAAGATGTTATTGAAGAAGATACTCAAGAGAGCCGAGCCAATTGTTCAAGAAAAAATTGGTGCATTGGAAGATTTGGAAGATGAATACAATGATGACTGGTACAATGAAGTATTGGATGATGAAGATGTGATTGAAGAAATTGAAAATCCATCATTAAGAGATTTTGATCAAAGTCATGATGGTGTTCCAACAAACTTTGAAGAAAGATATAACTTCTTGGTGAAAATGAAGTACAACAGAGTGTTCTTAGATGGATTAACTGTTTCTCAAATCATGATGAATATGAGAAGTGTTTAGCTGCTGAGTCTTCTGCACCTGTTGATCCAAACGAAATAAGCTTGGAACATGGTGAATGGGATAGAAGACAGGAGAGCATAAACGTTGAAGAAATTTCTAGTTTTGAATTGCACCATCCAAATCCAGATGAGATGAGCATAACTGCTTTACGATCTTGGTTGCAAGCTAGAAATTATCCATGGAAAAGATTGAAGAGATTACAAGGAGAATCTTTGAGGAATTTAGTAAAAAGTTTTCAATTGACTGAAAAGCAATCGAACAAAATGATCATTCTAGATACTGATAATCCTCAGTATTTAGACATTACAAAAAGAACTCGGATCTTGAAACCCCAAGAAATCAAACAGATGGCTCAAAAATCTAGTATGCTTGAAAGAAGGAAAGAATTGATGAGCATGTTTCCTCAAACAGAGAAACAAGTATACAAAGCTTCTTCTCATTAAATTCAAATTTTTGATAAGTCAAGATCAACTGGTGATCTAGTGAGAAATGTTTTACAGAGAGGACAATCAGTTGCTGAGCTTTTAAATGCAATGATTGCTCCAGATTTTACAAATCAAGATAAAATCATAGCATGGAAGTATGATGAGATTTTTGATGCATTTTTGATAAAACGAGTAAATGCTGTGTGTGATGTATATCACTTCTACTCGAGCATCATTAAACTTCCAGTGCAAGATTTGAAAGAGTTAAGTAAGCTTGACTTGATAAACCCTACTGAATCAAAAAGAGGATCAATGTTTGTAGAACTCTTGAGAAGAGGATTAGCAAGGACTAGTAACTTTCTTGAAACAAGATGCGATCAGGAAGATAAGGAGTACTTTGATTTGCTAAAGAAAAACAAAAAGTTAAGGGGTTTACAATCAGAAGAAGAACATTTTATGATTGAATTTTCTGATAAGTATTTCGAAAAAGTAACTTCACCTCTTAAAACCCAAAATTTCAGCTATGGACTTCTCAAATCTAAAAAACTTAGCCTTTCTAACTCAAGATTACGTCCAAGAAGGAGTAAGAGAGAACTTGCATGTGTGTGAAAGAGAATGTGTGAATTGGTAGAGTGTTGGAATGATTCAAGTCTTGTAAAAACCAAGACAAGTGAATCCTAATGCCAACCACTCTTGGGCGGCCGAAATTCTTTGAAATGGGTTCCCACCCATTTCAATTTTTATAAAATCTTACACTCTTTAATCCATTAGTTTATAAAATTAAACCCCCTTTTAATTTTATAACTTTAACACACTATTATTTGTTATTATTTAACTAACTTAAATAATGATACAAATAATTTCTTATGAACAAAATTATCCATATAATTTGTTCTATTTCAAATGCAATAATATAGAAAACCCATTTTCTAAAGTTGTGTTTATATTTATTGTTTGATCATATCAACAAATAAATATTTATTGGTATTTGCTTAGCTTGTTATTGGGTATAACCCGACTTGGATCATAACGTACTAACTACATCAATCTTGTATGTGTCTTGGGCATATAAGATCCAACAATACCTAGTTGTTGTCAAGAGGATTTAGAGATATCTCAAAGGTGCGCCTAAACTAGGCCTTTGGTATCCAAAGAATTCTTACTTCAATCATATGCTTATACAGATAATGACTATAGTGGCTGCAATATGACTGCAAAGTGTACATTTGGGGGATTTCAATTCCTTGGTGGAAGGATAATCTCATGGAAATACAAGAAACAATTAGTGTGTCTGCATCAACTGCTAAAGCTGAATACATTACTGCTGCTAGCTGCTATGCTCAAGTTCTTTGGATTCAGAATGAGATGTTGGACTATGGATTCAACTTCAAGGAGACTCCAATCCACATCGACAACAACAGTGCTATCTCTATCATAGAGAATCCTATGTAGCACTTAAGGACAAAACACATCAACATCAAATATCATTTGATTAAAGATAATTTTGAAAAAGGATTAATAAAACTAGTCAAAGTTAACACCAATGAATAATATGCTGATCTTTCCACAAAATATTTTGATGAACAAAGATTTAAGTATCGTGTATTACCTATTCCGATGACTAACTTTGAGTAGATTTTTATTAAAACTAAACTCAAGATTATTTTTATATATGTGTGTTCTAAGTGGTTTATATCATCACGTACATAAGCCCAATTTACTTTGAAATAAAACTTTTCAAATGATATATATTAGAATTTGGAACTTTTAAACATATTTTCTCTCGGAAGACATTAAGGTGTTGTTTATTGTTTCTGTAGAAAAATGTCTGTAGTCTGCGGACCACATCTGCTGACATCTGCAGGAGAAGAGGTGGACCAAACGTCTACAGTCTGCAAGAAGAAGACTATTTGTTTTTAACTTTGTAGACTGGTGAAATATTTTGTAAACAAACATAAACAACCTAATAAAAATCAAACATAAACATAATCCACTATGACAAATCAAACAAACATAAACATTATCAAATCTAAACATAATCCATGTGACAAATCAAACAAACCTAAACATTATCAAGCCTAAACATAATCCATATGACAAATCAAACAAACATAAACAAACCTAAACATAATCCATGTGACAAATCAATCAAACATAAACAAACCTAAACATCAAACAAATCTAACATGGATTATGGAACTTTACCTAACCGTCAGGCCGGCGGGAGGAGGTCGGCGGTGGTGAGCAGTGAGGTTGCAGGGGGCGGTGGGCAGTGGGAGCGGTGGTGATAGTGATGTCAGATGGTGATGTCTGATAGTGAGCAGTGAGGTCGTAGGGGGGGCTGCGGGAGCGGAGGTGGCGATGGAGGAGGCCAGCGGTGAGAAGGAGGTCAGCGATGAGAAGGAGGTCGCAGGGGTGGTCAATGGTGTAGGACGCCGGCGATGGGGGGAGGTGGTGATAGAGGAGGCCGGCGGTGAGCAGGAGGTTGTAAGGGGGCGGTCAATGGTGTAGGAGGTGATAGAGGGAAGGGCGATGGATGAGGGCGGCGGTGTGCAAGAGGTTGCAGGGGGCGGTCAATGGTGTAGGAGCCGATGGGGGGAGGCCAATGTAGTGGAGGGTGCTGTTAGGTTTTCTTCATAATGAAGAGGTTGGAAGATGTTAGAAGATATGGGGTTGGGTCTTTTCCAAGAAGAGGATAGGAAGATATTTTTAATGAAATGTCTTCCGAAAATAAACAGTCTACAACCTAAAATGACTGCCCGTTCTCTTCTTGGTGAAGACAAAAGAGCCTAAGAAGTTCTTTTCTGAAAAAACAAACACCACCTAAGTTGTCTTCGGAAGAACATTATGTCTTCAAAAGTAATAACTACTTTGAATTTCTTCCAAAGGTAAATGTCTTATAAGTAGTTATATGTTTTTGAATGACAATTTTCTTCCAAAAGCAATTAAGCCTTGAAAGATTTGTTCTTTTATGAGTAAAACTTCTTAGTTTAATCTCTTCCAAAACCAAATATGTCTCTGAGGTAAAAATACTCTAAGTATTTTTCTTCCGAAGCAAAATTTCCACAAAGCTCAGAATATCTTCCGAAGTCAAATTTGGCTTCGGAAGCTTTTATAAAAATTTACAATGACAAATTACCTTCGGAAGATTTTCGACTTTCAAGAAAACTACCTTTTTAGGCGCTTTTTTAAAGGTGGGACCAACATCCGTGTTGGATCATATGAGGCTGGTGCAATCAAAACAACACTTAGAAGAGTTTTGAAGTACAATTGAATAACTCTTCCGAAGCTAAAGCAACTCTTCCGAAGACAAGTTGAAGTTCTTCTGAAGTTTAAAGTATGAAGAGATTCCGAAAGGAAAACTAGGTCTTCTGAGACTAAATATTTTTCCTTCGGAAGTATATGAAGAACTTCCAAAGATAGAGCTAAGTCTTCCAAACAATGAAGTCATGAAGACCTGCAGAAGACTTGTAAGAAGTTGATTCTTCCGAAGGATAAATGGCCTCGGAAGAACTTATTCTTCCAAAGCCATTTACCTTCGGAAGAACCAACTATGAAACAGTGGACAAAAGAATGGGTTGTCTAACATCTACTGCCAACTCTGATATACTGCATGGCGTTTTCCCACACCCATGTAGTTGACCATACATTATTCTACTGTTCACCTATATCAATTAGTACAGTTACAACCTTTAGTTGGTGATAAAAGGTAAGTCATGGACCTGTTATGACTATCTAATCTAGGATAATATTTTTATCTTAGATTCTTTAATTTTAACAATGTAGTATTTGTTTAGTTGTAAATTTCAGCTGGTTATCCAAGTATAAGCGACGGTAGATAGTAGTATATATAGTTTCTCATTGTAACTCATCATGTAACACCCGGAAATTTCGGTATGAGGTGTCATGCGACTGGAGCATCCAATCGCATGGTAATCGCACGACTGGAGTCCCATACGCATGGAAGTCATGCGACTGGAGCTCCATACGCGTAGTACTCGTACGACTGGAGTGTCCAATCGCATGGAGCTCAGGCGACTGGAGTGTCCATACGCCTGGAGCTCGGACGACTGGACTATAGTATTTAAGGGAGAGGGCAGCCCTTACCCTCTCCCCACACTTGTGAAATCAGAGAGAAAGGAGAGAAAGAGGAAAAGAGAAGAAGAAAGTGTGGTTCAAGCGGGATCAATAGTGCAAGATCGACGTGTAATTAGTTAAATCGAAGCTCTACTCGACGGGATAGTTCATGTGAGTTCTAGGACCCCACTTTTACATGATTTTGAATGATTTTATGGCTAGAACATGTCTGAAAACCCTTTTTTTTGAGTTTTTGGGTGTAAACCCGTTTTTATGCATTTGTGTATGTGTATGATGCGTTTGGAGCTCGATTTCATGCGTGGTTATGCTCAAATGAGGTCGTAGTATGTTTCCCTAAGGCTTAGGATGGTCGATTTGGGCTGAAAATGGGTTTAGATGAGTTTGGAGGCCGACAACCCTCGGCTGCAGTCGGGATTGTGACATCCGTCACCAAAGGTCCGTCGTTTAAACGTGATTTACTTAACCTTGTTAACAGTCATTCCTTATTTTGACGAACCAATTACGTGAATACCATATTTGCTTTACTTAATTGCCCTTGTATGTGTAGTATCGTTGCTTGACTTGTCATTATCTTAAGACATTCTCCAAGATTTGCCCGTTAACACTAAACACGTCATTTTTATAATAAAATAATTTTCACGAATAAAATCATTTTTAACTTATAAATAACATAAATAACATTTTATCATCAATAAAACAAGACTAAATTATAACGTTTTCAACCGAAACAAAATTTAGGAACTCGGGGCAAAGTGCGGGGACTAAACTTGAAACTTTGAGAAACTAGGCTGGGTATAAATACCCCTTCCCAGCCATTTTTCATTCTTTTTCACCCTCTCACCACTTCATCCTCCTCTTCTACTCTCTCTCTCTAGAAACCAACACCAAAACCGACCCGTTTTCTCGCATTTTCGTCTTCAAATCTCGAGTATCACCGTGAACACTCGTTCCTAGCAGGTAGACAACCTCGACTACCTCATTTAGCTCGGTTTTACAGCTGCATTTCGAGGGTTTCGGGTGCTCGGGTTCATCCGAGCACATGAGGTCGTGTGGAATTGCATGTCTTGGTTCTGAGTGTGTTTCTTGTCTAGATAGGTTAGAATATGAGTTCTGGAAGTTTTGGTTGGGTAAAGCTTGTGATCGGGCAGCCGAAGGCCGACCTGCAACTCACTGCCGTCGCGACTCCCGATGGCGCGAAGGGGTTGTCGCGCGACTGGGACATGCGACTGCATGTGTGTGTGCGACTTGAGACTTGAGCGAATAAGTAAGTCGCGCAGTTGTGTCACGCGACTGTAGGTGGGTGCGAAATAGAGGTTGTCACGCGACTTGGGTTGTCACGCGACAGGAGTTGTCACGCGACAGGGTTTGTCGCGTGACTGGGCTATGCGAAAGTATGTGTGTGCGATTGTGCGTGAGTCGCACGGTCAGATGCCTGTCGCGCGAAAGAGAGTCCACTCGCGCGAATGAAGCTGATTCGCGCGGAGGGACTTCGAGTCACGCGGTTGGCTGTTGGGTCGTACGACTGGTATTGCGTGGTACGATTGAAGGCTTAGTCACACGAATGAAGGTTCAATTGTACGAAAGTAGCTAATTCGTACGACTGAAAGTTCACTCGTGTGAATGGAGTGTCAGTCGTGCGTCCGGTCCTACTGTATGACTTAATGGTGTGTGAGTGTGTGGATCCCCTCTTCGGAGATCTCACGACGATAATGTAATATAATAAAGTGTCATAGCTTGATCACAAAGATTAAAGTCAACGCTATTAACAGACACATACTATTTAAAATAATCTAGACTAAGATGTGTGTGACTGTTTGAGTGTACTACCCACGACCGAACCGAAACGACCCGATTCAATTAAACAATATTATTAACAGTAGTCCATAAGATTAATTCTTAACATAACTGTCAATAGGTGATTGACTGTTCATACATACATACAAGTTTGGGAAGTTTCATCAGACATACTTACCACTTAACAAGTGAGTTTCGTGGCCCCTTTTTACGCTTATACATTGTTTCAATCTTTTACAAACATGGGGGAAGAGTATGCTCACACATTTTCAATGTTGTACACTATACATACAATTTTTATACTTGGAATCAACGTGATACTGTCTTGTGAGTACTTATCTGATACATACATGATGTTACTGTGTGGACTATCTTACAACCATTAATTCCGGTATTGGAACCAACAGATAGGTATTAGTAGTACTACTGGGTTGACACCCCCACCCTTGACAGATGGTTACTTGTGAGTACCATCACACTGCCAGGAACGGGCCTTGGGTGAATATATTCTGACAAGTTTCTTTGTGTACGTCATTAGGTTTGGTTGTATAAAACTCATGGTATGTGATTTTGCTTACTTATAACTGTATGCACGGTATTCCACTACAAACAATATACAACATCAATTACAAGTTTACAATTTAAACCTGCGAAGCTCACCAACATTATTGTTGACCGTTTTTGAGCATTACTTTTCAGGTGATCAAGGAAATTGAAGTTCTAGTAGTGCTGCCTTTTAGAGGAGACCCTAGGATGCATTTCGTGTTTATTACTTTTGTAAAGCTTGAACATGAATATGATCATTTGTATACTTGTTCCCATGTTGTGGGAATATTACATTACAAGCTATTATCAATGTTTTGTGATCATCTGCGTTGTGCTTATGACTATGCTGTCGTGAACATTGATTATACACGACACAAGTCTCCGTTTGTGTTCGGGTGTCGTCATGACACGCTTGTCATCATACTTTATTGCTACTCTATCATATACCATGTGTTATGACGATCTCGTCTAGCTCGCATTCCCCGTGTTTCCGCTATCAGCGGGGGGTGTGACAGACTGGTATCAAAGCCATTGGTTATAGAGAATTAGGCAATTACACTTGACCTAGACTATAACCTAGGAACCTTCATGTAGATTTGCATGCTTAAGCTTGTGTGCATTTATATATCTCGTGTATGTGTTCCTCCTTACATGATTGATTATCCTTCTGTTATGTGATCCTTCGCCTTGTGCTTGAGCCTTGTGCTCGTCACTGATGAGGTGCTTCCTATTGGATCTTCCGTTCCCTCTGCGCCAAGTTATCATAGTCAAATTCGGGTATTGAGACCCGAAGAGATATTCACAGATCATACATCGCGCCTGACCTCATACGCTGAGAGACCGACCCGAGGAGGCCATGTCTGAGTCCTCCCAAGGACGCGATATAGACAACCTCCGCTAGACTATACGTGATTACATGATTGGCTCTCAGTTGACTTGATGGATTATTATGGATATGATGTAAAGGAAGGTCGGATGTCATGTAACCGGATTAGGCATCATTCTCGGTACATCGTGGGTGTGGTGGGAACGCTGCGGGGAACCCTATATATAAGCATCACCGGTATACCGAGAATATGCTTGAAATGGGCTACATGGTGGTCTTGACTGACCGGAGCATCGAACGTTGGAACTTGATAAGTGGAGTACTTGATTATTATAAGGTGACTAAAGCTTATATGTTACCTCTTTTATGAATAGAACATGCCGCCTCGAAGATCTAACCGCAGAAGTAGTAGCGGAAGTGAAGCCCCGAGGGGCAGAGGCAGAGGCAGAGGCAGATCTTCAGGGCAAATGAAGGTCCTATTGGCAATACTCAAGGGACTGGAAGCCCTGATATGGCAACCCTGATTGCTCAACAACTCACTGCCTTGATTCCCACTATTGTAGCTCAAGTAAGCGATGCTTTGCAACAGCAAAACCACTCCCACGGGGATGGTGGTAACGAGAACGAGGGTAATGGGAACCCGACTGGGAATGAAAGCAACCAGGAGACCGGAAATGGTGGTACAGCCGGTAACGAAACTGGGGTTGCTAACGCCAAACGGGGCTGTTCTTACAAGGAGTTTGTGGCCTGTAAGCCCCGGGATTTCGATGGTAAAGGTGCGGCGATAGCCCTGATCAGATGGCTCGAGAAAATGGAGGCTGTGATCGACATCAGCGAATGCCTCGACAGCCAACGCATCAAGTATGTTACGTGCTCACTGCAGGGCCGAGCACTACCTGGTGGAACACCCAGGTTCAAGCTAGGGGAAGGGAATCTGCGATGCAGATGACCTGGGATGAATTTAAAGCTTTGATTACCGAGGAGTACTGCCCTCATAACGAGATGCAAAAGCTTGAGCATGAGTTCTGGAATCATGCCATGGTGGGGGAGGGGCATGCAGCTTATACTGACCGATTCCACGAGTTGGCTAGACTAGTCCCACATTTAGTCACTCCGGAATCTAAGAGGATTGAGAGGTACATTTGGGGACTCGCGCCTCAAATACGAGCAATGGTAACTGCAGCTGCTCCTCCTACGATTCAGAGCGCAATTCTGAAGGCTGGCGCTCTGACCGATGAGATGGTAAGAACAGGGTTTTGGGCAAGGGAGCAGAGAAGCGAAAGGATGTTGGGGAAACTAGCCGATCGAGTGTCGGGAAATCTGATAAAAGGGCCAAGATCACCAGAAACTTCGTGGCTGTGACACCGGGTAAGAGAGAGTATGTTGGGCCACACCCCAAATGTGACAGATGCAGCTATCATCATTCCCCAGAGATGCAGTGCCGGGTGTGTGCAAACTGTAGGTGCCCGGGGCACCTAGCAAGAGATTGTAGAGTGGCACCGAATCTGGTTGCACCCGTCAACGCGGTTAACCCCGCCGGGAACGCCAGGGCATGTTACGAATGTGGAGGCCTCGATCACTTCAGAAACATGTGCCCCCGACTGAATAGGGCATCGGGTCAACAAGGGAATAATCAACAGCAAGTGATGGCCATAGCGGGCGCTCAAGGTCATGGAAACCAAGGAAATGCTGCACGGGGACGCGCATTCGTCATTGGAGCTAATGATGCCCGTCAGGACCCGAACGTTGTTACGGGTACGTATCTGCTCAATCACCATTTTGCATCCATACTATTTGATACTGGAGCAGACAACAGCTTTATATCTTCTGAGTTCGTGCATATGCTTGATTTAAGTGCTAGTAGGCTAGAAATAGTTACTCCGTAGAAATGGCCAATGGTAGGGTTGAACAAGCAGACGAGATTATTAAGAATTGCACCCTAATGTTAGAAGACCAGGCCTTTAGCATAGATTTAATACCATTTGAGTTAGGCAGCTTCGATGTGATAGTGGGTATGGATTGGTTGTCAAATCATGGAACCGAGATTGTTTGTCGGGAGAAAGTAGTACGAATCCCCATGCCAAACGGGGAGGTACTCAAGATTCAAGGAGAACGACCGGGAAGAACACTAAAGCTCATTTCTTGCATGAAAGCCCGCCGAAGTCTACGAAAGCAGTGTTACACTTTCTGGCTCACATCGTAGAAAAGAAAGAAGAAGAGACAAAATTGGCAGACATTCCAATTGTACGAGATTATCCGGAGGTGTTCCCTGATGATTTGTCTGGATTGCCTCCTCCACGACAGGTGGAATTCCATATAGAGCTGGTTCCTGGAGCTACACCGGTAGCAAGGACACCGTATCGGTTAGCGCCCTCTGAGATGCAAGAGTTGTCCAGCCAACTACAGGAACTACTGGAGAAGGGTTTCATTCGACCGAGTCATTCACCGTGGGGAGCACCGGTATTATTTGTCAAGAAGAAGGATGGGTCGTTCCGAATGTGTATAGACTACAGGGAATTGAATAATTGACAGTAAAGAATCGGTATCCTCTTCCCAGAATCGACGACCTGTTCGATCAATTGCAAGGAGCCTCGTATTTCTCTAAGATCGACCTTCGATCTGGTTATCATCAATTAAGAGTATTCGAGGACGATGTTCCAAAACAGCATTCAGAACTCGTTACGGGCACTATGAGTTCTTGGTCATGCCGTTTGGGTTGACCAACGCACCAGCTGTCTTTATGGATCTGATGAATCGGGTGTGTAAGCCTTATCTTGATAAGTTCGTAATCGTGTTCATAGACGACATACTCATCTATTCTCGTTCAAAAGAGGATCACGAAAAACACCTCCAAACGATTCTAGAACTGTTGAAGGAAGAGAAACTTTTCGCCAAGTTCTCGAAGTGTGAATTCTGGCTTCGAGAAGTGAAATTCTTGGGTCATGTAGTTAATGAAAATGGAATTCATGTGGACCCCGGTAAGATTGAAGCTGTGAAGAAGTGGGATACTCCCCAAACACCCTCAGAAATACGGCAATTCTTAGGATTGGCCGGATACTATCGTCGCTTCATTGCCAATTTCTCCAAGATTGCCCAACCGTTAACTTTGTTGACTCAGAAAGACAAGAAGTTCGATTGGGGGAAGGCACAAGAACAGGTGTTCCAAACATTGAAAGAGAAGTTGTGCAATGCACCGATATTGTCCCTTCCAGACGGAACCGATGATTTTGTGGTGTACTGTGATGCTTCACATCAAGGTTTGGGCTGTGTGCTAATGCAGAAAGATAAAGTGATTGCCTACGCTTCGCGACAACTCAAGGTGCATGAAAAGAACTACATAACTCACGACTTGGAGTTGGGTGCTGTAGTATTTGCACTCAAGATATGGAGGCATTATCTATATGGAACCAAATGCATCATCTACACAGACCATAAGAGCCTTCAACACATATTAACATGCGACAGCGACGCTGGGTAGAGCTACTTAGCGACTACGTTTGTGAAATCCGGTATCATCCGGGAAAGCTAACGTAGTGGCTGATGCTTTGAGCCGCAAAGAACGTGTGAAACCATTACGTGCACGAGCGCTAGGTTTGACTATTCAAACCAATTTAAAGGCTCAGATTCAGATGGCACAAAACGAGGCTTTGAAAGAAGAGAACCTTGCGGGAGAAGAATTCCGAGGATTGGATAAACAAATGACTCGCAAGGATGACGGCGTACATTACTTCATAGATCGTATATGGGTCCCCAAATGGGGAGGTGTACGTACACTAGTCTTGGATGAAGCACACAAGACTTGATACTCTGTTCATCCTGGTGCAGACAAGATGTACCATGATCTGAAAGAACTATACTGGTGGCCAGGTATGAAGAAAGATGTTGCTGTATACGTGAGCAAATGCTTGACTTGTTCAAAGGTCAAGGCTGAACACCAGAAACCATCGGGACTATTGCAACAACCAAAATTCCCGAGTGGAAATGGGAGAACATTACTATGGATTTTATTACCAAACTCCCGAGAACGCCAAGTGGGCACGACTCGATATGGGTCGTGGTGGATCGAATGACAAAATCCGCTCACTTCTGCCTATCCGAGAAGACTATAAAATGGATAAGCTGGCCAGGTTGTACATCAAAGAGGTCGTGACGCGGAACGGGGTGCGGTGTCAATCATATCCGACCGAGACAGTCGATTTACTTCACGCTTTGGCAGACGTTACAGAAAGCGATGGGAACTCGGTTAGACATGAGTACAGCCTATCACCCCCAGACAGACGGCCAAAGCGAGCGAACAATACAGACGCTTGAGGACATGCTGAGGGCATGCGTCATTGATTTTGGTGGTAGTTGGGATACTCATCTACCGCTGATTGAGTTCTCCTACAACAACAGCTATCACACAAGCATTGGATGCGCACCATTCGAAGCGTTGTATGGACGGAAATGTAGATCACCAGTTTGTTGGGCTGAAGTTGGTGAAAGCCAGCTTACGGGCCCAGAGATCATTCAAGAAACCACTGATAAGATCTTCCAAATCAAAGACCGACTTAAAGCAGCTAGAGATCGCCAAAAGAGCTATGCCGACAACCGTCGGAAGCCTCTAGAATTCAATGTTGGGGATCATGTCTTACTCAAAGTCTCTCCTTGGAAGGGGATCGTACGATTTGGTAAGAAAGGGAAGTTAGCCCCTCGATACGTAGGACCATTCGAGATTACAGAAAGAATCGGTCCGGTGGCTTACCGATTGAGGTTGCCACAAGAACTCAGCGGTGTGCATGATACTTTTCACGTGTCAAACCTCAAAAAGTGTTTGGCGGACGAGTCCTTACACGTACCAATTGAGGAAATCAGATCGACGAAAAGCTTCATTTTATTGAAGAACTATTGAGGTCATGGACCGAAAGGTCAAAAAGCTAAGGCGCAGCAAGATACCTATCGTCCGTGTGAGATGGAATTCCAAACGAGGGCCAGAGTTTACATGGGAACGTGAAGATCAGATGAGACTCAAATATCCACATTTATTCGTGGATGACGTTCTAGGGCCTAGCACCAGTTGAATTTCGGGACGAAATTCCCTCAACTAGGGGATACTGTGACATCCGTCACCAAAGGTCCGTCGTTTAAACGTGATTTACTTAACCTTGTTAACAGTCATTCCTTATTTTGACGAACCAATTACGTGAATACCATATTTGCTTTACTTAATTGCCCTTATATGTGTAGTATCGTTGCTTGACTTGTCATTATCTTAAGACATTCTCCAAGATTTGCCCCGTTAACACTAAACACGTCATTTTTATAATAAAATAATTTTCACGAATAAAATCATTTTTAACTTATAAATAACATAAATAACATTTTATCATCAATAAAACAAGACTAAATTATAACGTTTTCAACCGAAACAAAATTTAGGAACTCGGGGCAAAGTGCGGGGACTAAACTTGAAACTTTGAGAAACTAGGCTGGGTATAAATACCCCTTCCCAGCCATTTTTCATTCTTTTTCACCCTCTCACCACTTCATCCTCCTCTTCTACTCTCTCTCTCTAGAAACCACACCAAAACAGACCCGTTTCTCGCATTTTCGTCTTCAAATCTCGAGTATCACCGTGAACACTCGTTCCTAGCAGGTAGATAACCTCGACTACCTCATTTAGCTCGGTTTTACAACTGCATTTCGAGGGTTTTCGGGTGCTCGGGTTCATCCGAGCACATGAGGTCGTGTGGACTTGCACGTCTTGCTTCTGAGTGTGTTCTTGTCTAGATAGGTTAGAATATGAGTTCTGGAAGTTTTGGTTGGGTAAAGCTTGTGATCGGGCAGCCGAAGGCCGACCTGCAACTCACTGCCGTCGCGACTCCCGATGGCGCGAAGGGGGTTGTCGCACGACTGGGACATGCGACTGCATGTGTGTGTGCGACTTGAGACTTGAGCGAATAGGTAAGTCGCGCGGTTGTGTCGCGCGACTGTCGATGGGTGCGAAATAGAGGTTGTCACGCGACTTGGGTTGTCACGCGACAGGAGTTGTCACGCGACAGGGGTTGTCGCGTGACTGGGCTATGCGAAAGTATGTGTGTGCGATTGTGCGTGAGTCGCACGGTCAGATGCCTGTCGCGCGAAAGAGAGTCCACTCGCGTGAATGAAGCTGATTCGCGCGGAGGGACTTCGAGTCGCGCGGTTGGCTGTTGGGTCGTGCGACTGGTATTGCGTGGTACGACTGAAGGCTTAGTCACACGAATAAAGGTTCAATTGTACGAAAGTAGCTAATTCGTACGACTGAAAGTTCACTCGTGTGAATGGAGTGTCAGTCGTGCGTCCGGTCCTACTGTATGACTTAATGGTGTGTGAGTGTGTGGATCCCCTCTTCGGAGATCTCACGACGATAATGTAATATAATAAAGTGTCATAGCTTGATCACAAAGATTAAAGTCAACGCTATTAACAGACACATACTATTTAAAATAATCTAGACTAAGATGTGTGTGACTGTTTGAGTGTACTACCCACGACCGAACCGAAACGACCCGATTCAATTAAACAATATTATAACAGTAGTCCATAAGATTAATTCTTAACATAACTGTCAATAGGTGATTGACTGTTCATACATACATACAAGTTTGGGAAGTTTCATCAGACATACTTACCACTTAACAAGTGAGTTTCGTGGCCCCTTTTTACGCTTATACATTGTTACAATCTTTTACAAACATGGGGGAAGGGTATGCTCACACATTTTCAATGTTGTACACTATACATACAATTTTTATACTTGGAATCAACGTGATACTGTCTTGTGAGTACTTATCTGATACATACATGATGTTACTGTGTGGACTATCTTACAACCATTAATTCCGGTGTTGGAACCAACAGATAGGTATTAGTAGTACTACTGGGTTGACACCCCCACCCTTGACAGATGGTTACTTGTGAGTACCATCACACTGCCAGGAACGGGCCTTGCGTGAATATATTCTGACAAGTTTCTTTGTGTACGTCATTAGGTTTGGTTGTATAAAACTCATGGTATGTGATTTTGCTTACTTATAACTGTATGCATGGTATTCCACTACAAACAATATACAGCATCAATTACAAGTTTACAATTTAAACCTGCGAAGCTCACTAACATTATTGTTGACCGTTTTTGAGCATTACTTTTCAGGTGATCAAGGAAATTGAAGTTCTAGGAGTGCTGCCTTTTAGAGGAGACCCTAGGATGCATTTCGTGTTTATTACTTTTGTAAAGCTTGAACATGAATATGATCTTTTGTATACTTGTTCCCATGTTATGGGAATATTACATTACAAGCTATTATCAATGTTTTTGTGATCATCTGCGTTGTGCTTATGACTATGCTGTCGTGAACATTGATTATACACGACACAAGTCTCCGTTTGTGTTCGGGTGTCGTCATGACACGCTTGTCATCATACTTTATTGCTACTCTATCATATACCATGTGTTATGACGATCCCGTCTAGCTCACATTCCCCGTGTTTCCGCTATCAGCGGGGGTGTGACAGGGATGAACTCCGTTCTGCATCAGCTAGGTCCAGTCGCCCGAATGAGGGTAGACTGGAGGCAGTCGCCCGAATGATGGGAGACTGGAGGCCAGTCACCCGAATAGAGGGAGACTGGAGGCCAGTCACCTGAATAGAGGGAGACTGGAGGCCAGTCGCTCGAATGATGGGAGACTAGAGGCTATCGCCCGAATGATGGGAGACTTGAGGCTAGTCGCCCGAATGAGGGGAGACTGGAGGCCAGTCGCCCGAATAAGGGGAGACTGGAGGCCAGTCGCCCGAATGGGGGGAGACTGGAGGCCAGTCGCCCGAATGGGGGGAGACTGGAGGCCAGTCGCCCGAATGGGGGGAGACTAGAGGCCAGTCGCCCGAATGAGGGGAGACTGGAGGCCAGTCGCCCGAATGAGGGGAGAGTGGAGGCCAGTCGCCCGAATGGGGGGAGACTGGAAGCCAGTCGCCCGAATGGGGGGAGACTGGAGGCCAGTCACCAGAATGGAGGGAGACTAGAGGCCAGTCGCCTGAATAGAGGGAGACTGGAGGCCAGTCACCTGAATGGAGGGAGACTGGAGGCCAGTCACCTGAATGGAGGGAGACTGGAGGCCAGTCACCTGAGTGGAGGGAGACTGGAGGTCCAGTCACCCGAATGAAGGTCTAGTCACCCGAATTAAGTCTAGTCACCCGAATGAAGGTTTAGTCACCCGAATGAAGGTCTAGTCACTCAAATGAAGGTCTAGTCACCCGAATGAAGGTCTAGTCACCCTAATGAAGGTTTAGTCACCAGAATGAAGGTCCAGTCACCCGAATGAAGGTGTAGTCACTCGAATGAAGTTTAGTCACCCGCATGAAGGTCTAGTCACTCAAATGAAGGTCTAGTCACCCGAATGAAGGTCTAGTCACCCGAATGAAGGTCTAGTCACCCGAATGAAGGTCTAGTCACCCGAATGAAGGTCTAGTCACCCGAATGAAGGTCTAGTCACCCGAATGAAGGTCTAGTCACCCGAATGAAGGTCTAGTCACCCGAATAAAGGTCTAGTCACCCGAATGAAGGTTTAGTCACCCGAATGAAGGTCTAGTCACCCGAATGAAGGTCTAGTCACCCGAATGAAGGTCTAGTCACCCGAATGAAGGTCTAGTCACCCGAATGAAGGTCTAGTCACCCGAATGAAGGTCTAGTCACCCGAATGAAGGTCTAGTCACCCGAATGAAGGTCTGGTCACCTGAATAAAGGTCTGGTCACCCGAATGAAGGTTTAGTCACCCGAATGAAGGTCTAGTCATCCGAATGAAGGTCTAGTCACCCGAATGAAGGTCTAGTCACCCAATGAAGGTCTAGTCACCCGAATGAAGGTCTAGTCCCGAATAAAGGTCTAGTCACCCGAATGAAGGTTTAGTCACCCGAATGAAGGTCTAGTCACCCGAATGAAGGTGTAGTCACCCGAATGAGGTCTAGTCACCCGAATGAAGGTCTAGTCACCCGAATGAAGGTCTAGTCACCCGAATGAAGGTCTAGTCCCGAATGAAGGTCTAGTCACCCGAATAAAGGTCTAGTCACCCGAATGAAGGTTTAGTCACCCGAATGAAGGTCTAGTCACCCGAATGAAGGTCTAGTCACCCGAATGAAGGTCTAGTCACCCGAATGAAGGTCTAGTCACCCGAATGAAGGTCTAGTCACCCGAATGAAGGTCTAGTCACCCGAATGAAGGTCTAGTCACCCGAATGAAGGTCTAGTCACCCGAATGAAGGTCTAGTCACCCGAATGAAGGTCTAGTCACCCGAATGAAGGTCTAGTCACCCGAATGAAGGTCTAGTCACCCGGATGAAGGGCCTGTCGCCTGGAGGCCAGGCGACTGAAGGGTGTCCATACTCCCGAATGTCCGTAGTAATGTCCGACTTTCGAAAAGTGCGGACTTAGACTCGGACCCTCGGGGTTGTAGATGATGAGTTGGGCATGGATGATGCAAGACGATGTATGAAGATAAGTTGACGACGATGACGTGCATGATGTTATGTGTGATGTATGCCTGGCAGTGCGTGTGATGCATTGTATGTCGGATGTGTGTTATGAGTGTATGATGATGCCTGTATGGTGATGATGTATGTTTAGGATTATGTGTATGTTCCTTATTATGTATATATGTCTTCCCTTGGCTTACGTTGAACGCTAATGAATGCAATGAAAGTTATATAACGTAAAGTGAAAGATAATGAAAGAGGAACGTAATGAATGAATGCATGCATTAATGAATGAATAAACGAACACATGAAATAATGAATGAATGAAAGGCTTGCAAATAATTGTATGAGGTGAGCGACTCTACGTCGCAACAGACTCGAAAGAGGTCCTTGTCGCGTACTCTGGTATTGCAGGAGACAGGATCCAGATGAACGAGAGTAAGATTGGCTTGCAAGCAGAAGGAAAGGAGGTTCACGGCTCATTGAGAGTTGTTAGCTCAACGGTATGTGTATTATAGCGTGTGATCTTGGCTAACTCATAAGGGGACATAGACATAATGGGAGTTCAGTTTTGGTGAGTGCTCCGATACGTGCGATGTGGTATTTACTGTGTGCTATGTAGCGTGCGATTTTGGCCTACCTCGTATGGATTATGTAGCGTGCGATGTTGGGCTAACCCATGAGATGGCATGCGATGTTGGCTAAACCCCGAGAGCCCTTACACACACAGAGGGAGTCGGTCTAGGTGACCTCTCCGTTGGTGCGATTAGTGCGATATGTACGGTGTAACTCATAAGGGGACATAGACACAGTGGGAGTTCAGTTTTGGTAGCTACTCCGATACGTGCGATGTGGTATTTACCGTGTGCTATGTAGCTTGCGATTTTGGCCTACCTCATGTGGATTATGTAGCGTGCGATGTTGGGCTAACCCATGAGATGGCATGCGATGTTGGCTAAACCCAAGAGTTCTCACCCAGCGGGAGAGTCGGTCTTAGTGACAACTCCATTGGTACGAATTGCATGAGACGAGAAATAGGAAAGAGTATTATGAAGAAAAGAAAGTATGAAACGAACGAAAGTTAATGAACGTAATGAAAGCTGAGGAACGAACGAATAAAAGTAATGAACGGAAGGAATATAATGAGTATGTATGAAATGGGATCCCTGTCACTCGACCTCAGTAATCATAGTTGTGTGCCATGAAGAGGGTAAAGTGTTACCGGATCTCGATAGAAGCAAAGATAGAGAACGAATGAAAGTTAAAAAGAGATAATGAACGAATGACAGACAGAGAACGAATAAAAGTTAAAGATAAAGAATGAACGAGAAAAGAAGATAATAATGATATTATCTATGTGTACGTACGATGTGTGATAGCATAAAAGTAAAGAAACGGTTTTAAAGGATAGAAAAGTATGTTTTAATATAAAACTAGAACTCAATCAGCAACGCTGACTTTGATGTGTTTCCAGTTGGCAGGTATGTTGCTGAGGATGGCACAGGGCGACTACTCAGTTGTTGAGGCTGGCATCCATATTTTGACATGTCATTGTATTTTGAGAAGAAAACGAATGTTGTAAAGTTATGAAATGACATGTTTTAGTTATTAATGAAATTTTTAAATTACGTTGCAAAGTAAATATACATTTGAAATGTTTTATGTGCGATGAATGACCAACTGTGAGATGCCCGGGAACGGGGCCTTACAAGTTGGTATCAGAGCCAAAGTTTAAGTGAAATGGGTAAATTTTCAAAATAAACCTAAACTTAAACTGAAAATGGGACAGAAAGGGGAAGGGATGCCAAACTGAGTAGCTGCGTGCCATCAGGTATTTTCTTAAAGATTAACCGGTATCATGTGTGCATGTTATGTGTTTATGTATTGCTAATAGAATTAGATACTGACATAGTCAGTACAGGTAGTGCTCAGGGTTTGAAGAGTAGAGTAAGTGGCTAATCACAACTGATCACTGTAATTGGGGACTTACTATACTTGACATGAACTGGGCTATTCCCTTGAATGACCGTGTTAGTGTTTAAATCTTTCAGTGTGATAAAGGATGGCCGGTGGTAGAACTTCTAAGGCTTCATGTGGTGGAGGCGGTGGCGGACGTGGTGTTGAACCACGAGTCACGAGAGGAAGACCTAGAGTGGAACTGGTGGTTCATGAGGAATCCGAAACCCCTCAACTGAAGGGCAGTGATGGGAGTGCAAATTTGAGAGCCTCGGTAAAAGAAGCGGTAGTCGAAGAAGTGCATCAGGTCCTGCAGACGATCCTACCGTCTGTAGTGACCGATATGATAAAGGCTGTTAGAAACGAGGAGAGACAAGAAAGGGGTAGATCCTCGGGTGAAAGGAGACGGCCCGAGACTGAAACGGTTTTTTCGATGACGAGGATGAGGAAGAAGAGGAAACGCCTGCGCCGGTGGCGGCACGACGCTGTAACTATGGGGCGTTCCAACGATGCAAACCCCCAACCTTTAACGGTAACGGCAATGCTACTGCCGCTCATCGTTGGGTCAGAGAGATGGAAGCGGTACTAGAAATTAGTGAGTGCAGGGAAGATCAGAAAGTTAAGTTTGCCACTCATTCTTTCGTGGACTCAGCTTTCTGCTGGTGGGACAATATAGTCCAAGCTGAGGGTAGTCGGGCTATAGGAAGGATGAGACGGTCAGAGTTGAAAAGGTTGGTGATTGAGGAGTTCTGTCCCCACCGTGAAATGGATAAAGTTGAAAGGGAGTTCCTGCAGTTGGAAGCGGGGACGATGACGCATCAGCAGTACACCACCAAATTCAACGAGATGGCACGACTGGTGCCGGATCAGGTGACACCTCTTTTGCGGAAGATCAAGAGGTATATTCAGGGCTTGCCGACGGACATCCATAGCCATATGATCGCTGCCCGACCAAGCACGTTTAGGTCGGCGGTTGATTTGGCGGGGAGGTTATATGATGAAAGAACGATGGTGGTGGTAGCTGAAGACGGCGGGAAGGATGATGTGGGTTGGAACTGGAAGGGGAAGAGAACTGGATGGGGTGGTGTCCCGACAAATAATAAGCACGCACGGGGGGATGACCGTCGTGTGGTCGCACCTTGTGCGGGGTCGGATAGGTGTGTAAATTGCGGGATGGAGCATTCGGGAGAATGCAAAAGGGGACCAAATACTTGCTACAAGTGCAGGAGTTTGGTCATATGGCTAGAGAATGTGGAACCATGAGATGCTATAATTGCGGAGGAATTGGCCATATGAGTAAAAATTGTGAGAAGCCAAGGGCGGAAGGTTCAGGAGTGAAGAAGGCTGGAGGAAGGAGAACAGAGGGTGGAAGCTAGAGCTTTTGTCATGACCAAGGGAGGTTAGAGCGGACTTCGACTTGACGTCAGGTACGTTTCTGATAATTTATGTTTGTGCTTTCATGCCTTGAATGTGATGCTAGTAGTAGTTCGTTCCTAATGCCTTCTGTTGTGAGTTCCATGTTAGGAGAAGAAACATCGATGAGCCCTTCAATGTAGAGATTTCTATTAATGGATTCACTAGGCTACCTGATGCCCTAGAGGATTGCGGGATGCAAATAAGGAAAGCTGGGTCACCCGTTGTCTAAGGAATGGTTGCAGCCTATGAATTGTCCTCGACAGCAAAGTAATAATAGCAAACAAGTAGAACGGTTAGATCGGAAGCAAAAGAGAAAGGATAAATTTTGTTTGGGTCACCAAATAAGCCGATTTACTTTTCTTGTCAGTTGTAGGGTTTGCCAGAGGGTCATTATTCATAGATAAAGGACATCAAACAAGGGCTAGCAACTTTACGCAAGTTGATGGCCGTGTTCTTCAAGCATTAAAGCTGAAGGTTCTCAGTGATGTTCTGAAGCTCAATGATTATGACGCCGAGCCTTTGCTCGAATATTGTGATGTTTCTTTTAATTGTAGCGACCGCACTCTACATGGCATGTTCGAGGTTGCAGGTACTGGTCAAATGAACATTTATCAGTAGGCATGGGTTGGCGATGTCGATAGTCCAAGATAGACCCGAAGTCGAATGTTGACAAAGGATCTGGAGCGATAGGATTCTAAGTAATAGACTGGAAAAAGATGGGACAGTATTGCCCGCGAAGGTTTAAGGAACAACAGGTTTTGGGGACGAAACCCGCTTAAGGGGGTCTTGTAACACCCGAAATTTTGGTATGAGGTGTCATGCGACTGGAGCATCCAATCGCATGGTAACGCACGACTAGAGTCCCATACGCATGGAAGTCATGCGACTGGAGCTCCATACGCGTAGTACTCGTACGACTGGAGTGTCCAATCGCATGGAGCTCAGGCGACTGGAGTGTCCATACGCCTGGAGCTCGGACGACTGGACTGTAGTTAAGGGAGAGGGCAGCCCTTACCCTCTCCCCGAACTTGTGAAATCAGAGAGAAAGGAGAGAAAGAGGAAAAGAGAAGAAGAAAGTGTGGTTCAAGCAGGTTCAAGAGTGCAAGATCGACGTGTAACTAGTAAAATCGAAGCTCTACTCGACGGGATAGTTCATGTGAGTTCTAGGACCCTCTTTACATGATTTTGAATGATTTTGTGGCTAGAACATGTCTGAAAACTCTTTTTTTTTGAGTTTTTGGGTGTAAACCCATTTTTATGCATTTGTGTATGTGTATGATGCGTTTGGAGCTCGATTTCATGCGTGGTTATGCTCGAATGAGGTCGTAGTATGTTTCCCTAAGGCTTAGGATGGTCGATTTGGGTTGAAAATGGGTTTAGATGAGTTTGGAGGCCGAAAACCCTCGGCTGCAGTCGGGATGAACTCGTTCTGCATCAGCTAGGTCCAGTCGCCCGAATGAGGAGACTGGAGGCCAGTCGCCCGAATGATGGGAGACTGGAGGCCAGTCACCTGAATGGAGGGAGACAGGAGGGCAGTCACCTGAATAGAGGGAGATTGGAGGCCAGTCGCCCGAATGATGGGAGACTGGAGGCCAGTCCCCGAATGAGGGGAGACTGGAGGCCAGTCGCCCGAATGGGGGGAGACTGGAGGCCAGTCGCCCGAATGGGGGGAGACTGGAGGCCAGTCGCCCGAATGGGGGAGACTGGAGGCCAGTCGCCCGAATGGGGGGAGACTGGAGGCCAGTCGCCGAATGGGGGAGACTGGAGGCCAGTCGCCCGAATGGGGGGAGACTGGAGGCCAGTCGCCCGAATGAGGGGAGACTGGAGGCCAGTCGCCCGAATGGGGGAGACTGGAGGCCAGTCTCCCGAATGGGAGGAGACTGGAGGCCAGTCACCCGAATGGGGAGACTGGAGGCCAGTCACCTGAATAGAGGGAGACTGGAGGCCAGTCACCTGAATAGAGGGAGACTGGAGGCCCGTCACACTAAAGGGGAGACTGGAGGCAGTCACCTGAATGGAGGGAGACTGGAGGCCAGTCACCTGAGGGAGGAGACTGGAGGTCCACTCACCCGAATGAAGCTCCAGTCACCTGAATGAAGGTCTAGTCACCCGAATGAAGGTTTAGTCACCCGAATGAAGGTCTAGTCACTCATATGAAGGTCTAGTCACTCGAATGAAGGTCTAGTCACCCGAATGAAGGTTTAGTCACCCGAATAAAGTTCCAGTCACCCGATGAAGGTCTGGTCCCCGAATGAAGGTCTAGTCACCCGGATGAAGGGCCTGTCGCATGGAGCCAGGCGACTGAAGGGTGTCCATACGCCCGAATGTCCGTAGTAATGTCCGACTTTCGAAAAGTACGGACTTAGACTCGGACCCTCGGGGTTGTAGATGATGAGCTGGGCATGGATGATGCAAGACGATGTATGACGATAAGTTGACGACGATGACGTGCATGATGTTATATGTGATGTATGCCTGGCGGTGCATGTGATGCATTGTATGTCGGATGTGTGTTA
The DNA here is from genome assembly GCA_024085815.1 of Flaveria linearis. Classification (NCBI taxonomy): domain Eukaryota; kingdom Viridiplantae; phylum Streptophyta; class Magnoliopsida; order Asterales; family Asteraceae; genus Flaveria; species Flaveria linearis. The sequence goes on along the minus strand of CM044014.1, from coordinate 46,180,936 downwards.
TGAGTGTATGATGATGCCTGTATGGTGATGATGTATGTTTAGGATTATGTGTATGTTCCTTATTATGTATATATGTCTTCCCTTGGCTTTACGTTGAACGCTAATGAATGCAATGAAAGTATTATATAACGTAAAGTGAAAGATAATGAAAGAGGAACGTAATGAACGAATGCATGCATTAATGAATGAATAAACGAACACATGAAATAATGAATGAATGAAAGGATTGCAAATAAGTGTATGAGGTGAGCGACTCTGCGTCGCAACAGACTCGAAAGAGGTCCTTGTCGCGTACTCTGGTATTGTAGGAGACAGGATCCAGATGAACGAGAGTAAGATTGGCTTGCAAGCAGAAAGAAAGGAGGTTCACGACTCATTGAGAGTTGTTAGCTCTACGGTATGTGTATTATAGCGTGTGATCTTAGCTAACTCATAAGGGGAGATAGACACAGTGGGAGTTTAGTTTTGGTGACTGCTTCGATACGTGCGATGTGGTATTTACTGTGTGCTATGTAGCGTGTGATTTTGGCCTACCTCATATGGATTATGTAGCGTGCGATGTTGGGCTAACCCATGAGATGGCGTGCGATGTTGGCTAAACCCCGAGAGCCCTTACACACACAGAGGGAGTCGGTCTAGGTGACCTCTCCGTTGGTGCGATTAGTGCGATATGTACGGTGTAACTCATAAGGGGACATAGACACAGTGGGAGTTCAGTTTTGGTAGCTACTCCGATACGTGCGATGTGGTATTTACTGTGTGCTATGTAGAGTGCGATTTGGCCTACCTCATATGGATTATGTAGAGTGCGATGTTGGGCTAACCCATGAGATGGCGTGCGATGTTGGCTAAACCCCAAGAGTTCTCACCCATCGGAGAGTTGGTCTTAGTGACAACTCCATTGGTACGAATTGCAAGAGATGAGAAATAGGAAAGAGTATTATGAAGAAAAGAAAGTATGAAACGAACGAAAGTTAATGAACGTAATGAAAGCTGAGGAATGAACGAATAAAATAAATGAACGAAGGAATAGAATGAATGATATATGAGTAATGAAATGGGATCCCTGTCACTCGACCTCAGTAATCATAGTTGTGTGCCATGAAGAGGGTAAAGTGTGACCGGATCTCGATAGAAGCAAAAAATAGAGAACGAATGAAGTTAAAAAGAGATAATGAACGAATAACAGACAGAGAACGAATAAAAGTTAAAGATAAAGAATGAACGAGAAAAAAGATAATAATGATATTATCTATTGTACGTACTATGTGTGATAACGTAAAGTAAAGAAACGGTTTTAAAGGATAGAAAAGTATGTTTTCAATATAAAACTAGAACTCACTCAGCAACGCTGACTTTGATGTGTTTCCAGTTGGCAGGTATGTTGCTGAGGATGGCACAGGGCGACTACTCAGTTGTTGAGGCTGGCATCCAATTTTGACATGTCATTGTATTTTGAGAAGAAAATGAATGTTGTAAAGTTATGAAATGACATGTTTTAGTTATTAATGAAATTTTAAAATTCCGCTGTAAAGTAAATATACGTTTGAAATGTTTTTATGTGCGATGAATGACCAACTGTGAGATGCCCGGAAACGGGGCCTTACACATCAACCCATGCTTGTAAGAGTCATGTACACTGAGTTGAGAAATAATATGTACAAGTATCTTGAAAACATTCTTGTGTTTATTAACTTATTATATTATTGCCAACTTAGTTTGAGATTCCGCTTCAACAACCGAGTAAGACTTAGTGAGTTTGTGAGGTAAATCTTATGTTCTAACACCGATCCTGCAATCTAGATTTCAAAGTTTATCCTTTTGCATTAACTTTTTTTCAAATCCATTTCATATACATCTTCAACGGTTCCCCTTCTTTCACTTTCCTCTACATCTGCAAATATCTCTAACCTAAATTTACTCACAAACCGCCTTTGTTCTTACCTTTCTTCCTCACAAAGCTACTCATCGATGGTCAACCCTGATGCTTGAAACCAACCAGATTTTTTCATGCATTTACACAGTAACAATCAGGTTGCTCTATTAAACTCTAAGAAGATCCGGGTTTCTCAGAGGTTTGTTGATTCTTAATTCTATCCAACTACTTCAACTCCTCACCATAGATCCTCTGCTATGAAGATCAACTTTTAGAGTTTTTAAGGACCTGCCAAGAGGTCACTATGGATGGGGAGAAGGCACTGTCTGCCATAATGCAGGGGAGGATAATTTTCATCACTCTATCATCCATTAACACCCATCTTAGGCTGGATGATGAAGAAGGCGACTTGTCTTTCCCAAATTCTACTGTAAACCAATCCTTCAGGCAGATGGGCTATAAAGTGATTACTCTATAAGAACCTTCAGAAAAGGAAAGGTCTCCACCTACTGAAAGTACCTCCTCTATGTAGTTATAAATTGTTTATCAAACAAACATAGAGGTTGGGACAAGATTCCAGAAGACCTTTCCTACATAGTCCATGGGATGGTTCAGGGTGTCAAGTCAGATACTCTAAGTTTGTATATACAAACTTTCTTGCTAACTTGGACTTCCTAGAATATTACATGTTCCCTAGATATGTTCAACACATTCTTAACTGTGAACTGGGCTCACAGTTAATGGAACATATAACATTCTTAAAATGGGGCAGATGAAGCCTGACATCTTCAAAACAATAAGAAAGCCTACTATGGGCTTCTCAGGGGTAGAAAAATCCCTAGTCCTAAAAATGTTAGAGCTCATTGCTCAAAGGTGACAACCTAGCAGCACAAACTATTGTTAAACCCACACCTTCAACTTCTCAACCACCCAAACAACATCAAATAACCATAACTGACTCTAGAAAATCCAAATGAACCCCTGCACAACCTACTTAGGTTGTTCAGGCCCTCACATCCTCACCCATGTAGCAGGAAGTGGGTATTGGCACTCCCACTTCCCCTGAGGAGCAAACCACTCCCATCAGGATCAGTGCTGAGGTTCCTCATGCTTAGCCTGATAAGCTCACACCATAACAACCTTAAGCCTTCACTCAGAGTCTCAAACCTGTAGTGAATAACCTTCAGGGAAAGCTACCATCCCTAGCCTCTAGACCTCAATCAACCCATACCTAACCTTGAATTCTAAGATGATGAAGACATGGTATTCAGTGAGTACCATGAGTCTCTCTTCTCCTCCCCTAACAAGGAGAGATGAATACTCCCGACTCACTCATGTCTAACCCACATCATCCCCCACAACTGAGGTGCATCTACCAAACCATGTTCAGGAGTCCATATGGAAGAGGTTCTCACTTCTGCAAGTGATTAAATCCTTAAGACCTCAATCATAGCAACCCAGCCCATTGACACTTCATTGAAGCTGTCATGGTGGCAGGGGAAATCCAGCTGCCAAGACCTTAGTGCAGGTGATGAGGAAGAAGACTTTTGTCCTATTCTCTCATCATCCCCCCATGATTCTTCTGATGAAGATGAGGGGAGTCTGAACTAAAGGTGCAAAAACTGACTAAAAACTGCACCTATTTTGTCTCAAATGTTAGCCACCTACAATCTCAGGTGACTACCTTAAAAAACCAGCAACTTAATATCACCAATCTCAAGGGCAAGTTAGCTGAGAGACCAATTAGGAGGACTCAACCAAATCCACAAGAACCTATGGATGTAGTGGACCTAACCTCTAGCTCACCTATGCAAGAAGGTGATGCTACCAAAAAAGGGGAGAAGTCCTAGCAATCATAGAACTTGGGAGTTCTCCTCAGAGTATGGACATTGAGGACTCACCAACCTCACTTCAACTGTCCATATTTAGAAACCTCTCTTAAGTCCATATTGATATGCACTCACTCACACAAAGTTTGTTTGAGAAGGGTATAACAAGGGCTATGCCTATCTATCTCGTCATACTGAGAATCAAAATTATGGGATGGAGGTATGACACTGATAGACGAGCCCTGGTAACCTCTATCTCATGGGTAATAGGAAATCTTTAACTTCTCCAAGCTGAGATTGTATGAGGGCACCTATCTGATTGATCTTCCACTTGCCAATCCTAGTCAAAACAGGCAAGCTGCAAGGTTACAGATCATATTCAGATAGGGTGCTGGAAGAGTTCAAATTAAGATGTAGATTATATAGTCGAGGCTAGCAAGCAAGACTATTGGTCAACTGGATGTGAGGTAGACCTAAATATTAGCTTCGAATGGGAAACCTTAATTGAAGGCCTAGTAGTTGAGCCTGTGAACCTTGAGACAGGATCCTCTTCAGCACACATTACCCTCAGTGAGGCACTAGCAGGTGAAGGTGCTTCATAACCTCTCTGGCCAGAGCTTAAGTGTTGAACTAAGCAATAAAGGCCAAAGCTCTCTCCACCCTGAGTCAGCAAGGCGTGTGAGTGATAAAGGGAAAAGGAAAATAATTCCCGAGGAGATTGAGGAGAAGGAAGGGGAGAGGAAGAGGAAGCTAAGGGGAAAGAGTTCAAGTCGGTACCTTGGCTTCATGTAAGCTGCAATCAGGGCTGCCCCATGACAAACACTAAAGATGATGAGTTAAGGGCAACCAGATTGAACTACTTAGGGACCAATAACTATAAGATTGATGACGAACTCATCTTTATTTCCTTAGAAGAGCTAAATGACTGGCTGACACTGAGTTATCAAAGGAGAGGAAGGAGGTAGAGGATGTAGAACTGCTCCTTATGATCAAGGAAGAAAGGAGGAAGAAAAGACTTTACAAACATGCTCCTAACCTCTCCCCAGTTCAAGATAGTCCTGAGATAGAGGCTGTGGCAACTAAGCAACAACTCAGGTAGACAAGGAAACAGACAGACAAAATATGATCAACTACCTGAGTGCCACATGCCGCTATCAAGCATCTGCATTTCTTCCCTTATCATATGAATATATATAGTTTGAGTACCTCAAGCAGCTTGAGCAACAAGTAATAAAAGACAAAAAGCTGCTAGAGGAAGATGAGGGAAGAAGCTGCAAAGTCAAGAGCCATTACTCAAAAGAGTCAAAAGAAGTCTGCTGATAGGCAGAGTATGATGAGCTTCTTGAAGCTGTATGGATTATCCGGAAGGAGGCTTGGTCCAATGTCTCTATCCACCATGGATGAGCACATTAGGTGATCAAGCACAAGATTGAAAAGGGTGAGTTTGTTTACTTGCATTCTCCACCAAGTCAGGCTGCACCTGAAGTTAAGGTTAAGGTCGAACCTCAAGAGACAATACAACCTGAACATATTATTGGACCACAGCCAACTTTATCTTCTAATCTAAAGCAGGGTCCTGATCCCTCTCCTTCTAAACCTGTGAGGGAAAAGAACCCAACTGAGTAAGACACACAAGTAGAACCTGGTGCTGAAGGCCAGTCTTCTCAGTTGAAGTCTGCAAAGAGGAAGAAATGGATGGCCATGAAGAAGGGCACTAAGAAGAATAAGAAGTCTAAGGCATCCCCCTCTACACCTCAGGACGAGTCAGAGCATCCTGATGTTATTTAAGAAGAGTGACAGGATCTCAGCCTCTCGTTTGATCAACCAGATTGGTTTGCAGCAGATTTAGCACGAAATTAGCAATTAATCAGAATACAAAATGTTTTGCATGTAACAGTACAAACATAGAGAGAGAGAAAGTTCTGCGAAAAATTAATTTTTCTATTACTCAACACGTTTCGGCAATTAAAACAGCATGGTTCACCATCCTTTTATAGGCGGCAATAGGATGGTGATGATGTCCTTTGACAGGACATCAACTGATTATTAACATTACAACTGATGGAATATAAACTACTGAAGATGTCAACAACTGACATCTTCTTACAAAAGTGTTCCTATCTTTTACAAGTACTGAAAAAGTAAACTATTGAAATCCTACAACGACTTGAAACAAACTCTTCAGTCGTTTATAACTACTGATACTATAACAGCTGAAGAACAAGCTCTTCAGCTATTGTACAAACTACTGAAATAAAATTACAAACTACTGAAAGGGAAAAACCATCACAACAACTGAAGAAGACTTCTTCAGCTGTTGTGACAAACTCTGAATCTTCAACACTTGGTTCTTCAGACTTGGGCTTCAGATGATGTATCAGCTGATGACTTCAGTAGATGTCATCAGCTGTTGTCTTCAGTCTTTGTCTTTAGACGTTGTGCATCAGTAGATGATCTTCAGTTCTTTAGCTTTTGATCTTCAGCACTTGTCTTCAGTACTTGAAGTCTTCAGTACTTTAGATCCTTCAGCTGTTTACTTCAGATCTTTGATCTTCAGACTTTGCTTCTTCAGACTTTGTCAGAACAGCTGATGGAAGTCTTCAGCAGTGGTGCAATGGCATGTGGGACTTAGAGGTTTTCCTGATCTTGGCTCATTGGTTCTTTTTGGTCCAACAAACTCCCCCTGAACCAATGTAGCCAAAACCTCTAATTTTTGTTGTCCCACTTATTATTGGCAGAAATATTGGTCTATTTCCTTCTAGATTAGATTAGAAGTTGACCCAGATAAGCACTGCCCTGAGAGGTAGTCTCTAAGGTTTGATTGGTTGAGTATGGATGGGAGCTCTGTTTTGGGGAATTGGACACAGAGCTGTGTCCCATCCATGAGATCTACCTCCCATGTACTAGCCGGTAGGATTCTCGGGTGTAGGCCTGAAGAAATATCATCTGCTCTTCTTTGGTTAGGTCTTCAGGCTCACCTTCAAACAACCCCTCCCAGCCGTACAGCTCTGAGACATACTTGGCCTGTCTCCCATTTTTGAGCTCAACTGTTGTTACTTGCCTATATGCAAACTCATCTGGATGTTTTCCTTCTAACAGCAAGTTGAGCTCATCCCTATGGAAGTTCTCAAGCCTCTTATAGACCAACCCTTTCCTAATCACCCTATTATCTAGCATTGTTTGGGGTGATTGGTTGGCTCTATAGGCTTTCTCGAACTCCTCTACTATTTCCTAGGGTGTTATTACAAGAGCCACAGAGATCACTTCATCTACGATTCTCTTAAGTTGGCTCTTGTATCTCACAGGCATAGCCTTTTGAACTATCCTGTGAGCCACCCTAGGATCAGGCCAAGTCCTCACTCTTTCCTTTTCATATTGAAAGGTTTGTTAAGAGTGAAGAGTCTAGAGCCTCCTTCTTCATGTTCATGATAGAAGTAGAAGCAGCATATGATTTGTCAATGCTTTTCAGCATTGCCTCATCATGTAATCTTTGCTGCTCCTCTTCTTCTAGTTTTACCCTCACAGTGTCCATCTGTGAGGTGGGAGTGATGGTTTGGGATTTGGCTTTTGGTAGAGAGATAACTGCTGAAATGGGCAGACTATCCTCCTCATCCTCCTCTTCTTCTTCTTGCAGCCTCAACACCCTTCTCTTCTTCTGCAAGGTGGATCATTGGCTGCGGGTTTTGATGGTGAAGGGATTGGTTTTGTGGGTTTTGGTTGGGTGGTTGTGTGGGAATGTTGGCAGGCACTGTTAGCAATCTAGAGATCAGAGATGTTTTAGTCTGTTTCGCTAACAGTGTCCTGTTCCCAGCACCGGCTTCTGAGAGGGCCTCAGCGACCAGTCCTTTGGTGAAATCACCAGCTGAACAGATCTTGGCGGCTATAGCCAAGATTCTGTCCCTGGTCCATGCTTTAACATCAAGGACTGGCCTGCCCAGATACTTCGAAATGAATCTACTCATAGCCTCGAGTCTCTTTTTTGTCCTCTTGGCTATAAGTAGACCATCGGTGTTCGATCTCTCTCATTTCCATCTTCCTGAGCTCCTGATCTAGCATGGCAGTGTCCTTGTCAAAGCCTTGCCTGAACAGCTGATCAATGGCAGAGTCCATTGATTTCTCTGTTCAGCATCAACCTCCTTGACAAGGGCTGCTAGATCAGAGTCAATCCTTTCTCCCTCTTTCTCTCCCTTTTTCTGATAAGTGACACTGAAATCCTTTTGGATTCCAGCCACTTCTATAGGCTCACTCTCCTCCCTCACTTTCCTCTTCCCTTTCTCCCTCACCCTACTACTCTCCTCAGCCCTCTCCCTCTCAACCACCACCTCTTTCTCTACCTCTCACTCCTCCTCTCCCTCTTCCTCTTAGCTTGCACTGATGTCTCCCCCTTTTTGGGTGCATTGGTTGGGGTTGACAATCAGCAAGCGCCTTAGTAACTGCAACCTCCACCAGGGTTGGATATAAGTGGGAAGCCTCTCATCAATGGTTTTAATGACTATATCTGTTAGTATGGGTGTGATGAGAGGCAGGGATTTCTGGAGGATAGCATCCAGCTGCTCAGGGGGTTCTGACCCTGAGAGCTAGTGCCAGAAGCAGGGCTGGTGGCCGAGTTTGTGGGAGTGGCTCAGTGTTTTGTGAGACCTTCGGGTGAAGGTGCCATCTGTGGGTTTGTGGTGGCAGATGGACTTCTATCTTGAGTCATTTGAGCAAGCAGCTCTTTGAGTCTGCTTATCTCATCCTCCAAGATAGTATTTTGAGCAACTACATCAAATAAGAAGCTCAGGTCATCATCAGTGTGAACTGAATCACCTGACCTCCTGACAATGTCAGGATGTACATGCTCTGAGTGTGGCTCAGAAATAGCATGTGCCCCTTGTTTAAGGTACTGGGGACTTCCAGCCTCCGGATTGGATCCATCATCGGCAGTTGCCTCTGGTGAGGTCTTATTGATGTTACCAGCTTCACCCTGCTCAGATGCTGATGCAGAGGAAGTGGCAGCCTCACCAAATTGTCCTATCTCCCTAGCCACACTGAGAGATTGGACTTGTGATTCTCTGTGCTGTGGGCTCCCACTAGCACTAGTATCCACCCCCTATTCGGTTGGAGTCTCCCCAGTTGTGATGGGTTTCTGGGGAGAGGGTGGAGTGCTCAGATGGGTCAGCACTTTGGCTATCGCCAATGTAGGGCTTTGTGGGGGGTCTCAGTGGTTGAGGGGCTTGAAGCAGTGTGCACAGGGGAGGACTGTGCTTTTCAAAGACAGTCTTCTCAATGAGATAGACCCCAGAAGTGTGGCTGCCCCAGAATGGTGTTGCATTAGGCTCCTGTTGAGAGGAAGCCTGTGCGGTTGTGGTGGGTGGAGTCGTGGTGACTGCTGGGAAAATCGAACCAGCAGCCACATCCTGCCTTTGTGTTGCAGGGGCATCCTCAGGGGACTCATCTCCCTGAGTAGCCTTTTTGGGCTTCTTTTTGGCTTTTGCTTGGTGGGGACTTTGGATTTGGAGGTGGAGGCTGTGGGTTCCTGCTGCGTGAGTTTTCGCAGCCGTCCAGCCTGTTTTAGGGATTTGTCAAGTTTGTGCCTGGAGTATACCTCGGCTAGAACAGCCATGGTAGGGACCCCAGTGCCAACAAGTCCCTCAGCCTGAAGCTGGTTCTCTATTATGGCCATGATGAACCGAGGATACAAGATCCATCGGTTAGAAACTGGTTTTGTGGCCATATCCTTGATTTCCAAAAATATAATATCTGTTAAGTTTAAAGGTTGTTTTTCAAGGATAGAGAACAATACCTGTTGCCACCTTGTTGACATCTGGTGCCATGAAGAGGTTTTGGGAGCCAGACACACGTTCACCATATGAAAAATGAGGCGTTGGGGATCAGGGAAGTGTTTCTTCAACAAGGTTAGGCGGAGAGGTCACCCTGGTAGTCGTTGGATGTGAAGGATAGATCCAGGGCGCCTTTGGGGTAGGAGGTTGGGTAGGTGGCATCCTCCAGCTTTAGGGTTTGGCGTAAGGTAGCTGGGGTGATAACCACTGGGTGGTTGTTGACGGAGGACCGGAGAGAGACCTCGCTATCCTGCTCTCCGGTTTGGACGGTGATGTTCGTCCAAAACTCCGTCAGGGAGTCGGTGTGATGGTAGGGTTCAAAAGGAATGCCGTTTGGTAAGGTGAGTCGTGTATCAGATCGACGGCATGGTGAAATTTTGGCCATAATGGCGATTTGGTGAGATGAGCGACTCAGTTGTGTCGAGGTTTCAGTTACATGGTCGCCATTAATGGTGTATGGGAAGTTCAGAGGTTTTGAAAGGTTAGTCAAGTGAGGAGTAAATGCTCTAAACGTTGGGTATTTATAGGGTAGGGCAAAGGCTGAAAGAAAAACTACTAAAGTTTTGGTGTTAGTTATCAGTTGTTGTAACGACTGATGACGTGGTCTTAACCTTCAGTGGTTGTAACATCTGAGGACTTGGTGTTAGTCTTCAGTAGTTAAAACTACTGAAACCTTGGTTTTGTCCTTCAGATGTTGTAAACGGCTGAAGAGTTATTGTCAGTCTTCAGTAGTTATGAACTACTGAAGACCTAATATTCTTCTTCAGACGTTGTAACAACTGAAACTTGGTGTTAGCCTTCAGTAGTTGTGAACTACTGATATCAGTAGTTGTGAACTACTGAAGACATGGTATTGCTTCAGTTGTTGTAAACACTGAGGACTTGGTGTTAGCCATCAGTAGTTGTGAAACTACTGAAGACATGGTTTTGTCCTTCAGTTGTTTGGGTATGAACACAGCTGTTGCATCAGCTGATGAGAAATTACTCATCAGCTGTTTCCGTCAAATCAGTTGTTTCATGCTAGCCCTCTACACTTACTCATCAGCTCTTTGGCTGACTTTCAGATGTTTCATGACCCTTCAGTCTTTAGTAGTCTTCAGTAGTTGTAAAGAAGCTGAAGACCTAAATTACTTATCAGTAAGTATATTTGACCTTGCTCATCAGTAGTTGTGAAGTAAAGCATCAGCATATTGGTCAAATTATCTAGCTGCAGCATACAAAGCCTTAGTACCAAATTTTGGAATGTAGCACTATCTAAGGGCTTAGTAAAAATGTCTGCAAGCTCATCAGCACTAGGCACAAACCTAGGATCAATCAGACCTTTTTCATAGCAATCCCTGATAAATGATGTCTGATCTCTATATGTTTGGTCCTAGAGTGCTGGACTGGATTTTTAACAATACAAGAGCTGAAGCACTATCCATTAGTAATGAGTCTTAGTCTCAGTAATGCCATAATCCAGAAGTTGATTCTGAAGCCATAGTATCTGAAGGTACAACTTGCAGCAGCAATGTACTCAGCTTCAGCAGTGGATGTAGCAATTGATGTTTGTTTCTTACTCTGCCAAGAAACTAAACAATTGCCTAGGAATTGGCAACCACCAGAAGTGGATTTTCTGGTGACTTTGCATCCTGCATAGTCACTATCAGAGAAAGCAACTAATTTGCAAGAATGCCCAGTTGAATACCAAAGACCTAGTGATTGGGTACCTTGCAGATATCTAAAGATCCTTTTGACTGCAATCAAATGGGATTCTTTAGGTGCAGCCTGAATCTAGCACAAGCACATGTTGCAAACATGATGTCTGGTCTAGAAGCTGTAAGGTACATCAAAGACCCAATCATACATCTGTAAAGGGTTTCATCAACCGCTTTACCTTTCTGATCTACATCTAGTTGTGTGATGCTGCTCATGGGAGTAGAACAGGGCTTACAGGTTTGTAAATCAAACTTATTCAACAACTCTTTGGTATATTTGGACTGATGGATGAAGATTCCATCATCCTGTTGTTTGATTTGCAAACCTAGAAAGAACTGTAATTCCCCCATAGCACTCATTTCAAATCTTAGCTTCATGAGCTTTGTAAATTCATCACACAACTTTGGATCAGAGGATGCAAAGATGATGTCATCTACATAAATTTGAATAAGGAGCTTATGTTCTCCCACAGTCTTGATGAATAAGGTTTTATCAATGGTGCCTCTAGTGAACTTATTCTCTAGAAGAAAAGTTGAGAGTGTCTCATACCAGGCTCTAGGTGCTTGCTTCAGCCCATAAAGAGCCTTATCAAGCTTGTACACCCAATCAGGATGTTTATTGTCCTCAAAGCCTGGTGGTTGACACACATAAACTCTTCTTTTATTTTTCCCATATAGGAAGGCACTTTTGACATCCATTTGATAAACCTTAAGACTGTGAAAGGCAGCATAAGCTAAGAACAGTCTGATTGCTTCCAGTCTGGCCACAGGAGCAAAGGTCTCATCATAATCGATGCCTTCCTCTTGTGCAAACCCTTGTACAACCAGCCTGGCCTTGTTCTTGACAATTTGGCCCTTCTCATCTGTTTTGTTCCTAAATACCCACTTGGTGCCTATAGCACACTTACCTTTGGGTAATGGAACAAGCTCCCACACTTGCTGTTTCTTGAACTGAAGAAGCTCAAGCTGCATAGCTTCCACCCATCCATTGTCTCTTAAAGCAATATGATAGTTCTTTGGCTCTTGCTGACTGATGAAGAGAGCATAGAAGCAGAAGTTGGACAATTGATTCCTGTTTGAAACTCCAGCATGGATATCACCATGATTTGCGATGTGGGGTGATTCTTGAGCTCTTGATAGACTATATGATATCTGTGCAAGTGTTTGTGACCCATCAGCAGCAACAGATGGTGATGGAGATTCCTGAAACCATGTAGAAGATGGCAGCTCAAACGAAGTAGAGCAAGCAGAAATCTCATCAGCATTTGTAGTGGATGGAGCTGCTGAGGCTACAGGAGCATCAGGTTTAGTGGACTCAGGCAGGTTGTCACTAAACCTGAAGAGGTGAGTACTGACTACATCATCATCAGTACTACCAGGTGGAGATCTGTTGACAGGCTCAACAGCTGGAGGTTGATAAGGAACATTGCAGTATGTCCAGATCAAACAACTCCACAGGGTTTTGTGGAATCTTGTCCTTTGGAGATTCATTGAACTTAACATGCAGAGTTTCTTCAACCACCTTTGTTTCTACAGTTGAAGACTCTGTATGCCTTGCAAGTTGATGAATAACCAACAAAATACCCTGCATCCACCTTACTAGCAAACTTCTGGAGTGGGTTGCTAGTGTTGAGAATGAAACATGGACACCCAAAGGCTCTAAAGAATGAAATCAGAGGAGCCAAATGATGAAGAACTTCATAAGGAGTCTTCATCAACCTCTTATTCACTAAAGCTCTATTCTGTACATAGCAAGCTGTATTGACAGCCTCAGCCCAAAAGGTCAGTGGCAACCCTGAGTCAGCCAACATGGACCTTGCTGCTTCAATGAGAGTCCTGTTCTTTCTCTCCACCACTCCATTCTGCTCAGGAGTTCTAGGAATACTAACTGCCTTCTAATTCCCTTGGACAGGTAGAAGTCATCAAGTGTGTGGTTTCTAAACTCTGTTCCATTGTCACTTCTCACACACTTGACCTGTAGGGAATACTGCTTTTCTACAAGTAACCAAAGTTCATTATAGTCTTGGCTGCTTCATCCTTGGAGTGCAAGAAGAAAGTCCATACAAACCTGGAATAATTCCCACAATTACCAGGCAGTATTTCTTCTTTGCCATGCTCATCACTCTCACAGGACCAAGAGATCCATGTGCAGGAGCTGCAAGCAGGCAATGGACTTTTTTGTTCTCTATTGAAGGGAATGAAACTTTGTGTTGTTTTCCTTTCAAGCAGCAGTGCAGTCATCTTCACACTTGAACTCCTTCAGAGGCAATCCTCTAACTAAACCATGGCTTATCATCTGATTCATGTTCTTGAAATTAACATGACCCAGCCTTCTATGCCATAGTGGTACACTCTTGAGGAGAGGCCTTGGGAGAATAGGCAAGGATGGCCTTA